>OY720459.1:9639934-9809934 GCA_963082715.1 Harpalus rubripes | reverse complement strand
AATTCACGATAAAATAATATTATGTACAATATTACCTCCCGCTATCCTAGGTAAGGGAGATATAGGGATCGTGCTAAAAATCGCTTATCGAGATTTTGGTAAATGAGCACGTTTTAAGGTCCCTAGAATCCAATTTTAACATTTTCACGATGATGTCTGTGTGTATGTGTGTGTGGATCCTCCACTCTAACTAAAATACTATCATTCAGAAAATTTTGAAATCTTGTATTTCGAACTTTTTCTGTATTGGAAAGAGACCATTAGATTTTGGTGAAAATCGAATAACCGGAAATGGTACTTTACTAGAAGCTCAAAATAGTTTTTCGTCGAAAAATACCTTTAATTGTTATTTTTTCGAGATTAATGTTATCATAAAAATTAAAGATTATTAAATTTTCTATAGATTTGCTTAATATTTTTTCTATATATTTTATGGATAAATTTATAAAATTATCTGTAATTTAAAACTCAGAGCCTACGCTTTAAACAAATAAAACGCAGTTATTCAAATTAATGTAACTGACAGATAAATGTCACCATCAAAGAACTAATCATTTCAAAATAATATTAGTAACGTTTTAAAAATGAAAAAGTAAATAGAACAATACAAAAGGAATTCAATACAGTTTCTAGCATAAGTAAATATGTAGGTATGTATTTAGATTAATAAAAATTAACGATTCACAAAAATATTTAAGCTAGTCTTCATTTTTGGATTAGTGAATTCTATTCTATCCCGGTATTTAAAATTTAATCTTCATTTTATTATAGCTCCGGTGGCTCAATGGTTAGAGCAACGCCTCATGTCATGAGTGCCCTCGGGGCTCTGGGTTTCAATCCCACTAAGGCATGGATGTGTGTCAATGTGAACCCACTCCGTAATTGGGATTTAATCCTGTTAAGGGGTTTTAAAAAAAGGTGGTTACTAGGATTAGATTAGACTATATTTTAAGAAATTAACTGTCAAAATTAGAGTAAAATTCGCAAATCCAAAAAACTTAATCTTTTTTGTGACTCGAACTGTAAATGGCGGAAGGTATTGTGTTGGCCACAACAGATTTTTTTTGTAAACAGATATTATCAGCATTCAATGCATCTATTTTTCTAAGCTAGTTCTCCATTGAAATATTAAATTATTTATCAAAAATTGGTTCTTCTTTTTTTTGCGTTTCTTCTCGCATATTTACATTGTCCGCTCAATTTGTCTCAAGGTGGATTCATACAACATTCATTTTAATTTCTTTTTCATTACCATTTTAATTCTAAAAAGTTAAAATAATAAAAATCATAAGACATATTCATGCAAGCGCATTATTCATTTTTAACTACATTTTGAATTACATTAGTACATTTCAAAGTTAACCAACTTTTAACTTATCATTTACATTTTCACTAGAAATGTAGTGAGTAAGACGACTGCATGTGCGAAGAACAAAGTGACAGCCATTTTTCCTTGCGCAAAAGTGGCCTATTCATTCTAGACAATAAATAATGCTTCAAATAAATGTTTTAGACAATTAAATTTGGAATCTTTTATTTTGCATGTTTCGTAACTGAGCAAATTGAAATTAAAATTTTGTAAAAGTTATTTCTTTAGCGTTAGCCATGGTATTAAAATAAAATTATAAATAAATATAATGACATTTTACTTGTAAGAAACGTATCTGTCACATTGGAACAAAATTTATTCACAATCGGTTAGTAATATGACGATTTCCGACTTTTAAAAAGTTGGGAAGTTAGTTTTTGTTAACTTCATTTTCCAAGAGTTTGGAAAATAGCTGACCCCCGTTTTGAGAGATCAATGCGTATCAGTGATGGGTAATCAATGGAATGAAATCAATATTTAAGGTTAGAAATCAAACAGACAGTTCATGTGTTACTTTATTAAAACTGGTACTTTTATTTATATCCCCATCACTGGTAGCTTAGATGCTTAAATTATGTAATACAAATTGGCTTTTTATATATGTGACGAAACGAATGAATTTATAAATAATATAAATAAGTTTAGATAAATGTGAAATCAAAATTTAAGGTTAGAAATCAAACTGACAGTCCATGTGACAAATGAACAATCTCAGACCATTCGTTTATTTATGTTAGGTTATTATTATTTAAATATCAATTATTAATTTTTTATTTCAGATTGTGAATAAAACAGTATACAAACCTTCGTGAAAATTTTCATTGTCTCGGGCTATAGCTAACCTCGGCGCTTTGCGACTTGGTTAGCTATCTTCGCCCTCGACAACGACAATGAAATACTTTCCACCTCGGTTAGTAATATACAGAGTGTTCATTATAAATGGGCCACCATTGCTATCTCGAGAACTATAAGAGTTACAAAGACGGTTCAATGGGCAAACAATTTCTATTTCACAAAAAAATTTAAAGAAGAGAAAAATTATTTTTTGGACTAGTGGTTCTCAAAATACGGGACTTAACTTTTAAATTTTAAATGAGATCATATATTTTTTATTTGCTTATTCGTTACAGAATTTAATTCTGAATTCATTGATATAATATTTTTATTCCCTTAGGTGATTTTTTTGAGAAAAATACATGTAAAGTTTCATATTAATTTGATTAAAATATGGCTATAATAAGAGTGTCATGAACGGAAAAAGAAATACATGAATATTTTGTTTACGTTGACATTTATGATCACTTACAAAAATAAAACATTGACTTCTTTAGGTCAGGGCACTCGAATTCTATGTAATAAAAATAATATGTAGTTATTTTTTCCATTCGTGGCACTCTTATTATAGCCATATTTTAATCAAATTAGTATAAAACTTTACATGCATTTTTCTCAAAAAAAATCGTTATGTAAGGGTATAAAAATATGATATCATTTAATTTTGAATTAAATTCTCTAACAAATGAGTTAATAAAAAATATATGTTCTCATTTAAAATTAAAAAGTTATGTCCCGTATTTTGAGAACCACTAACCCAAAAAAATAATTTTTCTTTTATTTAAGTTTGTCTTGTGAATTAGAAATTGTTTTCCCATTTAAACATCTTTGTAGCTCTTAAGGTGCATTCACAAATGAAAATTAGGTTTATGGTTTTTGCTTAGGTTTAAGTAAGTCATTCAAAAATGTAAGTTTAAATTACCTCAAAATTAGTTTTGATATGTACAGACATCTGTGTAAATGCTTCAAAAACAAGATTAAAATATCGGTAGAGCAGTACTCAAGGCACCTGTGCGCCGTGAAACTGTCATTCGCTTGGCATTATTGGTTATATTTCAGCAATTATAAGATATGACAGTGTCCATGTTCTTCTCGCATTTGTTTAAAAAGCCTAATCCACCAAGTGGATACTAAATAAAGATGGGTGTATATATCTACATCATTTCAGACTCGTTCTCATTGGTGAAGTTTGTGACGTCAAACTAAATCGTAAACCTAAAGTTTGGACCTTGCAATGTTTAGCTTTATGATTTGGATTTAGAAACCCTAAATTCTGAAGTGTGAATGGAGTCATTACACAATATGCGGCCAAAGTTTTTAAATCTAAAGTATAAACCATAAATCTAAACCTAATTTTCATTTGTGAATGTACCTTTAAGGTGCATTCACAAATCTGAAATGATATAGATATATACACCCATCTTTGTTTAGTATCTATTTACTGAAATGTAACCAATAATGCCAAGCGAATGACAGTTTCACGGTGCACAGGTGTCTTGTTGAGTACTGCTCTACCGATATTTTAATCTTGTTTTTGTTTTGAAGCATTTACACACATGTCTGTACATATCAAAACTAATTTTCAGGTAATTTAAACTTACATTTGTGAATGACTTACTTAAACCTAAACAAAAACTATAAACCTAATTTTCATTTGTGAATGCACCTTTATAGTTCTCGAGATAGCAATGGTGGCCCATTTAAAATGTACACCTTGTATAATAAACAAAATGGTAAATTTATAAAGAAAATAATTGGTAATATAAAAAGTGAATATAATACATTGTTTTTGTATTTGCTTTGTTATTTATTATTTATTTAGATTGGCAAAATACTCAGATTTAAAATTAATTAGCCTCATTCAAATTATGCTTCTACCACGAGCTGTTCCTACTTATTATTTGCTCGAAATTCTCTAAAGATCAAATTAATTTCATATTTCTTTTAAACAGGTATATAAAAAAAGTATTCCATATATTCATTTTTTCATCTTTTTTGAATTTCAAGCAAATCTCCTTAATCATTAAGAAATACAAAGCACCCTTTTTACTTCCAAATTCAAAGCTCTTTTGACAAGTGAATACTCGTTTGTCTTCCGATTGTTTTGGTTATTATTTTCCCCGAGAGATGGCACAAACAGCGCCATAAAAACTACCTGAAATATTCACAGTCCCGGAAGTGAAACAGATTACCTGTAACCTGACCTGCATATTTGATGACGTCATCGTGCCTAAGATAGTGACGTCACAAAATGGGAAGGATAGTAGGGAGTAATTTAACTCAATGCATTAGCCAGAATTAATATTTTAGTGAGGTAAATTAAGTTAGTTTGATAGTGGGTACGAAATAAAAGATGAATTTATGATGGCATTAGAGTTTTTATTGAGAAGAACGACAATGGTGAATGTGTTTGTAAGATTGCAAGACAATTATTACGGGAAAGAATTGTAGACATTTATTATTTTTGTCTTATAATGGTACATAATTTTTATTATCGGCAGTTAAAAAATCTAATCACAAGTACACTGACTCTATCTACCAGAACATCTTTTGAGTGGATTGAATTCTTACTATTAAATTTATTCGGAAGGGTGTGTTCAACTTTTTAGATTGTTGACGTAATGTCAAAATTGACAGTATTATAATATAAACTATTTGTGACAATGTTGTATGTTGTCATCGACTTTTTAGAAATTACATATCGCATATGAATTTTGAATATAAATAAATGAAAACGAAATAAAAATTGCTATATATTTTGTATTTTTATACCTATAATAATGTAATTAAAGTTTTTAGCGTAAAACGGTCGCCATGTTGTGACGTCAGCGTCATTACAGTCGTCCAGTTACCTTGTGAAAATGTCACTGTACAGTGGACCATGCATATTTTGCTCATAAATTCGCGATTGGCTTTACACATACTCTAACACGCACATATGTAATATATCCGAGTAATTTTTTATTAAGATCAAAAAAAATTTACTTATTAAATAAATAAAATTATAATTTATGTTTTAATTATTGTAATCTTAATACTTGTCATTGTTGTAATCATTTAGTAAATAGAAATGTAAATGTTGGATTACTTTTTATTATGAACTATGCTTTGATTATTGTAATCAATACTGTCATTGTTGTATTTAATTACAAATAGAAAATAGTTTAAATACTATTTTAATTATAATAATGACACTTGGTGAGTATAATAACCCGCAATATTATATTAAAGAAAGTCTTAAAGTCACATTAATTAAAGCGAATGATTAATCTGATTATGAAAACGAGCAAAAATTATTAATTTTACTTACCTATATTACCATTATTAATGGTAACGTATGTCGGTTCTCTCTACTTATGACGGAGTGACACTAACGTCACAACTTTCGCGCTAAAAATTTAATAATTATTTTTGGCGTTATTAAGCATAATTCAAGAAAACAAAAAACACGGAATTTCTATTTTTAAATTCTTCATAACATAGAAAAAATTCTAAAAAAGTTGGACGGGCCCATTCTGTTATTAGCAATATTCTAATAGTTCAGTAAATGACATTCGTTACCGCGGTTACACTATTTCAGTTTTCACCGTTGCAATAAAAATTTATGAGGTAGTAACTATGCGAAAAATCAAAAATATCAGACAAGCCGTCTAATATTTTTGTACAATTTTTACATATTCGTGAAGTAGCGAATATCTTTCTTTAAACAGGTGGAACTTCGTGTTACTGACAACTGAAAATGGAGTAGCAACTATGCTGAAATGCATTTGGTGTGTTTGAAATCTTAATGATATATACTCAAAGTGCTGTCACAAAATAGCAATTAATGTCGCATATATTCCATTGTTTACGTAGCTTTGTTCAGGCAGCTTTTGTAAAGTAAACATTTACTGCTTTTATGATATAAAGTAGATCTTTGTTTTCAAACTTGAAGAAGAAGTAAAACTGTATATAAAGTAAAGTAAAAAATTCAATTATGGTATGAAACTTGGCTGTTTTTATCCTGTTTTACATTATATTGTTACCTTCCGTCACCTTTAGGTAAGGAAGGTATTGTCTTTGGTCAAAAAATTCGGTAGTGAGTTTTTGATGAATAAGCACGTTTTAGGGTCCCTAGAATACGATTTTACTATTTTTACGACGATGTGTGTGTGTGTGTGTGTGCGCGCGTGCGTGTGTGTGTATGTGTGTGTGTATGTATGTGTGTGTGTATGTGTGTGTGTATGTGTGTGTATGTGTGTGTATGTGTGTGTGTGTGTATGCATGTGTGTGTGTGTGTGTGTCTGTGTGTGTGTCTGTGTGTGACAAAATTTTGCTAATGCGATAACTCTAATACTACAATTCCAAAAATTATAATTTTTTCGTATTCCTCTTCGTTACATCCATGTGAAGAGCTGATTAGATTTTGGTTATAATTGGACAACCGGAAGTACCCTCATTTGAAGATTTTAACAGTTTTTCTTGAAAAAACGATGTTAAATATCATTTTTTCACATTTAATGTTATTATACATATTAAAGAATATTTTATTCTCTATACGATTTGAATGCATTTTATACTTCATATTAAATGGATATAGTTAAAAAATGATAAAGAAATTAAATATCATATATTAGCCAGCCATGCTATAAACCTGGAAACAGCTGCTATATTAAGAAAATTCTGATTGAAAGGTGTCAGTGTCAAGTGCAGTTGACATGACAGTATGTTTCTATTATAATTTTACTGGAAATATAGGATCTTTTGTTAGTAACTTTCTGTATGGAATTTGTATAAAATATATACAACTGCCTTAAGGTAATGTACAATAAACAGAATCTTTTGCAAATAACTTTCTGTATGACATTTATACAAAATACATAGAACTGACGAAAGGTAATGCGCTGGCCAGATCAGATTTTTTTATTATTATTATTATTATTATTATTATTATTATTAACATCTAGTTTCAATTTTAGAAATATAAACAGGCTTTGCCGCTTTCAAAAGTTTCAAAAAGTATTTTAAATAAAAGTTTATGCAGTATTTTTACTGTAATAAAAAAAAACAAACTCCTACTTATTTGTTGGCTCCGGAAAAAATCATGAAAAACAACTGCCTACTCCCGTAATGTCAATTTACATATAGCACGTCATTCATAGCCAATAGAAAAATGTTACTCCATCACCTACATTATTTATATAAATAAAGTAGGCGCTGTATGAACTTTGACGTCATATCTTGTTTCAGATCATGTCTTTTTCAAAATATTACAGAAATTTCAGTAATTAATTGAAGATATCTGATGGAGGTATTATATTTTCAATTTTGAGTCTAAAGAACAATATTTTTTAAAATTTAATACTTTGGAAGGCATATAAAAATTCTTGGAACAGCCCGAGTTTAAGAATATTTACAGTTCGCGCATGACTAATTGGAAATATGAAATTTCCAATTATAATTATCGATTGATCAGCTTGATATGAATGATAGCCATCTATCAAACACCCTTCTCAAATTATCCCTATCGTTTTAACCTGAGGTATTATCCCTCCATGGCTTACTAGATCATTAATCCATCTAATCGGGTAGCGGGCATTGTTCTTTACAATGCAGCTGACCTCCGACCTTTGTGGGCCGGCTGTGTGACCTGTGACCCAGCCTGCAGACTCCATGTCCTGTGTCGATGGAAGGGTTGCTTAATTATGTGTTATCTGAGCCTGTGTTTTATGGTGAAGAACAGATAGGATGCTGTGGATCAAACAAAATTAATTTTGAATTTGGGCTCATATGTGAGTTCACTAACTCACAATTCCTTGTAGTTGTCTTCTTTGTTCAGGGTTTGTTAAACAAAAAATTGTTTCAAAATATAATAATTTATTCATAGATATTCATATTGTTCCCTTCAAAGTATTCCCTATTAGCTTGTTAAATATAATGTATTTATGCCAACAATGTTTCCTATCTGCAAAACACTTGTGGCATGTAAATTGTAATGTGGTATAGACTTTAGCCCCTTCAGCGATTTTCCTTTTTGCAAATCGTTATCCTTTCAATATCTTCGTCTTTGGAAAAGAGGTGTAACAGCACCTATGTAACAGGGCGGAATCAAATTCTAATCCTGCCGCTATCACCAAAATATGTAACAGCACGGAATCAAACTCTAAAATCCCGCGCGCTGCTACCAAAATACGTGACAGAACGGTTTTGTCACTCGAATAAAATTAATATTTGGAATTAATTTGTCGAAAAGGTAATACTGCCACCAGTTTATTTTCAAAGGGAAATAAACAAACTTAATTTGAACACATTAAATATATTCAGGGCCGGATTGGGCAGATTTAGCGGCCCGGGAAAATTCTAGCATAATCGGCCTCATCTCCAGTTTTTTCAAAATTTAAAATTATATTGCCACAAAGTAATGTTTTGGTGTTGGATAATACGAATTTTTTAGCTATACATATTGAACAGATATAAAAGATGATGAAATATAAAAAACACTCTTAAAAATAGTATTTAAAATATAGACGATTCTGTAGTTAAGAAAATAACATTAGGTTCGTTTAAAAATTGTAGACAATATTAAATTATTAATAAATGGAGAGTGCGGAAAATTCTGAAGCAAAAAAATATCTGATCAAACCTAATCTTGAAAACGAAGAAAATAAAGCATTGAAAGATAACACAACCTAGATTCTTCCCGCAGGTAATGGAATATTGGATACTAATTTATATGATCAGAAAATAGAAGAGCTTTTGAATCAAAGAAATTATAAGAAACTTGGAAAACATTCTACTACGTCTATAGAAAACAAAGTGTACCGTGCTCTTAAGAAATATAAAGAATTATATTCCGTTTAGAACAAGAACAGATCTCATTCCATATTTTAGCAAGCTTCCACACCTATACGGGGGCTTCCAAAAATCCATAAGAAAGATTTAAGCATCTCAGAAACCCGTCAAAAGTTCCATAAATTCTCCTGCTTACAAATTATCACAATTTCTATTACCAATCATTCAGCCACTTCAAAGAAAAAGAATATCATATATGAAGAATTCAAACCATTTTGTAGAACTTTTGAGCTAAATACAATTACATCCACAAAATCTTTTTGTCCGCTTTGATGTAAGTTTATTTACGAGAAATTTTTATAAATAATCAAAACAAGGCTTGAAAAGGATATCAACTTTGAAGATAGAACCGACTTTCCTCTTAATGGTATTATGGAACTTTTGCAGTGCTGCCTACAGAATTCATATGTCCAAGAAAAAGGTTAGATATTTTGTACAAGAAGATTGTTTGCTGATGGGTTCTTCTCCGTTATACCCAATTTATACATGGAATTTTTTGAAGAATTAGCACTAGATACAGCCAATATAAGACCTAAACTTTGGCTTAGATGTGGAGTCCTTCCGTTCTTGGATGTTTTAACAGAGAAAACGAACCATGGACTAATAACATCAATCTACCCTACCATGAACCAACACGCCAACACCAGACAATACCTTAACTATAATTCCAATCAATCAAAATCTACAAAGTAGGAAATTATCAAAACCTCATATATTCGCGCTCGGACTATATCTGCAACACCGAAAGAAATTTTGTCAAGAATTAGAAAATACAGAAAACGATCTAAATAAAAACTGTTACTGGGTGAAGTTAAGTAGATGATGCTACGTACTTAAATTTTGGTTTGTAATCACCGAGCGGCGGCCTTAAAAAGCCGCGGCCTCTCGGGAAATTCCCGATTATCCCGACTGGCCAATCCGACCCTGAATATATTATACACAAGAACAAAAGTAATACATTTACACAAATATTTAAATTACAACACATAAATAAGATACGTACTTTATAATAGCTTCAGCAAAACAAAAAGACAGCAGAGCGGATGTTACGTATCAAATTATTCTTATTCACATTACTTACATGTTGGGGTGTATTCTGTAAAAAAAAAATGTTAATTTTAACAAGCCTTTAAAAAATTACATTTTAACATGAATGTTAAAAGTAAATTCAATGTCTGGTATTCTGTACGCGAAAAATTGACACTGCTGTTAAAATCATAAATTTTAACATACCTGTAAAACACCAGAATGAAGAGATCAACAAGACAGAAAAAGGGCACGTCTTTGCTGAAATAATGCACTTAGTAACCATACGTTTAAGCCTCAAAGAACAAACACATGTCAAGTGGCATAATTTTCACTGGAGTTTAATGTAACACAGACATATGATTATTTTTACGGGGTAGTATTCGGTATTGTCGGAGCCCGTAAAACCTTTCTTTGCCACTAGATACAGAGTCCTGTAATAAGATATTTACGATTCAGTATAACATAAATAACTATTATACAATCACTGTGTTCACCGCTAATCCCATAATAAATATAACCCTGCTCTGTCATTGACAAACACAAGCTGCGGGTAGATAAAGTATGGCCCCGTATTCAGTTAAGCATTAAATTACTCATTAATAACCCGCAAATCAATTTATTGAATTAGCTCGGCGTCGCCATCGCTGGTGTCTCAGTGTCCCGGAATAATCGCGAGAATCCCGTTTCCGCAGACTGAAAGACAGGTGGCTGTGCCTAAGTCTATTCTTGTACCCCGTCATTAGCGAGGAATCGTGTGATGTCACAATTCGCGTATTGACGTTCATGTTGCTAGTGGTAGTGTGGGTAAATAATAATGGAAGTGGGTAACAGGGTAACCGCAATGAGGTTGAAGTGTGCAAATCGATGTGATTAGTTTATTAACTAGCCTAAGCTCGGCTTCGCCGAGTTTACCCTAGGGCTCCGCCGATAGTGTTTTATAATAGTTTATACGTACATCCAATCTGTCTACGCACAATTTAAAACCAAAGTGGTAACGCCAACAGTCTTGTCAGATACCCAAGTTCCCCCTTCTATCAAACGAATTAACTTTATGCATAAAACAAAAGCCAATCAACCTGTCATAAATTTCCACACTTGTGTCTAAAAGTTCGTAACCAGACCTCTCATTTGATACCAAACACGACATATTTCTAGCACCTTTATACAAAAACAAAAGCCGACCGAGATGTCTATTTGTTGACACTTCTATGTTACAGCCCTGCAGAAAAAAATTCACATGATCCTAATCACTACATGGTTCTGACAACTATATGTAAAAAACAAAAGCCGGTCAAGTTGATGTCAAAATTTTGAAAGTTCTATAGTTTAGCCATGCAGAAAACTTTTCATTTAATACCAAACGGGATATACAGGTGTTTCATATAAGAGTGCAAGGCTTTGGAGTATGAATTCTGATACCAAAAGGGGGAAAAATCCCAATAAACATTGATGCTATAACGCTTTCTAACAGAGATAGGTACCCAGGATTTTATTAAAATAAAAAAAAAACAGGAAACAGGTTATTTTTATTTATTTTTGTATTGGGTCTTAAATAATTATTTATAAAAAGAATCCCAGAGCAAGTGTTTAAAATAAAAGGCATTACATTTAATAAATAAATCAGTATTATTTAAAAATACTACGGTAAATTATTAAAATATTACATTTTCATTAAATACAGAAGGCTTGGCAATACTTTTTTGTATTAGAAATATTATCAAAATATTAAATAACAGGTGTAATAATTAAATAATTATCGGATTGAAATAAGTGGAATTTTTAATTAATTAAATCTCATTTAAATTTTAAATGAATTAAACAAATGCCATCAGCCAACTATTTTCTGCTATTTCAGTATTATGCTTCATTTAAGATAAATCCTCGGTATCTCTGTTATGAAGCGTTCTTGCACCAATGTTTATTGGGATTTTTTTCATGTTGGTGTCTAGAATTCATACTCCGAAGCCTTACATAGTTACATGAAACACCCTGTATTTCTGACAAATTTATACGAAAATCAAGAAATGTTTTCTCATGGACTGTCATAGAGAATTGTCAAAAATACGACAGCTCGATCGGCTATTCTTTTTTGCATAAAATTGTCAATAATATTTCGGAAGTGTAGTATCTATAGCTGAGTGCACGATGTATAATGTATTACAAAGAATGGCTAAATAACCGGGTTAGTTCATACAGTATGCCGCTAGATGTCTGGTTTTTTGCGACCCGGTTTTTACAAAAATATTTGAAATAGTAAATTATTCCTATATGTCGCACAATATTTTATATTTTCAATACATTACCTTTTATCTTTTGTCAGTTCTATGTATGTATTTTATACAAATTCCATACAACAGGCTTCTATAATTTCAGTAAAATTATAAAATAAACATGTCATGTACTTGACACTGACATCTTTCAATCAGAATTTTCTAAATCGTAGTACCTGTTTCTATGGTTATATCATGGCTGGCTGCTACAAAATCGCACATTTTGGCACCTTAAAAAGACTATGGTCCGTATTCTTACATCTTAAAGTAGCGCTACTTCCGAAAAATCGCTACTTCAACTGTCAAATGTCAACTTTAACATTAAAATGAGAGATATAAAAATAAATTAAATTGTAAAAAGCATTTATTTCTAATGTCATAGGTTTCATTTACAAAAATATGAAACCTATTCTTATCTACTCATAAAATTATATAAATAAAAAATCGAAATAGCGCTACTTCCGAAGTAACGTTACTTCAAGAGGTGAAAATTCGGGTCTATATCTCTTTATTTGATCCATACCCTGTTGTACATCCTATATCACAACATTTTCTATTTAAACGCGAACTTATTTTAACCGCAACCGACACACTGCGGCACACCAACTGCCAAACGCCTGTCAAATGGTAACGGGTCGCGTTAGCTTCTTTTTTACCAGCTAGTTATGTCAACGCATCTCGTACTCTCACCTATAGATACTACACCGTGGTAGGAACTGATGAAAACATATAATGAAATGAACAAATGCTGCGCATTTTATGCGAGCAAACAGGACGAAATTACAGGATACATATAAACATAATACAAGGTGCCCATTTTATATGTTCCCGCCTGAAATTTTAAGAGTAAGCAAAACCATATACATTTTATAAGCCACTTGGTGAATATTAGTACTTTAAATCGAATAATCACAGTAGGTATAAGAGCAAAACAAAATTTTAAAAACCAAGTCACTTATGAAATGTATCATGGATTGCCTAATCATGAATTTTCAAGCGGGAACTTTTAAAATTCGGACCCTGTATTAGTAACATGTATATGAGTACACAATACTAAATTTAAAGATAAAAATAAATCAAACAAAACTAAATGATGTGATATTTTAATTCTAGAGTAAACAGTTAGTTACAAACTGCAGAAAAGTAAGTACTTACATTACATTAGATCTGAACTTTTACAACGAATTTGAAAACATATCAATAAAGTTTGGATTGTTAAAAATGATAGGTACTAAAGATTACTTTTCTGGCTCATGCTGTATGATTATGTAATTTAAAATATTTTTTCTTCAAGCGTATTATAATATTCATATTATGCTACTGTACACACACTATAGAAGTTGTTCATTGTCTTACTAGTACAAAAATGTTGTTATTGTTGTACTAGTAAAAAAATGTTAGTGTCTTAGTTCACCGCTGGCGGCGGCAGTTGTCACAGCAACACACATTATATTGAAAATTTTTATTTGACAGTTGTATCGTTTTTTTTTTGTAGTGTACACAGCCACCTTTGACTGAAATTGCAAATACTACAATTAAAAAATTCCAAAAAAATGTCAAAAAAATCTTTGAAACACTTGAAGAAAAAATAGTATATGTCATTCGGAGTAGAACGCCCTTTTTGTGTTTTACCCAGATTGCCTAGCCTCGGCTAGCGCCTCGGCCGCAATAACTGGGTTCAACACAAAAAGACCGTTTTCTACTCCTAATAACATAATATACTATTTTATTAGTACGATACAATAATTGGGAATAAAAGAATTTTAATATAATTTTAACGTAATATAAGAAAATAAAATACAGATTAAATTCTGTACCGTTTTAAGATAGATATCGAATTATGTATAATCTGAAATAATTTTAAACGTAATGTAAGAAAATGAATTACAAAAAAAGAACAGATTAAAACATACTATCTAAAGTTATTGAATTGTCTTGTTCCAGACTATGATTTTCCTGTACATGTCTTAAAATCATTACATATACCTATATATACAATTGGTTTATAACGTTGTACCATGTCTTCCGATGCGAATTCTCCACTGGTCTTGCCATAGATCTCCATTCTCTCGTATTTCTTCTTGGATTCCTGCTACCCAATTCCTTCTAGGTCTCCCTCTTTTCTTTTTGCCGCTAGGAGTTTACTGTGGTATGTGTTTTGCCATTACTCATTTGCTGTACGTGATCGTACCATCTTAATTGACTTGTTTTTATATCATCGGTTATAGTAATTGATACATGCATAATTTGTCATTAACATATCAAATATGACATGACAATGTTTATCTTTTTAATTTTGTACATCGATTGTGATATTATTCCTACCTTTCTGATCCTTTTCGACGTGTTTCCTTATACATTTTCCAAAATTCTATTTACAAAATAAAATATGTAACATAATAATAATAAACATGGCTTAAAATCATTACATATACCTACCTTGTTAAATTCATCATCTTTTCTTTAATTATTACATATTATTTAAACATTTTATTGCATTTAAAAGGAAGAAAACTGATAATTTGTCATCATTGACATTGACATAACAGCGTTTATCGTCTTAAATTTTCAAGGAAAACTGTGATCGTTACTGTGAAAAATATTGTTTAGTTAGAAATATTTGTTTTTTACCTAGTTACTTATGACACATTTGGTAACACTGTCCAAGTACATATGAACCGTCAAATTTTATAATTTTTAATTAAAATGGTTTAGGCCTTTTTTACCTGTGCGGATATAATTGCCCATTTTCAAAATTTATAATTATGAATTAAACTTCTATCAAATTGTCTCCATTTCATAAATATTTCCATTTAAAGGTTCAAAATGACTTGACAAACATGGCGTTCTTCGTCTTAAATTTTCAAGGAAAACTGTGATCGTTACTGTGAAAAATATTGTTTCTGTCCCAATTTTCAATCTTTAATAATTTTTTACTCAAAAACTATGCATCCTATAGATATTTGAGTTATTACGAGGGCACTCGAGACAATCATTTCCTACAACTTGGTGAAAATTTCACGAAAATCGCTCACACCATTCAGGCTGTAGAGGTGTTCAAAGGATGGCGATCGTCGTGATGAATTCAAATATATATATATATATATATATATATATATATATATATATATATATATATATATATATATGTATATATATATATATATATATATATATATATATATATATATATATATATATATATGTATATATATATATATATATATATATATATATATATATATATATATATATATATATATATATATATATATATATATATAGATATAACTATAGATAGTGAATCTAATCGTTTAGTATTAGGATGTTTCATAACGTACGTTCTGAGTCAAAGGTCGAATTTGTAGACTGTCTTCATAGAAAAAGTCCTCCGCCGTGGTCACAAATGAGGTCATGCAAAAAAATACGAGTAACTGACCGTTTTTTGTTTAAATCGAACAAGCATAATCTAGTTTATCTTTCTGTATGATTAAATTATTTTATATTTACATTTTTTGTTTTACAAAATCGTTTTAAAGTATGGCATTTTTTAAAAGATTCAAAAACCAGCCATGTTGTGTCATCAGACGTACACACTGCAAGTTTATACTAATTTCATACAGACTTATTATATCGACAAAGAATTCCTAGAAAAAAAAATGTGATGTGGCCAGCACATTACCTTCCGTCAGTTATATGAGGCATTTACGAAAATTCTACCGGTGAACTGTTGTCGGTAAACAGCTGTTTATCGGGTTATAGCTACCGGAATCGATATTTTGAGAACGCAAGAAGTAAACAGGGTATATCCATAACCTACAAAAAAATTGAAAATTTGAAACAGATTAGAAATTTGATGTAGTTAACAAACAGAACAGAGTCTTACTTTGAACACATTTCCACTTTTAACGCGCACACTTCGTTTTGCATCACTATCTTTTTTTGAGATTAGATTCTTCATGAATCCGGTAGATATTGTACAATTTTCGAACACGGTAACTTTTTAGCACTCGCGTTTTCGAACACAGTCGGTAGATGCGGTATCTACCGGTAGAATTTTCGTAAATGCCTATGTATTTTCTATAAAATCCATACAGAAAAAGATTCTAAATTTCTTGTATGTGCATTACCTTTTGACAGTTGTATGTATTTTATACAAATTCCATACAGAAAGTTTCGAGCAAAAAGATTCTATATTTTGAGTAAAATTATAAACACAAATATACTACGAATACTACTTAATATAGTAGCTGTTTCTAGCATAGCTTGCTAATTTATGAAATTTAATTTATAATTTTATAACTCTATATCCATTTAATATGAAGTATAAAATGCAGTCAAATCGTATAGAGAATACAATGTTCTTTAATATTTATAATAACATTAAATGTGAAAAAAAGATTTTTAACACTCTATTCGTTGATATGACTACAATTTATATAGTTTTTTTTAATTAGTTATCCAGTATTTTCACTTGCGAATAATAAAAGGTTTAGATAAATATTTTTGATAAATATTTTTGTCGTCTTTTCACTTGCAAATAAATTTATTCAAAAGAATAACATGTACTTTTCACTTCTGTATTTCGGATTCTTCTTTTTTAAATTTCTTTATAAGAATTTGTGGAGAGACTTCTGCATTAGGTTTACAAGTTTCCAATTTTGCGAGAAGTTCTTAACTAGTTTTTTCACATCCGGAGAAAAAATATTTAGAAAGTTCTACGAGCGTTAAGAAAATAACAAAATGTAATGGAATTTTGAATTACAAGATTAGAGTTATATAAGAAGAAAAATAAATAAATATTTAAACTCGCAGACATTGTTGTAAAAATAGTAAAATCGTATTCCAGAGATCGCAAAACGTAGTCATTCAACATTCAATGAAAACTTCATATCTAATAAATACTTACAGAACTGACGTCATAAGCAAGAGAGAACACTTCGTTACAAACAAACCCCTTCCCGTTGTCTTTTCCAATTGTGATTCTGGTTTTAACCTAGCTTTCTGGTCCGAATTATTTTATTGCATTAAAAATGAGTCTAAAAACCAGAAGATGACTTGGTGCAACATATATAATTATGTATGATAATAATAATTAAATCACATTTATGATGATTACATCTTTGAATTTGTATTGTGAATGGTTGATACCGAATCTTTGTTTGAATTGACATAACCTTAGCAACCAATACTTTTAAGCAGTGCGGCTAGAGCCGCTATGTACAAATTGCAGGCTTGGCCTGATTTAAATCATTTGATCTAAATAAAATTTTATAAAATAATACATTTTTTGTCGAAAAATCAATTGTTTTTCAAATTCTTTTAGATACCTACAGAGTTAACAAAAATAAAATTCTACTATGGTAATATAATAGGGTCTTCAAAAGATATCCTAACTCGGAGTAGGCTATGAACAAAGAAACGTATGTCAATTTAAAAGTATTTAATTAAATGTCAATTTGACGCGAGATATTGTCAAAAATGTTATCTACAGAAATCAAAGCTTTTCTTCTTGAATCTTATATGAGAAATGAAAATAAATTAGAAAACGGCGAATGGCAATATACTGTATCCTTCTTTATAGCCTACTCCGAGTTAGGAATTTTTCTGAACACACTGTATAAAAATATATACATATACATGTCCACGAATCGAGTTCCAAAGAGGGATTTTTTTTTTGTTTTAATTTACAAAAAAATATATTCTTGATAAAAGTTTTTGCATGTCCCGAAACGGCCAATTTTGTTTTAACCTTTCAAAATTTTCTTTTAATTTCTGATAAAAATCGATAATTGGTCGTTTTAGTTGAAAATTATTCAAGTCCCAAAAAATAAGTTTGCGTTGTCATGGTAATTGTTAACACAGTTTTTTTGACTAATTTTCGTGCACCTCTATTTGAAATGTAATTATCCGTAAATTTTTAAATAAATTCTTCGACAACTCGATGGTTCGCTTTATTACTTTTGCCATAGCATTGAATTAGGTAAACTCGTTCGTCTTTTGACAACATTTTCACAATTATGGTTGATTTTCCTAACTGACAGTTAATGAAAATAAATAAATAACGGCAATTACCATGACAACGCAAACTTATTTTTTGGGACTAAGAATAATTTTCAACTAAAACGATCAATTTTCGATTTTTATCTGAAACTAAAAGTAAATTGGCCGTTTCGGGACATGCAAAAACTTTTATCAAGAATACATTTTTTGTGTAAAATAAAAAATAAACAAGTTTCTCCTCTTTGGAACTCGATCCGTGGACATACTGTATACTGGGTGTCTACTTTTTTATGGACCATAGGAAATAGTAAAATTGTCATATATTTGTAAATTCTGCCGAATTAATTTTATAACTAAAGTGTAAATACAAAAAATATATATTGATATAATAGGTTCTTGTCACGAGATAAACATAAAAAAAAATCCGTTTTAAGCTTGTGTGTCTATTAAAAATAATATTATTTTTAAAAGTAATTTGTGTTATAGGTAAAAAGCTTTTGACTTACAAATGATGCAATTTTGGGAAGATGAAGTCCATGACACTATTTCACTTACCTGTAACAAGAACAATATATTAATAATGATATTTATAATAAATAATATTATTTTACAATATTTGTAAACATTTTCACTAAATTAAACATATCACTGTTTATAATTTGTTGTACGACGGTCACGCTAGAATGATTGAGAATAAAAAAATTAAGTATGCCGTGGAAAACAGAACTTGCACTTTGAACGAAAGTATGGTATTAGCCAGAGAGCATTTTCGAAACATAATTTATAATTTGGTAGTTTTTAAGATTCCCAGATTGGTTTTATTTACTACGTTTACATGTAGTTTTGAAAATGGTTTCAGTTTTCAGTCAAAATTTGGCGAAACTGTTTACATGCAACTTTCAAAACCGGTTCACAAATTGATTTGAAAACAGTTTCGGCGCATGCGCATTTGGCTGATGTAAGTAACAAATCCTCTTTACTCCAAATTCTTCATTTTGCCATTATTCTAATTATTTTTTGTACTTTGTACCACTACGCATTAAAATTACACAACTGTCAGTTTATTTGTGGGTTAGTAACACTAAATTACACAGAGCGACAGATACGTTATGCTCTGTAAGCATGCGCAATATCGAAACTGAATTTTAAGTGTTTACATGAGTAGTTTTGAAACTAGTTTCCAAGTCAAACTCATGTATTTGAGTTTTGGTTTGAGATAACTCAAAAACGTTTTGACACTGTATACATGGCGTTTTACACGGTGCAAATATATCATCTTTACCGATATCTGTGTACATAGCAGATTGGCACACCCAGCAATGGGTAATAAGCCGTGATGATATATTTATTTTATTTATACATGGCGTTTTCAAAACTAAAAACGTTTTGAAAATGGTTTGGAAACTGCTTGTAAACTCAGTAATAGTATAAGAGAACAACTTCATTAAATTAAAATAAAATTCTAAAAAATATGGAATCATGTGTTACATCTCAATAATTCAAACGTGACACGTGACCATCTTATAAGAAGTTCTATCAAAAACAGTCCTGTGAGATATAGTGAGCAGGGTTTTCCACCCAAGATGAAATTAAGAGACAAGAGAGACTATTGAGTTGATGAAGGTTGACAGGCACTGGATCTGATTATTTAAATTTAGTCTCACTCAAGAGAGATTCTTTTCCCTGCGTCAAAATCATTCCTTTTCTTCAAGACGTCTGTACTTATTTGAAAATACAATGGAATGAATTTCTTTACGACTGATAAGACTGTTTAGGAATTAGCAAGAAACATTGATCGTATTAATATTTATTTATCATTTGAAATTCAGATTTTAAGTGTATTTGAATAAAGCTTGAATTACATTATACTGTTTTGGCTAAATTCTATAGAAGTTTTTAGAAACTATTTTTTGGAAGACATTAGTTTTTATCCAAATTAAATATGTCGTTTTAACTAATCGACTGACACATGAAAACTTTTTAGCTAAAGGCCTTATCACACTACAATCATATCTCTGCTTTGTTTCGCTGACTTAATTTGTATGACTAACTCGATCTATCATGCAAGTTCGAACAGTTTTCTTTGACTTTTACACGCCTATCCAGAGACAAAAATTTAAACAGTGTTTAAGCCAAACACTTTAATATTGACATTTCGTTCATTTTTGTATTCAGAGACTACTTTTTTAGTCACTGTTTATAGCTATTAACATACCTAGGAATGTTATGTATATCATAACTGCCGCAGATGTCAGTTTAAAATCCGAACTCGTAGATCGAGGATTTTAAGACATCTAAGGCTTGTTATGATTCATAACATCCTTTGTTTGTTCAATAGTTTATCGGTTTCAGAAAATGAAGACTATATTAATAATTATAATTTCTTTAAATTCTCTTGTTAATGCTATTTTCAGAATGTTATGGTTAACAGCACAGTTTTTTTGACTGTCAATATGATAAATATTCAAAGTATTTGCTTTATTCCTCGTGTTTATTATTTTAGAATAAAGTAAACCGTATTTAGAACGACACAGAAACGTTATCTGTATGTATTAATGAAAAGCATTATACTTTCATTTTATTTTATTTTGATTTTGTAGACCATTGTTGACAAGTCAGTTATAGCTATTAACATACCTAGGAATGTTATGTATATCATAACTGCCGAAGATGTCGTTTTGAAATTTTAATACATCTAAGGCTTGTTATGATTAATAACATCCGTGGTTTGTTCAATAGTTTATCGGTTTCAGAAAATTAAGACATTATTGATAAATACCATTTTTTGAAATTCTCTCATTAATGCTACTTTCAGATTGCTATGGTTAACAGAACAATTATTTTGACATATGTCAGTATGACAAATATTCAAATTATATGCTTTATTCCTCATATTTATTACTTTAGAATAAAGTAGATCGTATTTAGAACGATAGGCTAACGTTATCTGTATGTATTAATGAAGAGCATTATATTTTCATTTTGTAGACCGTTGTTGACAAGTCAGTATGGTAATAATATTACCATACAGATACAGTTATTACTTAGTTACCGGCCTACTTTTGTACATAAACAATGGAATAATATCCTGAAACCGGAAAATAATATTACCATACAGGTACTGTTATTACTTAGTTACCAGCCTACATTTGTACATGTAAACAATGGAATAATATCCTGAAACCGGTAAAATATTTAAACACAGTTTTAAATTAGACAGTGTTTATCCATAGTTACCCTGTTTAAACGCATTTTACTCATTTAAGACACTTTTTCATCGTAGTCAACGTAACTAAACAGTAATTTAAACATGCAAATTTAAACAAGGTGTTGGGGTAGTTTATATTTTTCAAAAAGAGGGCATTGACGAGGTCTGAATGAATATGAACGTCCGTTCTTATCCTAAAATATATTTCCTAGGTATAAAACACATTTTTAAATCTAATATCTATGTATATTGCACAGTTTATTCGCTCGTTTAATGGCTCCCAATTTTATTTTCCTTCATACTTTTTTTACTTGTCTGAGTGTTATTTTTGGACCAAATTTAGATAAATTAATTTCCAGCATGAACTTTTTTTTTGTTGATAAATCGCTACAGTTGCTCTGATTTCACTAAAGATAAATATATATATATATATATATATATATATATATATATATATATATATATATATATATATATATATATATATATATATATATATATCTTTAAGCCCGTTTGACACGATCACAATTATGTTAACAAACTTGATACTAAATTTATAATAATATTTGTGATGAAATAGAACATCCTATTTGTCCATAAACATTCGTTTTCAATGAAACCAATTTGTTACCTAACTTATTACCAATTTTTACTTCCTTGTACAAAGTAAAGGAAGTATTGTAATCGCGAAAAATTTCGGTTTTCAGATTTCAACGGAAATATCCATTTTGACCATCCCTGAATCCATTTTGACTGATTTCGTCGTGACGTCTGTACGTACGTACGTGTCTCGCATAACTCAAAAACGTTAAGCCATAGAAAGTTGAAGTAGGACTGCTATAACATCTAGTTGTGCACTTCCATTTTTGGTTATTACATAATTTCCAGAAATGGTACTTTACTTGAAGTCTATAATAGATTTTAATGAAAAACTATTTTAAAATATAATCCAAAACTTTTCAAATTTGGTATATAAGACTTTTATGTCAATTGGAATAACATAGTAGATTTTGGTTAAAACAGGCTAACGGGAAGTGATATACTCGTATTACCTGAAGTTGTTAAGAGTTTTTCTTGAATAAAATGGTTTCATTTTGATTTTAGAAATAAATGCTTCAAATAAGAGTTTTAGAGAATTAAATTCTGCGTCTAGCACATCAAGTATTATTAAATTAGCCCTTTGTATAAGCGAGATATGTATATTTAAAACATATATTTTTTGGTTTTTGTAATGAAGCTTGCTATGGATTAGGACAAAAAATAACAAAAAAATAAAAAAAATTGATGTTAATGTCAAATTACGTCAAATACGTGAAATTTTATAATTGGGTCTATTCTTCATATTGGTCTTGCGTACAAGGAATTTGTGTGGTGACCACATCAGATTTTTTAACAAATTTGATTAAATGAAAAGCACTCTACTGATTTACATTTTGAATTGTTTAACTAAAACTGAGTTCACTTTTGCATTTCATTATTACAAGTTAACTGTTTTGTTATGAAACTCCTGTTCACTTCAGGCAAAATTCATCCAATACATAAAACTTTCAAGAATTTTGTACCAACTTTCGTTCTTTCGAATACCTTTACATCATCAAAGTATCAAGGCATATTTCCTTCAAGTTCAACTTGTACACTCGCGCAACACGTAGAAGTATTCGAAACATGCCCGGTTAAATGGGCGCCGCGTCGCCGCCGTCATGTCTAATTAGGACGAAATGAGCGTCGCTATGACGACGCCGAGCAAGTCAAGGCACCCTTGATCCGGCACTTCGCACGTAAGACGGCGGGAAGGTAAATAAGCGAGAGCATAATCTTTGTTTACACTATATTTCAAAGGGTTTACATACCAAAAGATTAACAAAACTTCAAGCGAGCAGAATAGATGTTTGCATATGCAAGGGAAAATTATATCAGCTGTTTGGAAAGAGAATTTATTATTTTGCAAAGTTTGGGAAGCATATTCGGAATTAATGTTAAAATCTTGGAATTTAATAACTTAATTTTCATATGGAATGAAAGTCTTATTTACACTCAAATAAATAGTATACTCGTATTATCTAGTAAGAGAAGGCTACAAAACGCTGAAAGAGAAAGTATTCTCTTCTGAAGTGATATACAGGGGGTGACTGGAACTCCCGAACGTAACATGTTAAATCTTACTTTCGTAATTTCCAGCTTCCTAATTATTTTAAGTAAAAAAAATCTGATGTGGCCAGCACATTACCTTCCGTCAGTTCTATGTATTTTGTACAAATTTCATACGGAAAGTTCCTTGCTAAATTAAATATTCTATTTCTTGTACAATACCTTCCGGCAGTTGCATGTATTTTATGCAAATTTCATACAGAAAATTATTATTTTGTGACGTTTTCTATATACAGTGTAATGTATCTGCAGAAATAAAAGATTTAATATTATTATTATTTCTTGTACATTACCTTAAAGCAGTTGTATGTATTTTATACAAATTCCATACAGAAAGCAAAAGATCCTATACCTATTTCCAATAAAATTATAAGACAAACACACTATGTCAATTTCACTTGACACTGACATCTTTCAATCAAAATTTTCTTAATATAGTAGCGGTTTTGATAGCTATAGCTACTTTATGAAATTTAATTTCTTTATAATTTTTTAACTCTATATCCATTTAATATTAAGTATAAAATGCAGTCAAATCGTATAGAGAATAAAATATTCTTTAATATTTATAATAACATTAAATGTGAAAAAATGATATTTAACATAGTTTTTTCAAGAAAAACTGTTAAAATCTTCAAATGAGGGTACTTCCGGTTGTCCAATTCTAACCAAAATCTAATCAGCTCTTCGCATGGATGTAACGAAGAGAAATACGAAAGAATTATAATTTTTAGAATTGTAGTATGGAAGTTATCGTAGACGAAAATTTTGTTACACACACACACACACACACACACACACACACACACACACACACACACACACACACACACACACACACACACACACACACACACACACACACACACACACACACACACACACACACACACACGGACACACATACATACATACATACACACACACACACACACACACACACACACACACACACACACACACATACAGACATCATCGTAAAAATAGTAAAATCGTATTCTAGGGACCCTAAAACGTGCTTATTCATCAAAAACTCACCACCGAATTTTTTGACCAAAGACAATACCTTCCTTACCTAAAGGTGACGGAAGGTAAAAAATCTGATGTGACCAGCACATAACCTCTCGCCAGATATTTTACCTGGTTGTACGCATAAAACGAAAAATATTTTTAAATACAAATACATTCATGCCTCACTACAAAATAGTTCTCACATATATTTGCAAAATCTATGGGTTTTTTTAATATAAATTATGTAGAATACATACATTTTCTTTATATTCAATATCCTGAAATTTTCATTTTCTACTTTCCATTTCCTTTTCTTTATATTCGTAATTTTTTCGCAAATTCCTCTTATATCTTTTTTTACGATATTCTTTTACGTTGTTGACTTTTTTTATTTCCATAATATTCATAATAATGTACAAATATTTTTGACAGTGACATTTATGTGTCAATTACAAACATTTGAATTTCTTGCCTTGAAGTAGTTTGATTTGAGAATTATTATATCAAATTATTTTATATGCATTTCTTTATCTCTAAATCTATAGAAGATATAATGAATTTATATTTATCGAATAAAGAATTTAACATTCTTTAATATAAGTATTTACATAAATTTTCAATAAATAATTGTAACTACTACTTCCGGTTGTCCAATTGTTACCAAAACTTAATCAACTCTTCCCATTATTATTAGATTGAGGAATCCGTAGTTAAAAATGTATTAAGTCTTATAGTATTTGAGATATCGTGAATCCAACATCCACACACACACACGCACACACACACACACACACACACACACACACACACACACACACACACACACACACACACACACACACACACACACACACGGACATCATTGTAAAGATGTTATACTCGGATTCTAGGGACCTTAAAACGTGCTTATTCACTAAAATCTGGATATGCGATTTTTAGCATGAATACAATACCTCTCTTAGCGAGAGGTAAAAATCTGATGTGGCCAACACATGACCTCCTGTCAATTCCATGTTTGAAACCGTGTTACACAACTTGATTTCTAACGGAAACCCGCGTTGTTAGGGTTTAATTCATATTCTTGTTTTTAATAATAGTATTTCGCTGTAGAGTGAGTTTGTATATGTTTCTTTCGAATGACATCATCAGATTGCATTAATTGTTCTGGCGTCGTAGTATAAATACATTTCTTCATTCTTGTATTTTGGTTTGTTCGTTATTAGGTTCATTTAGGGTTCCTGATATTACTTTAGCTAGATTTGTTTATTCATATACTTATTAATTGACTTGAATAATTTATACAATATAGTATTTGGTTGTATATTTGGTTGATTGTAGTTTAGATTATTTGTATTCAATACGCTATATCATATATCTTTTAAAATTGATTTTCATTTGTTGTTGTTATTTTGTTTCAACTAAGCTTAGTAGGAGAGACCGGTGTCAATTGTTACAAAATTTAAATTTTTATTTTTCACGAGTTAACGTTACAATTCGAAATTACCTATATGAGAACCTACCCACCTTTAGTGAATAATATTTTGAATTTTAAACTAATGTTGCAATTGACACCTAACTGGTGTCAATAGTAACAGGGCCAGTGTTAATTGTAACAAATTTTAACAGTGATAAAAGAAGAAATTATTGAAATAATAAACATTTATTTATTACCTCAGAAAATACAAAATTCAGATGACTCATCTAAAAGCAAACAAAATATATATTTTGTTGGTGATATGGACCATTTTAACCAATGCTTCTAGTCGCTAACGGAATTGCAGTTTAGGTAAATATAAAATAGGTCTTTCTTCGTACAATTTAACTTGCCCGATGTCCAGATTTTACATTTTCGCGATTGCAACCAATCTCCTGTGCTCAAAAAATATGGGCCAATACATATCAGAGTTTCCTCATCGGAGCCATCTGAAGAGTAATCTGCGACTGTTACTTTTGGAACTGTTTTTCGTTTTTTTGCTCTTCTTCTTTTATGTCATCGTTAGCAGTGATTTTTTCTTGTAATTTTTATCATGATCAATACTGTACTTAATTATTAAACACGTTACAATCGACACCGTGGCATGTGTTACAACTGACACCGCTTAACTTTTAAAGATATTATTTGCTTTTTTGTATTTATTAGGTAATAATTCGAAATGTTTTTTAATGAAAAATAAAAGCACATATAACTCAAAAACTGATCCTTAACTTGAAATATTTCCGAGCAGAACACTTATAGTGTTTTAGAAACAATGTGTCACTACCTGCATTTACTTTTTCGTCGATTTACAGACATTCGCCAGAAACAGACGCCGTATTTGCGCGTATGCACTTACACTAAATACCAAAGAGCTATGATACTTTCTGCTTCACTCTGCAGGCGCGTTTTTATCTACTTCGAAAATATGGCCCTGTTACCTAGCCTTGTTACATTTGACACCTGTTACAATTAACACCGGTCTCACCTACGTTGTTAGTTCGTAAACTGACTGGTCCTTCGATCGTTTGTGTTCGTTCGTTCGTTTGTCCGTTCGTTCGTTCGCTCCTTCGTTTGTTTCACAACATAATATTATCCTGGTTATATTGGCCAAGTCCAGTGGTGTGAACCAGCTATCGAATCTTGTTCATTCAATACGATTTAAACATATTTAATTTGCATATAGTTTTTTTTCCATACATTAACACCAAAACTAATCAATGAATTTCGTGGATTTTAGCCATGGAAACCATAGAACTGTGAGTGGGTGCAATGTCTAAAAGGTATAAATAACACTTTCCTTTCCTTCAAAGGCAGTTCTAATTTTTTAAAAATTAACTACCCCTGTTACTGTTTTAGGTACCTTTTAAAGATAGTCGATGTATACAATTCCATGAGATTCTCAAAAAACAGTCACCATCACCTTTCCGGCCGATGAAAAAGTCTTTGTCTTACATCATTAAACATTTAATGGAGAACTTGTCTAACTTTACTTCGTATCTGTTATACTTATAGCATCCACATGCAGGATGCGTTATTTATATAATTGTTTTTCATGTGAGAACGTGTACGTATTTATAGTAACTAATTTACATTAAGTACTCATCGAACGGAATATTTCAAATTGAGATATGGTGTAAATTTTTCTTTTACGAGTCGGAATGAAAAATATAGCCACTTATCATGAAGTTGTAATAAATTCTGCGCGCGTGTGAAGGTGATAAATGTGTTTCGACGAATTTATAGCGCTTTCAACATTTTTTATAATTTTTATTACACATTTTTTTATATTCAGTACACATAAATGTCAAAAGTCTCCTTCAATACGAAAAAGTAGGTACTTAGCGCGATATGGTAAATACATTTATCGAAAAGTGACTGCAATTTTAATAGGATATGCATCAAAATTATTTTTATCTTGAAATTTTGTATCCTACTCTATTTTAATGGGAAAAGGAAACCATTAAATTTTGGTATTAATCGCATTACAGAAAGTGGCACTTTTTGAAGCCCTATAGTTTAAATTTTGAATTAATACTTACGAGTATAACGATAAAATTCTGGAGCAGAAAATAATATTGATAATACTTTAACGTGGGAGTACCGCAGCGCTGAACAAGCGTCGAAGTTAGTTGATGACGTAATCGTCGCGAGCAAGCTGAAGCTATTGTATTCGAGGTCATTATCGTATGGAATGTTCGAGAGTCCGGAAGGTAATGGGCAGCTATATAAAAGCGACGAAGCCCGAGAGTTAGTTCAGTTGAATCTCTGAACACATCACATTAGTTATGCAACCAGGGGTTGAGTAAACAGAGGCTGTGGCAGCGCAGTACAGTTCCGTTAGTGAATTCGGGCAGTTGAGTATACAGACGATGTGGAAGTCAGTTGAGTATACAGACGCTGTAGAAGTCAGTTGAGTATACAAACGCTGTGGAAGTCAGTTGAGTATACAGACGCTATGGAAGTCAGTTGAGTATATAGACACTGTGGAAGTCAGTTGACTATAAAGAGGGTATGGAAGTCAGTTGAGTATACAGACGTTGTGGAAGTCGGTTAAGTATACAGATGCTGTGGAGGTCGGACAGTTGAATGTGATATAATTAAATAGTGACATAAACAGCGTGAAAATAAATAGTCGTGTTAATTGGTTAAATAAATAAATAAATAATCTTAGTGTTTTAAGTAGTCAGTTGAGCATACAGACGCTGTGGAAATCAGTTGAGTATACAGACATTGTGAAAGTCAGTTGACTATAATGAGGGTGTAAAAGTCAGTTGAGTATACAGACGTAGTCAGTTGAGTATACAGACGCTGTGGAAGTCAATTGAGTACACTGACGCTGTGGAAGTCAGTTGAGTATACAGACATGGTGGAAGTCAGTTGACTGTAAAGAGGCTATGGTAGTCAGTTGAGTATACAGACGTTGTGGAAGTCGGTTGAGTATACAGACGCTGTAGAGATCGGATAGTTAGGTGTGATATAAATAAATAATGACATAAACAGCGTGAAAATAATTAGTCGTGTTAATCATGAATATACATTATAAATAATCTTAGTGTTTAAGTAATTAATTATATTTTTAGTCTTAATTTAGTATTTATTATTATTATTATCATCTTTTTAATATTTATTTATCGTTCAATAAACGTCTATTTTAATTAATAATAATTCTTTGATTTTTACAACACCCAAATAATTAAACGTTGCAATTTATTAAAAGTAGGAATAGTAGTTATATTACCAGTCTAGGCTCATAAACGTTCGACTGGTTTACATGTTCAACAAACAAATTATAAAACCTACCCAAATGGTCAGAAATTTTTACAAATTTCTTACCATTAATTTCAAATATATAGTATTATTTAATAAAAGTAAGGTTACCTATACTAATGTAACTATTATAAAACTGCCACAAACAATACTCTAGGTATTAAAAATAAATATTATTAATATTTAATATGAAATTCTTCGTTGTTTAACAATATATTCAGTGTTTATGGTAATATAGCAGAAATGAAAAAATAATAAAACGTAGGTAGGTAATGGAATTTTATTCAACGTTATTAACTTTTTATAAAATACAAGAGTAGGTAGGTATTTTAATCAAAAAAATTACAAGAGATAAATAGTATTTTAAAATACGTAGAACAATGTTTTCATATATAACGGTTTCTCGCAGATAAAATTATATTGCAAAATATAACCACTCTCTACCAGTTTTTATCATTTTCAAGTACCTACCTACTACAGATATCTTTAGAACTATTATTTCAACATACATTTACAAACTGATATTTTTGTTATAAGTGTAAAAATATATTTAGGGAATAGATATTCCACTGTAACATTATTATTGTTTATTATATTCGTACCTACTTACCAGAAAATGAGAACGTGATGTTAACCAGGAGTTACTGTGAAGAATTTTTAGAGAAAGAATACGGGAAGGCACTGGGTGACAATGAAACTAAAAGTTGTTTGCACCAATGGGATATCATCCACCATAGTAGCAAATAAAAACATGGTTATTTATATTACAAATTTAGATTTGAAATTTACGATTTACCTTGTTGGCTTATAGTGAATTTAAAGATATGAAATATGCCCAATCAACTTATATTGAGTCACGTGATTTGACACAAATAGGATGACAGTTATATGATATTAATCACATTTATCGTAATCAATCTGTCTTGTTCTACAGATTATATTAATAATATATCCATTTGTCAAATCAAAATTAAAATGTTTCAACTGTCATTTTCCCCACAAAAATCATTGTTTGAAATACTGTGAAATGATTGGACGCATTTACAAATTTACATTTAGAATATAAAATATGGTGATATTTAGTGATGCACGACGAGGCGAGAGTACTCTCGCATCTCGTCTCGCCTCGTTGCATTATGCGAGACGAGACCGAGAGCGAAATTGCAGATTAAAATTCGAGGCGAGATCGATATAACAACTGTGAAAAGCGAGAAATCTCGCGATATTCTCGCGAGAGTTTCGCAATAAAAAGTATTTGTAACTTTATAGCTTTGATTCATAAATTCAATGAAAAATGCACCGTAGTCAACGCTAATTCATGCATAGAACACGTAAATGTGAAAATTATATGAATTCACAATATTTTTTTGAGTTTATTTAGAGTCGATTAGTTTCGGTCTCTGAGCGAGAAAATGCAAGAATAAAGACAAAATCGGTATTGCATCTAGTAGAAATAGTTTTCTTTAATATTCCAGCCCCTAATTCACCCCAGTTAAAACCAAGGTTAATAAAACTCTTATCGCCACTGAAAAGTAAAGGATGCTATATTAAGCGTCGATGGGAGCCCACACGGAGAGAAGCGGAGTGATTGGTTGCCAGCGGGTTACCAGTGTAGCGGTTTTTTATGACTTAATCTTACTTAAATAGTGGCATATATTTAATGAAAAAGTGTAGATACTTTTAGTTACAAAAAATAACTTTTTAATGTTTAATTCGTTTTACTGATGACAGAATGTGTTCTTATTGAAATACTTAGTTTAGAGATCACAATTTGATGATAAATTGGATATTTTAGAGGTAAATTAAATTATTTACTAACTTATCACATTTTCTGGTGACCGTAAAAGAATAAATATTATGTTCGTATTGAAATAATTTGGTGAGCAGAATTTAGTGTTTCGTCCCTTTATTATAGTTATACGACTGCAAATACATGGCAGACGGTGCTATTGGTGCGAACTTGACTCTTGTAGTTAAATAGTTACGTAAATACGTAGTGCGCAAGCGCTTATTTCTATATCGAGACTCTCGTGCGAGAACGAGATGAGACCCAAAATAATGTGCGAGAACGAGAGCGAGATCGAGATTACAGATCCGAAAACGAGACGAGATCGATATTTTATATTTCTCGTCTCGTATCGCCGCACGTGCATCACTAGTGATATTTTAAATGTAAATTCTAAATCATAAATTTCCTAAATTCATCATGGACCAGTAAAGGCAGATATGTATAATTTATATTTATAAATTCGTAAATCTAAATTTGTAAATTAAATCCATCATAAACCAGCCATTAGAGCACTTCATGTAGACAAATACTTTTCTTTTGTTTTAAGGTAATAAAATTGTTTCATAGCTTGTTATGTTTAATTTTGTATGGAATTGTATTAATACATATTTTGAAAATATATGATCGCCATTTTGAAATGGCTAAAGTAAAACTATAATATTTGGTATCATCGTGAAGCTAATTTTATGTACATTCAGAAAAAAATATACAAAAATACAGATTCCCTATGCTAGATTTAAAGTTGTACTAAAACCAGAAGTGTTACAAAATTCTTACTATGGTCATCTTATGAGCCCCTTTGTCTAGTTTAACTTTGCTTATTAACATTTTCTTGTATCTCTCAAGATAAACGAAATATTCTTGGTGCCGGACTTACGCCAAACACTCTGTAGATGAAGCTTCATAAAAAAAAACCTTGAAAATTTTCAATGCCTTTTCTGTTTTTCCATTTGGCATTTCATCACCTTACCTCTGAGCATACTCAATCATAATTTCTATAACGTGTCCTAAATATATCTTCTCTTTCATAATCGATAAAAATCGTACAAGAGGACCATTAGCGTTAAATTATCTATAGGAAAACCCCCGACGCATTTTCGATTTCTTTTATCTCACACGAATCTTTCATCAGGAGATAATATTCCCCATTTGCGGCGGGCTTGTGGGCTGACGGATGGAATTATGCCAGAATTATGCAAATACGGCCCTGTGTCTGCTAATAGTCACCATGATGAGTTTGCCAATATTGCCGCCTGATCGTTCCCATGGCAATCGACCTGAAGCTTGTTGGTTGTTATCGAGGGACGTCAAGCTGACTGAATATATCAAAATATTTTTATCAAAAAGTAACATGTGTGATGGATCTATTTCATAAATTATTTTCTCATAACAAACACAATGCAGGGATATCAAAAGATGGTAAACAGAATAATGAAATTTTAGGACAAGTTTTGCAGAGGGTCTTGGAAGAATATGATGTTTGAATTCAATGAAATAAGATTTTAATAAAATTGTTAAAGTTGCTATACCGTTGTCTGGTTGTAGAAACGTTTACCAAAGATTTGTTTGATTAACGGACCATCAAAATGATCAAATTCAAGGGGCCTATTCAGAACTCCATATTTGTGTAGTCGTTATGGTTGTTATGTACTATAAAGATTGTTAAAATCGAATTTGGTATTCTCAGTGCTGAAAGTGGTTACTGTCAACAATAGGGCGCGTGCATCACGTGGTTGGATCTAGGCAATCCGCCAGCCTGGTGGACCAACAAACCTTTAAAGTGCCTTTGTTTACATTGAGTTTGGTGGATGGTTAGCCTTTTATATGCTTTTTTGTGCGTTTTTCAGTTGTTGTTCATAACATTTGTGAGGTTTGTGTATTACTATGGCTCAACTCAGTGGCGGTGCGTGAATGTAGAGTGAGGTGAGGCCAGATTTATAATATCACAATATGGGACATATCGATGGATTTAAAATTTGTGAGAAAAAAATGCGCCGCAGGCGATTTTTTTTAATTTTCAAGGTCAAACGTGTTTTAATGCAAAGTAAGATAATATAGAGTTCTTTACAATAAAACAAATTTAACAAATTCTTAAAAAATAAAATCGGTAAAAAATCAAAAACTAATAATTTATTTTATTGTAAGAAAACAGTTACATAAATAATTCATTTAAATAAAATATTAACATAAAATTAAGAAAAATTCTATAACAAAAGTAACATTGTCAGTCTTAAATATTAAAAAATATTTTTAAATTTATATTTCTTTTGCGATTTTAAAGCTACCAATAAATTTTTATTTGCACCTTTATTTTTTCCAATAAAATTTACGAATTTATTAGAAGACATTTAGTAATTGAATTATAATTATGATGCGAGATGTGAGCATATAAGCAATAACTACAGAAACAGAAAATCTAAAAATACAATATTGCATTAAATTAATATATTATATTACTGAGTAATAGCTAGCTGGCAAGCTGTGCGGCGTGAGCGTGTAGCGGGTAGCGTAAAGCCCAAGCAGCAGCTACTGCGTTCACCCCACCACTCAACCGAGGCCAAGAATTCTCAACCTCATCTATTATACCGATGCTTTTATCTTGCTTTTTGCGCTTGAAAGATTATATTTTTTATATTTATATAATTCAAAAGAACTAATAATGAAAATATTAGATGCAAAAGTAATCATTGTAATGATTTATTTATTTATTTAACATTTTTCTTAACAGTTTAATTAGATTATTCCCATTGTTGTAAGTAACTCGAACTGTTGTTTTGTCTCTTGGTTGTTGGTATTTGTATATTTCTACAATACATGATTTATTATTGTTTAATTGTGTATAAATGTTTAATTTAAATAACTGTGACAAGTAACAGTAGGTACATTTAAAATAGAAATAGATAATAGTTTCAAATTTATGAAAACATAAAAAAATTACGACAGTAACAATAAATAGTAATTATTAAACCGTTTTTACAAAAACTAATTGAAAATAATACAAATATACTTGTTTGAAACAAGCATTTTCTGTTGTAAGCTGCTCGGAACGAGAGAGGCCAACTCATCGCTTGGCTCATCTGCAGTAGTGTAGATGTAGAGCGTAGAGAGGGTAAAATCGTTCCATCTCACTCGCACTTATGTATTGCGCTATTATTGTCCATGAGGAAAATATAATTTGGCCTCTATGTGTAAATTCGCGTGAAAATAACACTATTTGCATGGTTATTTGGCATATTATAGTAACAATGATGGTTTATGAGTTCAAATATTGTAGATTTGTATTACTTCAATACATTTTAAATGAAAAATAAAATTATAAAATTTTACAATTGTTTTGAATTTAAGAGGTGAGGCCTGGCCTCACCTGCCTCATCTGACGCACCGCCACTGGCTCAACTAACTTGAACATTGTTATTTTCTCCCAGAAAATGTTAAAAATACGTATCTTTTATTGATAATCATAACCTAGATCCATACCGTATTGACATGAATACAATGTTTAGGCCCGGAAAATTTCCCCAAACCCTATATTCAGATATTAGTGTGCTTTGAACATAGTAGAAGTTCATATATATTACAAGAATTTAAAGCCTATACAAATTTAGAGGCGTCATTTCGTTGTGGATCAGTTAAATCTATCCAGCTTTGAGAATGAGACATCGACTATCGACGTGAAAGACAAGGTATATTAGTAACATGATTTAGTGCATTAAAAATTAAAACTATCAAATTTTTTGGCTGATTACAGGTTTACATTTCCCAAAAGTTACGAGCAAACATACTATCTTATAAGTATCTTGTATGATTTGCAAAGTGGTGAGATTGTGTGTGCTCACTGTAATTGTGAATACTCTTAATATAATTTTATTAAATTTTTAATATCTGTATAAAAACACTTTTATTGTCCTATTTTCTAACATACGCACTTAAATTACTAAAATATTATGGCTACAGGCTACGTTCATTTACATTATAATGATGTATTTTAGTTAATATTATTTGTAGATACGTAATATATTACGCATCAGATAAAATAATAAATATCAACAATAGAGTACCTACAATATTATATTTATTCTTATTTTACCATCGTAAGATCACTTCTCTTTACCGTACCTAACCATTTTAGCTTCCTAAAGCTATAATAATTCCACCTTCAAAATTTGTTTCTGATGCAAATTTATAAATTGATAATCCGTCACTACTGTCACTCGTTTGAAATATCAAATCATAGCACAAAACTATGGCATTTTAAACATATTCCTATATGTCAGTCTGGTTTGTTGGTCCACCAGGCTGCCATTTTTAAATATCCGTGACGTCACATACACGGGCTCTATTGTTATGCGTTCTGACAGTCTTTATCATAAGGACTGCTAAAACTATGTATTTATGGTTATCACGTTGTTATTTCTATTATTTGACATGTTACAGGTTATTCTATCAATGAAATATTAAAAATTACCTGTCTGCCAAATATGGGTGTTTTTATATTTTAGCAGGATGTAGTTTATATAGATTCTGCTTCGACTTGAATAATGAGCATAAGAACGATAAAGACTGTGGTGGAAGAAAGTTACTTTTGACATTCTGTGGTATTCTTGAAAACTCTGTGTGATGTGTAATGTTTCTGTTACATGTTCAATCAAAATAAAAAAAATTAAATCTTCCCATAATCTTTCAATCACGTTTAGATCATTTGTAGGAATTAACAAACCCGCTCTAAATAATGTAGAAGTTTCCAAATATGACATAAATATTATATTGTTCTTTAGTTGTTTTGGGAAAACGTTTGCGTACTAAATATAATAAGCAATTCATTATTAAAAAAAAAATTAAAGCATTGACAGATAAGATTAAGATTAGATTAGGTTCATATATGTATAATGAAGTTAGCTATTGTCAAATAACCTGGTTCATTCACAAGTATTATTTTGTAAAGATTGTTAATAATACCGACGTAGGTTCTGAATTGACAAATTCATAAGGATTGTTACAAATGTCTTTATGATAACAATCTTTATATGCATAGCAACCTTTATGACTGTATTTCTCTGAATAGGCCACCAAATCAGTTTACTTGTTCTTATGACATGTAATCATTGCTGTCAAAAATATGAGTTGCTTTTGTTGGCTTTGATGTTTATTCCTTTAATTTTTATTTTATTTTATCGTATGGCATATTTTACAGAATACGATTATGAAGGTACAATACAAATAAAGTATATTATTCCTTAGAATGGCATTTGATTCCTATGCCTATGTCAGGTGTCAGGTCGATCGTCGATATTGGAAGAACCATTTGGGTATCTCTATCTTACCATACCGCACCGAATTCTCAAAATGCTGATATCCTCCACAAAGGTTCCTTTAATAATAATTCATTGGTTATTTGAAGAAAATGACTGATAATATTAAAGATATTGTGCAGGAGTTTAAATAATGATTATTTAAAATTTATTATGTTTTAAATGTCAAGTTCAGCGGACAGTACTACGGACTTTCTAACAGACAGTTCTTTTATTTATTTATTTATTTATTTATTGTCATTCTTTTTACTTCACAAAAACCTCAGCTCATGTCAAACTCATCTCACTTTGAGCTGAGCTGAGGTGAAGTATATGATAAAAAGAACGCGACTATACTGTACCGTTACAGATAAAATGTAACATAAGTCTGTTGACCGTTTAGACTTAATAACTTGTCAGTTTTGTGCTTGTCATATTAGCGCAAGTGTAGTTTTGATTTACACTCATCATGTCGTCTCCTTTTTATACCAATATTTTAACGGGCGATGTAATATAAAGAAAAATTTTAAATGATTGATAATGTGAATCCATATAATTGCGACGAATCTATTTTTTGTCGAAATTTGGATTTATTTCATGACATTACGTCTTGTGACAAATCGTATTATTTAATATTTAATGAGAGTGTTTATATATACAGGGTGTTAATTAAAAAGCGGGCCATAGGCGTTTAACATGGGAAATCAGTTTTTCCTTGCGCCAAACTTCCCATTTAATTTGAAACAAAAATGTTTCAAATAAATGTTGTAGAGAATTAATTTCTACACCAGCATCACTAAACAGATTTTATTTTTCATGTTTAGTAACCTGTAAAATCCAATTTAAAAATCTATAAATATTGCTCATTTGTAGTGATAGCCATGGAATTTAAACAATATTACAAAGAAATGCATACCATTTGAACTGTCAGAAATTCGATTTTCAAATAAAAATTACTGATTATATTCTATCCCAAGTCCTTCAAACTATTTTGTTTTTATAATCTACATCTAAATTATTGCTTAGATTTTATTTATTTTTATTTTGTAACATGCAAAATCGAAATTCTTACAATTCAAACGATATGCATTTCTTCGTAATTTTGTTTAAATTTCATGGCTATCACTACAAATGAGTAATATTTATAAAATTTCAAATTGGATTTTACGGGTTACTAAACATGCAAAATTAAATCTGTTTAGTGATGCTGGTGTAGAATTTAATTCTCTACAACATTTATTTGAAACATTTTTGTTTAAAATTAAATGGGAAGTTTTGCGCAAGGAAAAACTGATTTCCCATGTTAAACGCCTATGGCCCGCTTTTTAATTAACACCCTGTATATATATATATATATATATATATATATATATATATATATATATATATATATAAATGTGTATATATATATATATATATATATATATATATATATATATATATATATATATATATATAGGGTGTTAACTAAAAAGCGGGCCATAGACGTTTAAAATGGGAAATCAGTTTTTCCTTGCGCAAAACTTCCCATTTAATTTTAAACAAAAATGTTTCAAATAAATGTTGTAGAGAATTAAATTCTACACCAGCATCACTAAACAGATTTTATTTTGCATGTTTAGTAACCTGTAAAATCCAATTAGAAATTTTATAAATATTACTCATTTGTAATGACAGCCATGAAATTTAAACAAAATTACAAAGAAATGCATATCGTTTGAATAGTCAGAATAGGCCCATTTAAGCATCCCGCTATTTTAAAAAAACATGTTGTGTCTTTAATTTTGTTGCAAAAAGATTATAATAAAATAGAAAAAAATGTAATTATTAAAATGCTAATATTAGTAATTATGAATTTAATATTCATTATGTTCAAAACGAGCGCGATTTTGATGGCGTCACCCGTACTACAGACGCATGCGCACGACAGTTGTGGTGAAACACGTTTGTCCTCACTTCATTCGAATATTCGAAAGTTTGTACTTGACGCCGCGAGTTTTAAAAGAAGAAATAGGTTATTTAAGTTGACTAGTACTTCTTCCGTTTGAAAAAGTAAGTAAAAGAAATTACAAACTAATCATTTCTAAAACTAAATCTTTCTTCTTGTTTTAGGATATGGATCCAGAATTTGTAAAAGCAGATAGTCGAAATTTACCATATGTGGATACAGTCATGATTCATATGTTTTATAAAGACAATCCAAACTTTGTTAGTGCTGAAGTAAAAAACGTGAAAACACAGAGGTACATATTGTTTATTTATATTTGTACACTGCATTTAGTTTTAGCAGTTGTTAAAAACAGTTTTATTCTTTGTATTTCTGTACACGAGTAGACGTTTCTTCATCTATTCCTATGACAATGATTTTTAGGGCAGCAAGAGCAGAATATGGAGATGAAGCCATAGGTTTTGTTCAAATTTGTCGAAAAAACAAAATAAGCACCATAAAAGCGAAAGTGACACCTGAACATCGCGTGCGTGACAAAGCTTATGATGTTACTATTATAGTAAATGAAGAACAAGAAAAGATTGTTTCTTGTGAATGCCATGGATGTACTGCCTCTCTAGGTGTGTATTTTAAAGAAATATTTTGTTTAATTATATATCTTTCATTGATATGTGTAATGGTTGTAAAGATAGTGTGGCGGTATTGTTTTGGTTGTATCGTAAGAGCCAGGAGCCATCAACAACGTCAGTGGAATGTTACTGGCGCGTTTCATCGTTATCCAAAGGGAGCAAAACTGTAAAATCAATGTCACTTAAGGAGATGTTTGATGGTCCTACTTTGCCTCCAAAGAATAGTGATTTTTTAAAGAAAATAGTAGCTCACGGAAAAGAAACTGGCAGTCAGAGTGTACTGCTACAGCATTATTTGGACGGAGATCTGAAGGAAAGAATTTCCATTTACAATCTTGTTTTAAATTATAACAAGGCAAAGGAACTGTTAGGAGAACCACAACATATAGATGATTTTGTTAAATTTTGTCAAGAAAACATGAATGACGATGATTGCAGGAGTGTAATGGCAAAAACAGAATTGCAGTCAAAAAGTGCATTGTGGTATGAGGCAAAATTTTGCAGAATAACTGCTTCAAAACTATATGAAGCCGCCAGATGTAAAACCATAGAAGGAGCATTAACGGAAAAGTTATTTGGGGCAAGTAAAATTCCACAAACAGAGCAAATGATCCGAGGCTTGAGTCTAGAAGAATCCGTGTTAGCAGAAATTAAAAAGAAATATAATATTCAATTTAATAAATGTGGAATAGTATTACGACCCGATTATCCTTTATTTGGTGCTTCACCTGATGCAGTTTCAGATAAATACTGTGTGGAAGTAAAATGTCCGTCCAAAGAAACAACAGTTAAAAATTATCTTGTAGATGGCAAAATTAATAACAAATTTTTAGCTCAAATTCAGCTTCAAATGTTCATGTTGAAAAAAAATCATGGTCTCTTTTGTGTGGCTTCGCCACATTTTGAAAGCAATCGAGAAGTTACTGTTGTGGAAGTTGAATTAAATGAAGAATTTTGCTTGGAACTTATGAACGCTGCTAAAGATTTTTGGACATCTGCAGTTTTTCCTAAACTAATTGCATAACTAATATTTTTATATTTACATTATTTCTTATGAAAATGTAGATATATTTTTAACCTGTATATGTTAAACATTTTTCACATTAGAGAATAAGAAAATAAAATATAATTTTCAATCAGTCAGACTACATATTTATTTTATTAATAAACCTTGCAAGTTAATAATGGCACATGCAATAATAACTATTAAATCTAACCATTTTACAATTTGTATATTGACACATGCATGAGGCTTAAGCATTTCGAATTCCCGTAATCTTCGTATAACTCGTTCAACATGAATGCGAAGAGATGCAATTCGCTTGCTCTGCAGCACTTCTTCTTTTGTATTTTTTTCGCCAGCAGCTGCTGATGGTGGTCGTACAAGAGTACAATTTTTTCTTTGCAACTGCGACGCTACATGCTTAAATACCCGATCCGCCATAACGGTTGTATTTTCAACAAGTGCATCTAAATAGCCGGAAACTTCTACTATCTCAAGATCTGAGATACGTCCACTATATCCTTCTGATATAAAATTTACAAATCCATAGGATGTGCATGATATTAGGTATTTTATTGTGTTGCAGTTTTTGTATCTACTCCAAGTTATTGTCTGATGTGTTGGCCTCGTAGATTTTTCTATTTCAATTTCAAAACAGTCTATGATTGATTGAATATTTGAATATCGATATCGGAATGGTAATGGCAGAAGTCGCTTAATAGTCCACTTGTCTGGCCAGAATATAAAATTTTGATATAGTCCGGCTATCTTTGGTAACGTAGAAGTAAAATTATTAGACACTGTCCCGGTACTTACATCAAAATCTATGGCTAATCTGGCATATTGATCGTTGGTTCTAATTTTTTTTAATGTCATTAAAATTTTCTCGTAATTGATTATAAGTTCTGACTCTGTAAATTTTATTACATAATATTCTTCCTTGGGAATTCCTAAATAAAATCTACTATTATTTTCGATTTTTTCGATGGTACTTTTTTTTATAAGGTTGTCATGTGTATGTTTTTGAACATATGCTGATGATGTTGACGAGCCTGAGGAAGTACCGGAAAAATTCGATGGCGAATAAGTAGCAGATGAAGATGAACTTGGACTTGCCTGTGGCGGAGATCTGATTTTGGTGACTTGTAGACTGCACATTGTACTTTTAGTATCTGTTTCTATTTGGGTGGAAGTACCTGCACTCCGAAAATGTTTTAAACGAGGTAAAGAGACTTGAACAGCTGTACTGACAACTTTACATGGTCTTGTTACTTCAATACTGAATGCACCAGACGGCGAATGCTCTATGGATTTGTTAAGTTCGGTAGATTTAGTTGGCGTTACATCAGAAGCTGTTGAAGTGGAACATGCAGGTTCAAACACTAATTTTCTTTTACTTTTATTTAAATTTTCAATATTTCTCTCTCTTCTTTTCTTGGCCGAATCTGCCAACTGATGACCAGAGGTTTCTTTAATTTTTGGCAACACATCGGCCTTCAGGCGCAAATTACCACCAATTGTTTTGAAATACATCCAATTTTCGGTATCATTGGGTAACTGTAAAGGAAATATATATATTGCACATCTATAATCGATGTAGTATTCATATTTTTCATGTTGATACTTACATCAAAATGATCTTCACAAACAAATAAATTACCAGTTTTTGGTACTAATTCATTAGGTGCAACAACCTGGTACCATTTCACTCGAATATCCTCATTCTTCGGAACATAAAGGAATATTTTATTCGGATCATCTCGAGAATTGTTGCGACAATTTGAAACGAAACAAAATTTTACAACCATATCTGCAAAAAAAGAACACAATTATTATTTATAAGTATAATTATATGGTATTTCATAAACATTACCTGCTATATGTAATACACAGTTGAAAACAAGAAAGCACTAAACAAACAAAACGTAAACAAAGAATCTTTTTCTTGGTTATGTTTATGTCATGTGTTTTGCTGCGGTTGTGTTTGGAAAGAAACGAAATACGTTAGGCATTTTCACTATGTCCGTTTCACTCACTCCAGGTCTCTCTTTCTAAGCCGTGAGTGTGACGTCACCAAATACAGTGTTTTTTGCGGGATAATATTTTTTGAACTTTGCGATTTTTTTATGACTATATGGAGTATTTTTTAGCGAAATAAAAAAATACGTATGTCATATTTTTTTATATAGATTAACATATTAAAAAATCAGAAAAGCGTGAACAACCCTATTTCGATTTTGCAAGTTACAAAATAAAAATAAATAAAATCTACGCAATAATTTAGATGTAGATTATAAAAACAAAATATTTTTAAGGACTTACGATAGAGTATAATTATCAGTAATTTTTATTTGAAAATCGAATTTCTGACAGTTCAAACGATATGAATTTCTTTGTAATTTTGTTTAAATTCCATGACTATAACTAAAAATGAACAATATTTATAGAATTTCAATTTGGATTTTACAAGTTACTAAACATGCAAAATAAAATCTGTTTAGTGATGCTGGTGTATAATTTAATTATCTACAACTTTTATTTGAAACACTTTTGTCCAAACCATTGGGAACTTTTGCGCAAGGAAAAACTGATTCCCCATGTTAAACGCCTATGGCCCGCTTTTTAATTAACACTCTGTATAAATACTACAGGACAACACAACCACAATAAATCTTAAATAAGTTGAAAGCTACAGTAAAAATTAAAAGAACAATAAATAAAATACAATAACAGAGTCAAAAATGCAGCCAAACTACTATTACTATTCCATTACGTAAGTGCTACCCCTGATACTGATCACATAACTAATGTGATCAGGGTGCTAGTTAGAATAACTTAAATTAAGGAAATCTAATAAGAAATTTGTAAGTCCAACTTTGAAGAGGAACTAATGACTTCATTTTCTACTTTTTAGACAGCTGAAAGAATAATTATTAGAGAAGTAGAAGTCTAATTCAAAGAAAGAAGTGCAAATGCGGCGTCAAATTGGCTATGCATAAGATTTAAAAAGTTCTTCGAACAATGAATTTAATTGTATTTAATTTAATTGCTTGTTGGAACAAGTCCCAATTTTTATATTTTTAATATCATTATGTGTAAAATTTATGTAAAATAATTATGTTTAGTCTGTAAAATATTTTTTCTATGTATGTAGGTATATCTATTTCAACAGCTCGTTTGTTCAGATTTTTCAAACGCAGGCACACACACTAATACACACGTATAGCGAAGATGATATTTTCACTTCATGGAATCCATAAATTGTAGTGTTATTTTTTAAAACGGTGGTCGAGCGCATTGAGGCAGCATCCGGAAGCGCTTCATCTTCCAAATTTTTGAATTTATCGCGCAAAGTATACATGGTATAAATGAAATAAGTGCATTCAATTTAACCAGTAATATAACTCGGCGAGAGCAACAATATTTCTTAATAACTTTTTCTCGAAATCGCATATTTTTTTAGCATTTTTACCACCCCGTAAATTGACGAGTCGTTCCAAATATTTTTGTGATAATTGAATGCAGTAACAATAGCTTAAAAAAATTTGTTTTAGCAATTGACAGGCCTGTCAATTGTTGCAATTAAATTTTGACATTAGTAATAAACTTGTTAATAAGGTAAAATTCTGTCAAAATGCGAGTACACAGACATTGTTATTACTTACCTATGGTTTATTTTTTTATTTTTTTACTCGTATCTGTACTATATTTTACTTGCCATCACGGTTGACATAAAGACAGTGTCATGGAGTTGCCAACGCATATACACGGAGCGTTTCCACATCATCACTAAATCATTCTGTTCCTAATATTCGCACATTTGTTAATCTTGTACATCTTTATCACATCACAATACGGAGTGTCACATATGACAATTTTTTAAAAAGAAACAGTTATATCCATAACATGTGCAAAAAGTTCTATGTTTTCAGCACATAACAGACTTCAATTTTGGGAATGGCTCATAATGTTCATTCATGAGACTGAATTTACTTGGGAAGGTGTATTTATTATGCACAATACACATCTCGACAGACGAAAATACTGTAAAAATTTTCATTAAAACATATTTGAGCGGGAACAATAAAAGGACGACTAATTATAGGTACTCAAGTACCTCTTTTAAATGGACAAAAGTTTCTACTTACATTTTTTGAATAACGTATTTAAACTATTATGATTCATCGACGATAAATAATCATCTCATAACCTAATAACTATGCTTTTGCTGTTCCTCTCGTTACCTCGCCCCTCCTTGTCTTCCACTATTCACAGGTGATTAAAATCCTGGTTTAATACACAACTTTATAATTTTGTTATCCAAAATTATATTTCTTTATTTTAAAAATTATACTATTACGAATTAATAAATAATAACTGTTATTTCCGTTGATTCGTTTATTAATTACTATGACTGCAAGTGTAACCGATAACCGACAATTTTTGAGCTGTTTGTATCCAACTTGAATACGGCTGCAGCCATTTGTTCTCCATAGCCGGGTAACGAAATATGCAGCAAATCTTTAAAGAATTTTAACTCAAAATCTAAAGGCTTAGAAAAAAAAGTTATTAATAAATATTGTTGCTCTCGTCGAGTTACATTACTGGTTAAATTTATTGCACTTATTTCATTTACATCCTGTATAACAATATACAAAAAATTTAATAAAGAATCGACTTAGAACACTTTAACATTTAAAATTGTAATGTTACACCAAAATTTTGCAAGACACTACAAATAACAAATATATATTTATTTTATAAATTTTAATATGTCTGTCCAAACTAACTATTGCAACTAATGGCGGTACTTTTAAAAGGAATGCATAAAACTGGCTATAAAGATATTAAACGAGTACAATAGCATTTCCTCGTCTCGAAACTTCTTCCATCCGTGTATCCATTTATAGATGCGCAGTAAATTGTGCATTTCACCCGAACACAAGATCGTAAAAAGTTAAATTTTATTAACCTCCTTGTGTAGCAGACACACTAGGGTATGTTTTACTTATTCATAGCATCCCCCAAGTTCCTTATATGAAATTAAGAATTCATCGCTTAGAGAAAACACCTGCACCATACCACAACTATAACTAATATAATAATTTATGAATATATTAAAAGGGTTCATTTCAGGTACAAGTACGTAAGCTCGTAAGTAACATGTATTGTTCCAACAAGAATTCAGAACATGGTAAAATTATATATCGTACAAAAGTGGTCACTTCTGTGATAAATAATCGTGCTTTTCCCGGAGCTGTCCAGTTTCTTTAAGGTTGATAAATAATAATCGAACGGAGCCAGTTTTGAACTGTAGAGAAGGTAATTTAAAGTTTGGAAGCCTAGGTTGTGAACACGGTCGTAAAGAACAATCAATGCAATATTTTTGTTGTGCACAGGTGCGTTGTGCAAATAACACCTTTGAACAATTTTCTTCCTTTAATTGTTACCCCAGATCAACGTAACATTGTACAGTTATTGAAACACATTTATCTTTAGCAGATACTTAAAAAAACAGTAGCCATAATTTTTTCAACCGATTTTTTGCGCCAATTTGAAGTTTTTAGGAAGTGATGTGCTCTTTTTGTGCCACAAGCTCATAATGATGAACTCAAGTTTCAACTCCAATGATTTTTTTTTTTATAAGAGGTTGTCTCCTGTGAATCCCTGTACTGCGACCTGTATGTCTATTGTACCCTCCAGATATACTCCTATCCTAGGAGTCCTGTTTGTTTAATAAACTTCAGGGTGTTCTTCAGTTCTAAATCTTTTAGCATATCCTGCTGGATCTTTTCTGCCCCCAGGATATTATATCTGCTGCTCATAAAGGCTTCACAGTGACATATAAGGTGCCGAGGGGTTTCTTTCTCTTCACCACACCCCCTGCATGTTGGTTCTTGTGTTAGTCCCATCGTGTGTAGGTGTTTGTTTAGTAGACAGTGTCCTGTTATTAATCTAACGTCTTGTTTGCTCATTACGAGTAAATGTTCCGTTCTTTTATTGGTTGGTTCATTTAGGAAGAGCTTTGAGTATCTCTGCCCTGGTGACTCCAACCAATGATTTTTGTGTCATTGATTCAGCAATGTTTTCATTTCCAGCATAATTGTCTCCACTGAGATGCCGAAAGCCGGTTCTGGTCCTGTGAAAGGAAAATTTGTCCCCTTCTTAGTCAGACTATCTGCTACATGGTTTCCTTCGATCTCTGAATGCCCGGGTACCCATATTAATTTCAATTTGTTCCTTGCTCCTACTGCGTTTAATCTGTGGATGCACTCTAGAACAAGCCCAGATTCTGTCTCACAAGATTCTAGTGCTTTTAGTGCGGTTTCGCTGTCTGTTACTATAGAGATTCTTCTGTTGCTATAGTGGTTCTCTAGTAGTAATTTGGCGCAGGTTAAAATTGCGTACAATTCTGCATGATAATCCGGGTCAAAACTTGATATTTGTTGTCTTTGTAAAAATCCATAAACAGTCGAGAACATTCGACACGCTGTCGCTTTCGATGCGACGTGCGCGTGTGGCGTGTACATTCTCGGTACTTATTTTGCATTCATTCATGACATCTATAGTTGACGATTAAGGGTATTCAAAATGGTTGTAGGTGATACACCAACTATTTCTGCAAGCTGCTTTTTCTGCAGCTGGGCATCTAAAATTTTAAAATTCTTTGATAATTTCTGACGAAGTGGTCTGAACGGGTCGGAGATCGTCTTCAATCGACTCTCTTTCTTCTTTAAAACGATTATGTCAATTATAAAAACAGCTACTGTCAAACAAATATATCAAATGCACATTAATGTTCTACACACGTTGTTCAGTCGTGAACTCAATAATTGCGTAGTTAAGTTGAAATTTATATTTCATATTTTTTGTTTCGCCCGTAGTTGTGAGCTGCCGTCATGTGACTATAACGTATGGTCCTAAAGTTTTGAGAAAATAACGTTTAATCAAATTGTTGCTGGAAGCAAAATATGACAATGATCTTTTTTTCATTTTGTCAATTTAGTTTTTTCGATTTGATGCAGCAATATGTCATATAAACTAGGATATTCGTAAAGGAATTTATAATCTTGTTGGACGAATGCCTAAGTGTGATATTTCTGCAGTTTATCGCGAGCACAATATCTCTGTAGCAACAATTTATCGGATAATAAAAGATTATGAAGAAGGTATACCCTGTGTTAATTTGCCCAAAAGTAGTCGACCAAAAATTTTGAGCCACATGAGAGAACAAAGATTACTTGCAGCCGTTAAAGACAAACAAAGTTGGAGTGTCACAACGAACTGTAGCCAGAAGATTCGATATTTCGAAGGCCACTGTTTTTAGAACACTTTCTCGAAATGACATGGTGTTTCGAAAAAGAAGAAAGGCACCAAAATACACCGTGGCCCAATTAGAAAGAATCCCTAAATGTTGTTGTACGTTAAGGCGCATTCATTTTCCCAATAAACTTATTGTAATGGATGACGAGAAATATTTTACTCTGTCCTATTCAGATATAAAAGGTAACGATGGTTTTTATACTAATGACATGGAAAACACACCCGATAATGTCAAGTTCAAAGGTAAATCTAAATTTGAGGATAAAATTTTAGTATGGCGTGTCATTTCGGAAGCCGGATATATCTCGCAGCCGTACATTGGTCGTGTTCGAGGAAAAGCCTTAACTGTACAACTTTATATTCAAAGATGCCTCTCTAAATTGCTTCAGTTTTTAAATACACATCACGCCAATGGTGATATAATGTTTTGGCCTAATCTAGCTCCATGCCATTACGCCAGAATAACTAGAGACTGGTATAACGAAAACAACGTAAACTTTGTTCCGAAATCGGACAATCCTCCCAATGTACCTCAAACTCAACAAATAAAAGAATTTTGGTCAATATTGACCTGAAAAGTGTACGTCAAGGGATGGGAAGCTGTAAATGAAGAACAATTAAGACGTCGCATTTACCAAAAGATTGGAGAAATCGAGCCAGATGTTGTCCAGAGGATGATGGGGCAAGTCAGAAGAAAATTAAGAGCCATTGAAGATAATGGTCCATTATCAATCATTTAAATGTTAAATATTAATTGTTATACTTATTGTTAATTGATGTTATAATTAGTTTAAAAAGTAAGAGTTTTAAAAAACTTATCAGTATCTAAAATTTTTCTCAAAACTTTAGGACCATATGTGAACTGGGATTATGAACTTAGCAACTGATATTCAATTTAACAACTGAAAATGGTTGTAAATTTTAACAATTTTGCTTAGTGAATTAGGCCAAATATATCTATAATTATGAAAGTACAGGGTGTAAATCGAAAAGTGAAACATAGGAGTTTAACATGGGAAATCAATTTTTCTTTTCGCAAACGTTACCTAATTATTTTATGCAAAAATACTTCAAATAAAAGTTATAGAGATTTAAATGCAGCATCCAAATCATGTGAAACAATTATTTTATCTCTTCATAAAAACGTAAAAATTAATTATAAAGTTACAGTTTTTATGAGCATTTTGTCTAAGCTGCCCTGGATATATGACAAAAAAAACAAATACGTTGTTTTTTGTCATAAATCCATGGCTGCTGAGACAAAAAGTTCATAAAAACTGTAACTTTATAATTAATTTTTATGTTTATATGAAGAGATAAAATAATCATTTCACATGATTTAGATGCTGCATTTAAATCTCTATAACTTTTATTTGAAGTATTTTTGCATAAAATAATTAGGTAACGTTTGCGCAAAGAAAAATTGATTTCCCATGTTAAACTCCTAAGTTTCACTTTTCGATTTACACCCTGTACATAATTTTTCGCTGATAAGAGATAGTTTTTTTTTTTTACTTTTATCTATCAAGATCTTTTACTAAAAGAATTGCAAATTACATTTACTAATATTATGTTGGTCATCATGATGGTATCGTACATTTATTTGGGTATATAAATCTTGTTTAATTGCTCTTTTTGCCGTATCTCTTGGCAACAAATGTTGCGAGTCAGTTTTATGGGCCGATATGATATCTGCGAACAAAGCTAAAACAGCAATATTGAGTATGTGAAAGTTGTCTGTGATGGCTGATAAATTGATTAAACTAGGATAATTCATCACGAGTCGTTGTTTACGTCTCCTAGCAACAGTGAACAGTGGCGAGTCCACGCAACACGAGCGAGAGAAAAGATGTATGGCTCCACCGTTGTCAAAACTTGCCTGCAAGCACAAGCTGTGACCTTGCCGCGCCGTGACCTGAATTAAGCTCAACCAAGGAATCAAGCACGCCATTAATAAAAACTCACGAAAATTCGGGAGCAAAAGACGAGTTTACAATGTACAATCTATTGAAATATCCAAAGGAAAAAGTTGCAAAATGTTTTTATATTGTTTGACTTTGATTAATAAGCGGAGGACAAAGTTGAAATTTGCATGGAAATGCACTTTGTTTTTCCCTATTGACAAAAATGAATTTATATTATAAATAATTATCAAATTGACGACGGGATAAAATAGTGCTTGCATCTGGACTTAGAGATCGTGGGTTCGAATCCAGGTCAGGTTGAGAATTTATTTTGACTGGCTTTGATCGGTATCTACTCCCGTTACCTTTCCAAGTTGGGATACAATTAACTTGGCAACCACAAAACTATCAGGCACCGGATAATGATTGTAACAAGGACTTGCACCGTTCCATGTAAAAAGTAAAATTAACGGTGTGTTAAAAAATTTAACTCGTAGTAAGCCATAAACAGAGAAACGTATGTCTGATCATTATTCAATTCAAAAGGTAAGTTGTTAAAATTGATATTAAAATTAATTTTAAGGCGAAAAAATAATATAGAAGGGAACAAACATGTCATTTCCATTTCTAAAATAAGATTCGAGAAGAAAAGCTATGATTTTTGACAATATCACGTATCAAATTGATATTTAATTAAATACTTTTAAATCAGTTTTTTAACACACTGTAGATGTTGTGTGGTTGTGTGTCAGCCACCCTTGGAATATAACCCACAGAGTTTGAAAATTCCGAAAAAGGATTGTACAAGATGATGTTGATCGCTTTTACGTTAATGCTCAAGGTAGCATAACGGTTTTTCTCTATCATGCCGCATACAATAGCAACGTTTTGTCACCTCTTTTTTTAAGATTCACGGCCATAGCGAAATACATTGTACCAACGTTTGACAGTGGCTAATGAACATAACTCGCACGCAAACATTTTGTTTTTAATTCATCAAAATATGCTTGACGGCTTAATCTACTGAAATTGTAGAAAATTACAGCTCGACAATGTTCGTTCTTAATATCATGATGTTTCACAAAGGTGATGATGACTTTCAATAACTGTATCTAGAAACGCCACAATATTTTTTCGATCTTTTTCTTGTTGCACTATGTGACAAGGCGAGGGTAAGAGCAATAACAGATAAATAACTTTTTATAAACTTTTCTAAATTATAGTTTCAATATTCATATTTTAACTTTGTTTATCTATTTAAGTCAAAATTCAGTTTAGAAATTCATATCATATTGTGACAAGGCGAGGGTAAGCACAATAACAGATAAATAACTTTTTTATAAACTCTTCTAAATTATAGTTTCAATTAGGGATCGACCGATACGATTTTTTGTGGCCGATACCGATATCGGCCGATACCGATATACTCATATCCGATATCGGCCGATACCGATATATCGGCCATAAAATTTTGTCGTAAATTTTTTGTTGTATGAATGAGGTAAAAGTGATTTATAATATAAATAAATCACGAAAAAATGCAGAGAAAATGCAAAAAAAGACATTTTTTTTTCAAACGTCGTAGAAATGGCATTTTGTGACTTAATTCACAAGGTAAAAGCTTTATTTCTACGCCGTCGGAGTAGAAAAGTAAATAAATATCCATAGAAACTACATAGATTTAGCGAATAAAAAGAAAAGTAGTGCGTTTGAAAAAAAAATTCAATGTGTCATTCGGAATAAAAGTGTCTTTGTGTGCCTCGCATGCAATTGTTCGACTCGCTTCGCTCGTCGTGCAAACTTCCATGATCCCCACACAAAGTATCACTTTTACTCCTAATAACACAATATACTATTTTCAATAATATATTTAGCACCACCGCCAAATAGTGTTGCTAGTGAACAGCTATTTTCTTCAGCTGGAAATGTTTGTGAAAGCGCAATAATTTTGTTACATTACAACTTGCCAAAACCTAACTTTAAATATTAATTTGTTTAACTAAGTGTGTAACTTTACTTCTACATTTTTAATGACTTTTTTGCTAAATTTTGAATAAGAATAAACTTGATTTGTTTTTTATTTAGTATTTCTGTTTTAATTTCCTTTAAAAAATCCTTAGCAACTGAAATATTAAGCAATTTATATTTTTTTAGGCCGATACCGATATAGGCCGATATCGTGGTTTACATATCGGCCGATACCGATATCGGCCAAGTAGACCGATATGGCCGATATACCGATACCGATATCGGTATCGGTCGATCCCTAGTTTCAATATTCAGTTTAGAAATTCTTATCATATTATGATAGTCACGACATTTATTTGTTGATCTTAAGTCTGGGAATTATTATATATACGTGTTTGACTTTAGAATGAGCTCGCCTATGCACCCCGAATCCCTAAAGATAATCCTGTCCTAAAGATAGCGTTTTTGTTTTAAGTCAGTCGGTATTAGTTAGCCATGGGATAAATATGGGAGAGTCGAAATTAGTACGTGGCGTCGGAAAGACGTGTTTTGGTTTGGACATGTAGTGTCCTTTAGTTTTGGGACGACGCTCGCCCGCTGTGTTACAGAATGTAACAGTTTTGTTAGGTATGTTAGGCTTAGTATTAATTAATAATAATGTAACCGTGTGAATTTAAAAGTATTAGTTTTTAAATCAACAAGTTGTGTTCATGTCCGTAGTGTTCATTAGTGTAAAGTGTAAAAAGTGAAGTGTCTGTGTGTTCTTCCTTCTCACAAGCCGTGGACGCCAGCCATCAAAGCGTCCACCAGTCAGTAAGTGTATCATCGTTGGGAATCATCATCCTTAGTAGCATAGTCTTCTCTCAGAGACCCCCCCTCGTGTTACAATATTATGATAGTCAGGACATTTATTTGTTTATCATTAGTCTGAAAATTATTATGTATACGTGCGTGACTTTGGATGACCTAGCCTATGCACCCCGTACCCCTAAGATAATCCTGTCCTGAAGATAGCGTTTTGTTTTAAGTTAGTCGGATTAGATACTCGTGAGAGTAAACATGTAGAAGAGTCGAGATTAATTCGTCGAGTCGTGAAGACGTGTTTTGTTTTGACGAGCCATGTAGTGTCTTTTAGTTTTAGGGCGACGCCCTACCGCTTGATTACGGAATGTAACTTATTAGTAATGGCTTAGTTATAGTTGTATTAGTTTAAATGTAAATAAAGTTAGCTATTAAATCACCAAGTTGTGTCCATGTCCGTAAATAACGTAGTGTTCATTCAGTGTAAAGTTAAAAGTGTGTGTACTCTTCCTTATCACCAGTCAGTAAGTGAAAAGTGTATCATCGTTGGAGTAAGAAGCAGTATTAGTATTAGCAGTCATCTCGAGCGCACCCCCCTCGTGTTACAAATAACAAATGAAGTAAAAATATCACAATAATATTAATGTCAAAAAATCAAAGCCTACTTGTTAGGCTCAACATTAAGAGAACAACCGTCGTTTCACAAATTAGATGTATTTCTTTTATATTTTACTTTAGATAAAAGAAAAAATATCACAATCTTGACGAAGTTACGTTTCCTGAATTTCAAGAAGGCGACACGGTCGCACAGAAAGAAAAATATTTCCCGGGAAAAATAGAAGAGATTTAGGTTCGAGATTACATGAAATACGAGTACAGTTTGTTCGCTATTTGGTGGCAGTTGCGGTGAAATGGAGTGGGATACATGATACTGGTGTCAGCAATTTTTACCTTTCGTCACGATTATTCTGTGCGCTTAAAATTCAAAATTATAACGAGTAGTGCTGTGTTTTTGTTGAATAATGCTTCTCTCTAGAGAAATAAAATGCATGGTGTGATACAACAATGAAATGATACATTATTTAGCGAGGATGATAATGTGATACGAAAAAACAGATTTGGAAAAATAGAACGACAATATAACTATGCGAGGACTCTCTAGGGTTTTTCATAATATGTAAATGTGTAGTGACAACTTTTAAAATACATTTCATAATACAAAACACTCGTAGAACAAACATTGCAAATGAATCAGGTACTTTTTATTGTAATATTAACAAAGAATTAACAGTTTGTATATTTGAAATAAATTGTGAAATATTGTCAGCCATCGGGATTCGAACCCGAGACCCCTATCTTGCCGGGACAGTGCTCTTACCAACTAAGCTATTGGCTGCTCTCCTCTCGATGGCTGAACAATCTTTCACTTTTTTAAAGTCGTATAACTATTTATTGTGTATTAGTATATACTAACCGAGGTGGAAAGTGTTTCATTATAGTCGACAGTTAAGGGTGAAGATTAGGGCTGGAAAAAAACGATATATCGACTTCTATTCGACTTTCCCCAAAAAAAGTCGATCGACTTTAAAAAAAAGTCGCTGTCGATAAGTCGAATATAGATTATTTCGACTTCGACTTTTATACAATTTCGACTTTATAGACATTTCGACTTTTTCGACATATTTATGATTTCGACTTTTAGATTATTTTGTCTTTTACACTATTTCGACTTTTAGTTAGATTCGACTTTTAGACTATTTCGACTAGACTATTTGAACTTTAAAATTATTTCAACTTGTTAGATAATCTCGTACTAAACTCCCTGAACAGAGCTAGTGCGCGTTTGGATTTAGATAACGTTAATATTATTTATTGTTGTATTTCTTGATATCTTGACCTTCTTAAATTATCGTTGTTGGTTGTTTTTGGAAGATCTACGTAGTACAGGACAAAAGACAACGCAGTGTATATTATGAAAAAAAAATTTGATGTGGCCAGCACATTACCTTCCGTCAGTTCTATGTATTTTGTACAAATTTCATACGGAAAGTTCCTTGCTAAATTAAATATTCTATTTCTTGTACATTACCTTCCGGCAGTTGCATGTATTTTATGCAAATTTCATACAGAAAATTATTATTTTGTGACGTTTTCTATATACAGTGTAATGTATCTGCAGAAATAAAAGATTTATTATTATTATTATTTCTTGTACATTACCTTAAAGCAGTTTTATGTATTTTATACAAATTTCATACAGAAAGCAAAAGATCCTATACGTATTTCCAGTAAAATTATATGACAAACACACTATGTCAATTTCACTTGACACTGACATCTTTCAATCAAAATTTTCTTAATATAGTAGCTGTTTCCACAGCTATGGCTACTTTATGAAATTTAATTTCTTCATAATTTTTCAACTCTATATCCATTTAATCTTAGGTATAAAATGCAATCAAATCGTATAGAAAATAAAATATTCTTTAATATTTATAAGAACATCAAATGTGAAAAAATGATATTTAACATAGTTTTTTCAAGAAAAACTGTTAAAATCTTCAAATGAGGGTACTTCCGGCTGTCCAATTCTAACCAAAATCTCTCTTCGCATGGATGTATCGAAGAGAAATACGAAAGAATTATAATTTTTAGAATTGTAGTATGGAAGTTATCGTAGACGAAAATTTTGTTACACACACAACGTGCTTATTCATCAAAAACTCACCACCGAATTTTTTGACCAAAGACAATACCTTCCTAACAGAACACCTAATACAGAACAAACACTCTGCTGCTTATAATGAAATAAAAATTTTAGATAAAGAACACAATTCAACAAAACGTAATTTCCTAGAAATGGTACATATTTACAACAATGAAAATAGTATGAACAAACGAAGTGATGTGGGTAACTTGAGTCATATTTACAGTTTTTTGCTGTTTTTATCGAAAAAGAAATATCCACCAGATGAAAATAATTCAAATACCGACACAATAAGTTAATTTCTTTATTTATCAAAATTTCTTATTAAACTAACATTTTTCTATATTATTTTTTATATTATTTTGAGGTTAGATTTTTTCTTATATCTTATTTGACCTTCATTTGTACATTCCCGCCTAAACTCATATTTGGGTGTTTTTTCCCTACTCCACGTATCCAGCGCCACCAGCTGAAAAGTTTCTGGTTTTTTCTTGTTGTTTCGCAGCCATCATCAAAATATATATATATATATATATATATATATATATATATATATATATATATATATATATATATATATATATATATATATACAGAGAATTTATTTTAAAATGCAACATATGATTCATCACTTGCATGGTTACACACTACTGTCAAAAATTGACAGCAATGCAATATTTTTCCATTTTAAAATGCAATATTATAAATAGAACTGCAGCACAGGAGATACCTCCATAACATATCACAAATGGTGTAATTTTATCTACGACCGACTAGGATATTACCCCATGTAAATGGAGGTATTTTTGGATAATTATTACATTAAAATTATGAATTTTGAAAGCTAAAGTTTCTTAAGATGTGCTACATTAAAGATTTGATTTATTGTTAATCATATATAGGCTACTTTATTGGAAATTAATATTGACAATACATAACTCCAAATTTTGTATGTTGCATTTTAAAATGGACAAAAATTACATAGCTGTCATTTTTTGACAGAGATAGTGTGTAACCATACCTAAAATAATTAGGAAAGCAGCTCGGAAAGCAGGAAACTATGAAAATATTATTTTACGTGTTAAAGTCTTATGTTACAGTGTTGCTGTCAACATCCTGTACATAGCCATCGGCAATAGAAAAAATATTTTGACAGTATACAAATATTACAACAGTAAAACAAATATTTCGGCTGCATATTATCCGTTTGAACCGCCGACTATAAATTATTGACGCACTAAAGTCACACTTGCAAAACTCGGATCGAGTTTTATGCGGTAATGTTAAATTACTTTTAGAGAAATATTCAATACACGTTCTCGACGCCTTTTTAATTCCTTGTACTTAGTAAAGGAAGTATTGTAATCGCGAAAAATTTCGGTTATCAGATTTTAGCGGAAATATCCATTTTGACCATCCCTGAATCCATTTTGACTAATTTCGCCGTGACGTGTTTACGTACGTACGTAAAGTATCTCGCATAACTCAAAAACGGTAAGCCATAGAAAGTTGAAATTATGTATTTAGGACTGTTATAATATCTAGTTGTGCACCTCCCTTTTTGGTCATTACAAAATTTCCAGAAGAGGTACTTTACTTAAAGCATATAATATATTTTAATGAAAAATTATATTAAAATATAATCCAATACTTTTCAAATTTGGCATAAAACACTTTTATATCAATGCGAATAATATTATAGATTTTGGTTAAATTAGGCTAACCGGAAGTGATATATTACCTGAAGTTGTTAACAGTTTTTCTTGAATAAAATTGTTTCATTTTGATTTTAGAAGTAAATGCTTCAAATAAAAGTTTTGGAGAATTAAATTCTGCGTTTAGCACATCAAGTATTATTAAATTAGCCCTTTGTATAAGCGAGATATGTAAATTTAAAAATTATATACTTTTTGGTTTTTGTAATGCTAGTATTAGAACAAAAAATAATTTAAAAATTAAAAAAATTATGTTATTGTCAAATTATGTCAAATACATACAATTTTTAATTGGATCTATATTTCATGTTCGTCTTCCGTACAAGGAAGTCGTGTGGTGTCCACATCAGATTTTTTGATAAACTACCTTCGCGACCAAAAAATTGTATTACGGAACTAGCCATGTAATATTGTGCGATAGTGTAAAAAAAATCTACATGTACTTAAATGTTTTTAAATAGGATAACATATCTAAACAGCCTCTAGCAAAATCACTTCGAGCAATAGTTTAGGTAGTTCATAGTTGGCTATTTTATTTCGCGGCGATTTTATCAAAGGCTATTTTGTTAAATCTGTTCCAATGCTATTAAGTTGAATTGTTTTCATGATAGACGCAATTTTCAAACTAAAATTGAAAAAAAGCATTGTATTACCGCTATCACACTTTAAATTTATTTTACACTTCAAACAAAATGCTGTTTTAAATTTATTTGCCGTGTTAGTTGGCAACAAACGTATCGCTTCAGTCGCGATTTGAAACATAAAATAAATGAATAAATCTGTTATATTTTTGTCATATCATTGAAATACAGACACAAATTCACAAAAATAATCAATCACAGAGTTTATGAATAATTATTTAATCCATTCCCTTCAAAAGTGACATTTTCAAATTCGTTGATAAATATTTCAACGTAAACCAGTTCATTTTTTGCATTTAAAATATTATTTACCAGCTGTACATAAATGAAAACATTTAAATTTATTGAAATATATGGCTTCATATTAGTAATTTTTCAATTTAACTACGAATATTTCATGAATTGTAAATTTCTGTTTTATTTTTCCAGCACTTTATTTTTTTTAAAGAACACAGTTGAGTATAAAAACAAATAAATATACGAGCCCAAACTCAAAATTTCGCCTGGTTTATATTTTTGACAAAAAATTTATGTAACATATGCAAATGGTGAGATATTTCCATAAATTTCTTTCGACTAGTCACTAGTTTAAAATACTTACCAAACCGGATATGTTATTCAAGTATTTCACCATTTAATATTGGGTTACATCGCCTTTATTTGTATTTTTTTTAAATGCCTCTCTACAGGAATAAATCGCAATTACAGAGAGGTTTACATACAAACATCCATGACTTAGTGGGATTCGAACCCAGAACCCCTTGAGTACTCATGACTAAGAGCCATTGCTCTAACCATTGGCCACCGGAGCCGACCAGCATTAATTCTATTAGGCATTGTATCCCTAAGCCCTGCAAATTTTTCTGTGACTATTGTCGCATTGCAATATTGCAAGGTAAATTTTAGTGTCCGCATTGAATTTATAAGAAGTTGTTTTTCATTGTGCCAAAACTAATGGGGCTCGATAGAAGCTAATGGGTAGATTCCGTTCATATCTGTAAGTCTTATAGATCTGTAGATCTGTAAAAACTTAACAAAAACGTATCTATTTTTGTTGATTAATATAAAATTATGCATAAGAGAGCCAGCTTTCGTTGCGATTTTGTTCTTATTTTACAAATTTACAGATCAACCCATAAGTCTGGATTAGAAGATGACCCTTAAAATGCCGATCAATTATTATAAGCCGTCATTTGATCCATTGTTTTTTTTTTACCTCCCGCTACCCTTGGTAAGAGAGGTATAGGGATCGTGCTAAAAATCGCATTTTGAGATTTTGGTAAATGAGCACGTCTTAAGGTCCCTAGAATCCAATTTTAACATTTTCACGATGATGTCTGTGTGTTGGTGTGGATTCTCAACTCTAACTCAAATACTATCAATCAGAAAATTTTGAAACCTTGTATTTCGACCTTTTTTCTATTATGGAAAGAGCCCATTAGATTTTGGTGTAAATCGGATAACCGGAAATGGCACTTTACTTGAAGCTCAAAATTGTTTTCCTTCGAAAAATACATTTAAATGTTATTTTTTCGAGATTAATGTTATTATAAAATTTAAAGATTATTAAATTTTCTACATATTTGCATTAATACTTTTTTTTACATATTTTATACATAAATTTATAAAATTATCTATAATTTAAATTCCGAAGCATACGCTTTAAACGAACAAAACTACTTAGTTTAGCAATTATTCAAATCAAATGTATGTAACTGACAGATAAATGTCACTGTCAAACAACTAATCATTTCAAATTAATAATAGTAACGTTTTAAAAAGAAAAAAGTAATTAGAACAATACAGTTTCCAGCGTAAGTAAATATGTAGGTATGTATTTAGATTAATAAAAATTAACAATTCGCAAAAAAGTTTAAGATAATCCTCATTTTTGGATTAGTGAATTCTATTCTATCCCGGTATTTAAAATTTAATCTTCATTTTATTATCAAAAAAGGTAGTTACTTGGATTATATTAGAATATATTTTAAGAAATAAACTGTGAAAATTAGAGTACAATTCGCTAATACAAAAATAAGGATTAGCTTAATCTTTTTTGTGACGGGCTGTAAATGGCGGGAGGTATTGTGTTGGCCACACCAGATTTTTAACTTTTAAGTCTATCGAGACCCACAGAATACGCTGGCGGCGCTGTAAGCGAATCTGTTATGGCGGCCAGTAGGACATGTCAGATTTATTTACATTTTGAATGAGGGCCTTTCTCACCTAAAATGTAGTTAACAGTTCACCTGAACATGATTTTTAATTTTATTTGGTAGAATCCTTCATCAAGAAACATAGATGAGGAGCAACAATTTATAAATTCAGGATTAGTTCCCACTTATGACGTAACTCGACTTACGACAATTCTGACTTGAAACTGCAGTCTGCAGGCAAAAATATTGGTAAAATCAATGAAATTATAAATTTTATTTAACAGTTCTGTCAATAATTGTATTAAAACAATATAAACTATTATTCACGAAAGATGACTATTCAAGGTTATTTGTTCGAAGAAAGAATACACATCACTTTACAGCAGTAGCTTAGCAACCTTTTGTATTAGAAAGAGAAAGATTATTTGACCTATGTCTATTTAATTTATGTGATGTGATAGATATACGTAAATAGTGGCATTACTTTCTAACACACTATAAATAATAATGACATGTCGTACAATTACAGATACCTAATTATCTACTACACTGCCCTCTGTGCTAACCATAGGCGAAGTTAGACTTTAAAATTAGGGGGTGCTAAAGTCGGTTTACAAAATAAAAAAAAGTATTTATATGATTAATTTATAAACAAATATATAAAATATAATTTAAAGTAACAAAATAGTTATGATATTTTCAATTTTCAATACTTATCTACCTACTACTAAATCAGTAAAGCTTTTTTGTGTTATAGTAGTGCTCAGCCAGTTTTTAATTCTCCACATAACAGAGAATAATCTTTCACAAATTTCTGTATATATATATATATATATATATATATATATATATATATATATATATATATATATATATATATATATATATATATATAGGCAGAATGTGTGTAATTTTATAAAGTTTATAATAATTACCAAATGTACCTTGATTAAGTACACTTTTAATATCATTTGATTCTTGACTGATCATCATGTTCTTTAGAATAGTACAGCTTTCAAAATATCTTTATTTAATGCAAAAGTGGTATAATGATCTAGGTACTTATATCTACGGCTAGTGCTACTTTTTGGCTCTCAGGGGAAAATCGGAGTTTTAGGTTATTGCATGGTAGTCCAGTAAATATTAATTCGGAAAGAATCATCAGCACGAGTATGTAAGTCAGTATCATGTGAACTAGATCCAATTGTTGACTCGCTTTTTTATTTTTCTAGTTTTAATAGGTTCAATTTCAATATTGTTATTTTTAAAGGAATTTCAATATCTCTTCATGAGTACAAAAAGGCATAGTCAATTAGCTTTTCTTCTAATATTTTTTTATTACATCATTAATGATAGTTAAATTCCCTTCTTTACTTGAAGGTTCTTCTTTAATATGTTGATAATATTTAATATAACAGTCAAAATAAATAGATGTGTCTAAAATGAAATTATTAAAATTTATAGAAATTTTGTTTGGGGGTGCTATTTTAAAATCTGGGGGTGCTAAGCACCTCCAAGTACCCCCCTAACTACGCCTATGGTGCTAACATTTACCCAGTGGCGTTGACGTTTAAATCAAATTATTATTCCTTGGTTTATACGTTAAATCTATGTTTTTGTATTTTCCAAAACATAAGTGAAGAACATAAAACTGTCAGAAAGGCATTATTAAAGAAAGAAACGTAATTTTCAAATGAATTACTCTTATTTTTTCAGTTAAAATGTGTTCATAAATATTTCATATTGCACGCCTATGCATATGAAATGCAATGAAGTTATCTGCAATATCAAACGGCTCACAAATGACCTTGAATAGTCATCTTTCGTGAATAATAGTTTACAATAAAATTATTGAAAGATGTCCGATCAATGTTATCTACGAATTGTATGAATTAAGATTTTGTTCTGTCATAATTTAAAAATGATAATATTACAAGACAATTTTATGAGATGTACAAAAAAATATATGAAATTTTTGTTTGTATAAACATTTTGCAAAACAAAACGGCTTTTGTTATATTTATGGTGGTAGAAAGTGCAAAGAAATTTATACACATATTTGTTTATTTACACCCTCCAGAGAGTAACTTTTTACAGGAAAGCATTTTTGCTGAACACATTTCATTCCGCACTGGACATTTCCACGTTTTTATAGCACGATTTCGCAAACACTCTGTATAAAATATCTTATCTCCAAAAATACTCCATTTATCATCATGTACAGCCGCAATTCACAAGGCCATTTGCTACGTTCCGCCCAAATAAAACTGCAAAAATAAACTTCATTTTACGTCCCTACATTACATCATATCCTATATCCGGGAACATATATGTGACGTCATTATGGCGTATGAGGTTTAGCGCTTGGATATTGGAGTACATTTTACTCTAAAGCTGTGCTTCCAAGCTTCCATCACGAAGTGGGTTTTTGTGAATTTCGGTTGTTGAAATCAAAATATCAATCATTACTAGCTCGTATAATACAAATTTTTGATGTTGAGTGAATTATAAATTTGAAATTTCATGGAACGGATCGTCGAAAGATCAGATTACTGGTTCACAGAATTCCAGCTTAAAATTTGCCAACTTTGGTTTAATTTCAAGTCAGGGCCTCGAGTGTCTGGTCGCGAATCTGGGAAACCGGGTTCGATCCCAACCGACGGCAAATATTTCGAATTTAAAATGCCACAAAATTGGCCCCTGTGGTGCACTCTCCACGCCAGCAATGAGTGCCCGTGAGGTGACGCCTGGTAAGCGCCCGCACGGTACAAATATGTCATTATCATTACCGATATCTGCGTACAAAGCAGATTGCTACACTCAGCAATGGGTAATATGCCGTGATGATATATTTTATTTATTTATAAGTTCTATTAGAATTCAAATTCGACCAAAACTGAAATTACTCCACTCTTACACAGAGTAGATTTCAGATTCTATTGCTTTGGAGTAGTAGAATTCGTTTCTATCGTTTATGTCTGACTTTTTTACGTTCCATCATAGCTTTAGGTAAGGAAGGTACTGTTTTTGGTCAAAAAATTCGATGGTGAGTTTTTAATGAAGAAGCACGTTTTAGAGTCCCTAGAATACGATTTTACTATTTTTGCCATGATGTCTGTATGCCCGTGTGTATGTATGTGTGACGATTTTTTCTCCGTCGATAACTCCAACACTATAATTCAAAAAATTATGATTCTTTCGTATTTCTCTTCGTTACATCCAGATGAAGAGCTGATTAGATTTTAGTTATAATTGGTTGACCGCAAGTACCCTCATTTGAAGATTTTAACAGTTTTTCTTGAAAAAACGCTTAAAAAACATTTAATGTTATTATAAATATTAAAGAATATTTTATTCTTTATACGATTTAATTACATATTATACTTCATATTCAATGGATATTGAGTTAAAAAAATAAAGAAGTTAAATTTCATAAAGCAGCCAGCTATGCAATAACATTGGAAACAGTTAATAATTTAAAAAATTCTGATAGACAGATGTCAATGTCAAGTGCGATTGACATAGGGTGTTTGTAATTTTACTGCAAATATAGAATCAATTCTAAGAAACTTTCTGTACGGAATTTGTACAAAATACAAAAATACAACTGAGGGAAGGTATAATGTACTGGAAATATATAATCTTTCGCAAGAAACTGTCTGTATGGAAATTTTATTAAATACGGAAGGTAATGTGCTGGCCACATCAGATTTTTTTTTATTTACGTTTAGTTTTGAAAAGTTGTTTTAATTATATTTGCGTTAATTATTCTTACACAATTCTAGTAGAATAGGGCTGTCGCAAGAATTTTTATACGACTTCTAAGTACTAAATTTTAAAATATATTGTTTTTTAAAGAGCCTCAAATTTGAAAATATCACGAAATATACCTTAGATATTTTACAATTAATTATTGAAATATGTGTAATATTTATTTAAAAAATCACGTGATCTGAAACAAAATGTGATGTCAGAGCACATACAGTTTAACATGTGACAAACTATCGCCTATTTTTATTTATATAAATAACGCAAATTGTTTTCCTATTGGCTATGAATGACGTATTGTATGTGCTCCGACGTCACAGGAGTGAGGGGTTGTTTTTCATGACTATTTCTAGTGCCAATCTTTTTATTTAATTATTTACGAAAATGACAATTATTATTTTTTATATTACTATGAAAAATATTGCATAAAGTTCATTTAAAATACTTTTAAAAAAATGTGAAACCGGCTCATTTAAAGATGCAAAATCGAGAGCCACGTATCTACATTTTGCTCTTGTAAGTTATGTGTTATATTGATCAGTTGTAAGTAAGGTAGTTTCAAAGAATGAGTACGAAATAAAATATCGATGTCTGGTCTATGTTCAAATTCGCAATTTTTAGTTTTGTTTTGAGATTGTAACAATCGGGTCTATTCTGTAAGAAAATAGTTAATTATAAGCAATTGTTCAAAAATATAATGCTTCGTCGTATTTCACGTGTATACAACCTTCTGAGTCAACTTCCTATGAAGTCTTCGTCAGAAGGTGGCCAGCACAGCAGGTAATCACAGACGCGTTTCGCACTTCTTGGTGCTCATCAGTGTGATGTAACCTGGGGGCCTCTGTCTCATCCACAGAGGTGGAATCACGGAGCAGAGGCCACCCAACCTAGCTGTGCTAGCAACGGTCTTATGACCGTTCGCTACAGGTAACTGGCCTGTAGAAGGTAGTGTTAATACCCACAGAGCCATCTACCTGCAAAAGGCTTGACTGAGCCAAAATTGCAAATTGCAAACTAGTTGCGAATTTTGCCGTGAAAACGTACATTATTCAAAAATATAATGCTTCGTCGTATTTCACGTGTATACAACCTTCTGAGTCAACTTCCTATGAAGTCTTCGTCAGAAGGTGGCCAGCACAGCAGGTAATCACAGACGCGTTTCGCACTTCTTGGTGCTCATCAGTGTGATGAGCACCAAGAAGTGCGAAACGCGTCTGTGATTACCTGCTGTGCTGGCCACCTTCTGACGAAGACTTCATAGGAAGTTGACTCAGAAGGTTGTATACACGTGAAATACGACGAAGCATTATATTTTTGAATAATGTACGTTTTCACGGCAAAATTCGCAACTAGTTTGCAATTTGCTATAAGCAATTGGTTTAAATTTAAATTCAGTAGCTAAGATTTGACAACTAAAAAGCTAATTTTTTGATATATGTTATCATAACTAATTGGTGAAATTTTTTAAAGACTTGTTAAAAATTCACCAATGAGTTATAGAATAAGCCGCAATATATGTTGTAATGGCCAAAAAGGCGGCCTGTCAAATTTACTCCACGTTCTCTGTAATTCTCCTTGCTGTCAAAATGGGTTTCTCGGGCGCCAATCGATCGGTCGATAACACAGCACAGGAAAGGTGGTAAATCCGGTAAAGGACGCTCTTATAGCGTCGCTGAAAAGAGTGGCTTGATCGCCAAAAGTAGCTCGGGTAGCTTAGCGGAGACAGAGTTCGATTTTTTGACAATGAAATCAAATATAATGATTTTAAATATTTTATTAAAATATATTGAAACGAGAATAATAACAAAACAAATGAAAATAGTAATCGCTAGCATATAATCGGGTAATACAAATGAAACAGCGATACATGCAGGTTCAATAATGGACGGGCAACAATGGCACACACCAAAGTTGTGGGAACCCGAACGGGTAACAATGGCACACGCCAAAGTTTCGGGACCACGGTACGAACGGTCAACAATGGCACACACCAAAGTTGAAAAAATACGGTGACAGTGTTGTCGCTCGACAACACTCACCATCAATCACGATTTCGGAAATGGGGTCATGTTGACACACCAACACTCATCGACAATCGCGATTACAGCAAACAGTGGTAAATCCCACTGTGCGGAAACATTCGGCTACGACGGTATCCGTAGCCGTACAATACACCTTCTGCACTCTCTCAGCGAGCTGTCGGCACGCTCCAACAGCACTGAGTCAGAGGCAGCTAAGGTCCTACATATCTTGCAAATACTTGCTATTTTAAATAAAAAATATAAAAAAATACAAATTCATGTGGGATCGAACCCACGATCCTCAGCGCACTGGTCGAGCATGCTAGCCACTCGATCGCGCGGTACCTGACAGATAAACAACAAATTTATAAACATTAGTAACTTTAAACAAAAATACAACAAACGACATACAATATAACCGTTACATTGTATGCGTAATGGACCTTTTCAATTTAAAGAGATACAAGATATGCGCAATGGAGATCTGCGCATAGTAAGAACAACTGAAATCTATGGCGTTTATTTCTACAAAAATTAGACGTAAAATGTGAGAATGTCTCAGATAATTTTTAAAAATCTTATCGAAATAAGTTACAAAAGCTTTTATTGAAGGTAAAATGTCTAACGATGCAAATTTTCACTGGGAATACAGGTATTTTAATAACTGCAATTTTTTTGACGTTTCGTTTGACAACCCAACTGACAGTTGTTCGCGCCATTTTCTTACTATTTGCAGCGATAGGAAGAGATAGCCGTTAAATTGAAAAGGTCAATTTCAATCAATACATAAATAATAAAAATGTAAAACAATATTTTACTGGTGGGATTTGAACCTCCATTTGAATTTATAAATTTTAGAAAAAAAACTAACTTGTTAACCACAAGACTAAAATTCTAAACACGAAAATTAAATCCAAATATAGTGACCATCGTCACAATGTTAAAATCTGAACTTTCGTATAACTAGCACAACATATTTTCATTATTTTTCAAAGATCTTAAATAAACACGTTCACAGACGACATCGTAAATGTAGTTACATTTTATGATGATATATCTCATATGATTCACCAAAAACTATGTAGGAAAAAAGTTAGTAGATATCGATTTGATATAAACGTAATTTTCTTCCAGAAATGCATTACTTGTGATTACATTTCTCTCCAGTTATATGTATGAACTTCTCTCTCTACACATAAGTTTAATCAACTTATCTATTTGTATTAGTATCAGAGGTAGCATTCAAAAAGTTAAATTAGATTAAAAGTTTTGTATCATGAAGAGGTTTCATAGTGCAACGATAAAAAATTCCTTTCAGGTTTTCAGTTCTAAATACGGTTTAATGGTTCATTCGAATAGTCAATCAAACTATTCAACCGGTTTCGCTCGAAATTGCACATTGAATGTTCGTCTTTAATGACTTCTATTTGGAATGAATTTACTTCATACCCTGAATAACCAAATTCAACTACAGATAACTACATACTGGTCGTAGTGATAGAATAGTACAGTATAGTTTAATGGAAATAGTTCAAAATTAGATTGAATACTGGATATTATAACATTTTGTAACTAATGGACCGTTATTCTGATGCAATAGATATGCATATAGTAGATTTTGAATTAGGTACATTAGGTACGTTCTATCGGTGTCAGAATTATTCCTCCTAGAATAAGAATATTCTTAAAGCTAGAGTTTCGGTCAATACCAAGACTAGTCTTAATCTTGGTCTCGGTCCTGATAATATCAAGACCAAGACCCGAGACAAGACTTTTATGGAAAATCAAGGCCAAGACTCGAGACCAGGACGTTAATGCCAAGAATCTTGACGAGAGTCTTGCAAGACTTTCATATTTGATTTTTTTTTATAATTTATTAGTTATATGGAATCTCATTTCACATGCATATCTAATGTTACTATATTAAAGAAAATATATTGGATACTTCTAAGTGGGTGATGGATGACCTTGAAGATTAACAACTGTCCCATAGCAACTACAACAACTCCTGTATACTAATAATTCTTACTTTAAATTCAATACAAATCACTGAATACCACCTATATGAAAAAATGAATATTGTTTCTACTTTGAGTAATATAAATAAAAAAATTCTTTGGCCGGTTGTGATTGAATTCATTTTAATAAATTATGCCCGGTTGCAGAAACGTTCATCATCGCCTTGTTCATCAAAATGAACAAATTCGAATCTGTTTCCTTGGTCTTATGACATTAAAATCATTGCTGTTAAAAAATCGCGTTGCATTTGTTCGTTTTGATGAACCGCTAACTGAACAAGGCGTTGCGCGTTGATGAACATTTCTGCAACCGGGAATTAGTCTTCTTCATATGTTTACGTTGTATACAAATGCCCAACTTATCACGAGAATTTCTTATGGTGTCCTTTTCATTTACTACGATTCGATTTATGCGCTTAAAATCAACGTATTTAACCTCTTTTAGTAAACTAACACATACACAACATTCTGCATTGGACGATACATAGAAGCGTGGATGTGCGCATGCGTTATTCTGGCATAATTATATCGAGACTCTTGATTTAAGACCAAGACTACGAGTAGCAAGACCAAGACTTAGTTTTCGAGACCCAGGCAAGATTAAGACAAGACTTGCGAAAGCAAGACAAAGCGAGATCAAGACCAATACTAGTTCAGTTTTTGTCTCAACTTTCCGAAGCACTACTTAAAGCAATAGAACGTTCAGTATTAAATAACTGTCAGGTGTCAAGTAACAAATAAATAGAACAGTGTTTATGTATTGTTATTAAACAACTAAAAATAACTTTGTATGTTTATTTTGGATCTTCAAAATGTTGTTATGTAAATATTACAGAGATTATAATTGTTTAAAAATATATTAATAATAAAGCCCTAAAGGAGGTATTTTTGTTGAACACAGCCTAATGTAAACATTCACAATTCCAAAATGTGACAAAAAAGGCATGCGTGATAGTCGGTTAGAAAATTTTGAAATTATCCCCACTCTATTGATCTTCCCACCAACGTTTTCAGCTATGAAGTTGGAATGATTCGTGTGAATATTCAATTTTTTTGATGCAAAAGAACGACCTTTGAGGTACTACTAGAAGAAATATGAAGATTTCTAAAACCGATAGAACTTATTATGAACCTTTTCAGGGGGAATTACAAATTGCGCAACCTAATGAAGAGAGATCAGCGTTATATGCACAATTCTTTTTTGTGAGGTTATGTGTACTGTCATTAGTGTCGTTGCGAAGTTATACTTTTGAAATTCTTTGAATTAACGTACGCGCTGACTTTCATGAAATGAAAACAAAAACCGAAGAAGACAACACCTATACCTTGTTCCATTTAAGCCATTCAGTATTACGGAGCATAGGAAATAGTTTTGACCTCTCTGATTGGCTGATATTAGAGACAAGAGACAAGAATACCCAATGGAATTTCGGCTACTTCAGATTTGCGCTGTTGCCAGTGCCATCTACTGAATGGCTTAAATGGAACAGAGCATAAATAACTTCTTGAAGATAAGGCAAACACTTTATAAATATCCTGAACATCTTGGGTGCTATTCTTGTGTCAACGTTAAAATAGCTTAGAGACGGTCTCTAACTAAAGGTGACCTTTAGTGTTTAGAGTTGATGTTATTCTACTGTCAGTAAATGACCTACGGTAACTAACAGTGATCTTTAAGCAAAACAATACTTGACAACACTGTATTATCTGTCAAAACTTGAACCTTACAAAGTGTGAAATCATACTTCATCAATCATAATTCATAATATTAATAGTTTGATCAAATAAACATATTAGAAATACATACATTAAAACACTTTTATGTATTTACTTTGTTAATATACAGATATAACACTTTAATAAATTAAGGTACGTACTAAATAATTATACATAATATAGAATGTAACAAATTTAAAATTAATATTTATTTATTGTAATGGGAACGATTGTACGCTTCTTCAGCTGGAGATTGAGGATTGATCAGAGGTGTTAATAAATACTCGTAACTACGATGACATGGTTATCCACCGTCGCTCAAAATAAATCCAGAATACATTGAATCCTATGAAATAATATTTAGTAACAAACTATTTTCATGTTTCAAAATAATTACGTCGAACTTTTCCTTCAGTGTACGTCTAGAATTCTGCTCTGCTCCTCGCATCACAGACCACTTGCACATTAAGGGAATAAAATCCCGTCCTATTGCAAAATTGACAGTTTCTTTCCTCAATCCGTATCTTCGTCTAAATTCTTCATCAAACTGTTGAAAATGATTTATTCTTTCACATTCAACACTAATTCTTCCACAATTTAAGTATAAAACGTTTCTAACATCTTGAATATCGACGCAGCCACCCTTTTTGTCTGCCATCTTGTTAGCGTTGAAACGATTTAAAGTTACCCAGCACCACCTTTAGGTTTAGAGGTGACCTCTAGCGTTAGCGGCGGTAAAAAGTAACACTAGAATACAATTTTTTAGAGTTCAGCTCTAAACTGCGCTAACGGTGACCTTTAAGTTTTAACATTGACAGCAGAATAGCACTCCTTGTCTTTCGTCCATTTAAAGATGGGTCGGGAATCATTGAAGATAATTCTCATAGAGGAGACCTTGCAACTGTTGCAATTGAAGAAAACATTAATTTGATTCATTATAGGGTCATTACGGATCGATTAATCAAAGTTCGTTGAATGACAGACGCTGGGACATCTCCTATGAACGTATTTAAAACATTTTGGCCAATGAGTTAGGAATGATAAAATTTCTAAGATGGACTCCCTGGCTTCTGACGATTGATCTCCAAAAGTCGTTTATGGAAAGATTTGTTACTACCGATGAGACATGGGTTCAATACTATCAGCCTGAATCAAAGCAATAATAGTGATCAGTTCGCCACCTCTCAGAAAAGTCAATGCACACGTTAATTAAAAAGCAGGTTGGTATATAACTTTGTAGAGATGCTAATGGCATCATATTTCTGGTGTCTTAATTTGTTACAATATTTTATCAATATTTATTTACTTTCACGTCCTATTTTATTTATTAATAAGATTTTGATAAATATAATCATTCATTTTGCAAATACGTTGAAAATGACGAAATTTGTTCCGCCTTTATTAGAGTTTGGAACCGCTAATCCACTTGAATTCTCGGTCCAGTAAATTAAATAATAAATTCATACCTGAATTACTGTAGATTTCCAAAATCTAGTTTACTGGATATACAAGTATTATCAGCTTAATCACTTTCACCGTTTAATTTTGCGTTTATATTGGTAAGGAAATTAGTACACATAATTTATTTATTATTATCCAAGTAATAACGACGTTGATGATAGTCCATTTATCATGAACTTATGGACTATAAACATTATTATTTTCAAAGCTTAAATAATTTATCTTTATTAGTCATTTAATGAAGTAGCTACGTGCAGGTTCGGTTTTACATAAACGTATAACGAAAAGAGAATCAAAGAGAAAGAGAATACGACCAATTCCTCAACTTGTTGATTACTTGTTTTGATATGGAAAATAAAAAATACCAAGTTTCCAATCAAATATTTTTTCTTCCATAAATGTTTCTTCGACTCTTTCTTTTCTTTAAAGCTGTCTGCAGGATAGCCTAATATGTTCCACTGATTCCTCCATCTTGCACATAGCTTATTTATATTTTCATTTCCGCAACGGTACTTTGCTTTGTTTTTGTGATGTTCTTTATTTGTAACATATATTGTAGTATACTTATTAATTTTATTTCCTTATATCTCTGATTCCTTAATTTTGCTTTTGGTTTTCCCAGCCTGTTTGGTCTAACTATTTCCATACACTCTCTTATTGTAACACGAGGGGGGGGGGTCTCCTAAGATGATTACTGCTTACTTGTTTTCCAACGATAACACACTTTATTCTGACTAGTGGTGAAAAGGAATAACATACACACTTCACTTTCCACTCACTTATGGACTGAGTAGGGATGCTGATGAACACTTAGAATATGAACATGAACTTATTTGACGTTTAAACAAATGCTTTTATTTACACATATTACAATTAATTGATTATTATAATTAATAATTAAACTACACATAACTAATCAAATAAAAACTAAAGATGTCGATGCCTCTTTAGGCCAAATACTCGCGTTCGCGGAACACGAGCCAAAATTTAAACTCTACATGTTTCCATAAGAGTACAGACTTCTTCTCGAGGTGACAAACTAAACTAGACTATTACATGTTTATTCCACAAGAGTACTAACCCCACAATAAAAAAAACTAAAAATCTTATCTGTTCTCTTCCGTAAGAGGCTAAGGGATGAAGGGTAAAGGGCATCAAAGCGTAGGGCGTCCAAAGTCACGCACGTATGCATAATAATTTCAAGACTTATCAACACATATCTGGCAAAGATCGGTGACAATCAGACTAAACAGAAAAATGATAATTATTTCTAAACAGAATTTGATTAACAAAGATAACAAGTTAAAATATTATTCCTGAACTATAATTTAGAAAAGTTTATAAAAAGTGATTTATTTGATATGGCTCTTACCCTCGTCTCTTCACATTATTTTGTCTAGTGTTTCATCAAGACTAGAAATCTTGTCTTGATGATCTTTTCTTGTCTTGGCTTGATTTTCAAGACAAGAAAATAAAATTCTTGTCTTGCTCGTTTCTTGACGACGTAACTCTTGTTTTGTTTCAAGAATTCTTGATATTTCTTGTTTCTTGACATTTTAGGGGAATCCCCTTTCTCTATCGCTTTATCCAATCTGAAAGCCAAAATGTGACGCTGGCGTCTGCGTTTGTCCTTGCCCCTTTTAGTCAAATATTGTTATTTTGATGGTCGCGTCGCGCATGAAATGGATTTACTAGATGTTGTTCATTGGGTATTTATTTATTTATTGTTTTATTTCAATATTCCGTAATTTTTATTTAAAACAATGAGTGGACAAAAAAAATTAGATTCCGAATTGATTTTATCCCAAAATAATATTTCTCCCTCTCAAATCTAATAAAAATCTGATGTGGCCAGCAAAGCACAATACCTCTCGTCATTTAATTTTTATAATATTTTTTTCGTTTCACATAGATATGCCGGGCACACGGGTCCCGAGACGTTAGAGGTCCCACAGTAATTGAGATGTTTCAGAAAATTAAATATGTATTACTAAACTTCAAAATTAATATATGCCACAACACATTATTTAAAAAATAGTTTTTATTTATATATGTTACAGTAACAGTAGATAATGGAATAATGTGAACATTGTCGGTAAATGTATTTAAATATTTCAAGAAGCAAGGAGTTCTGTTTGTACTCGTATATAATAAATCATAGCCTACAGTACTCAAAATAGTTAATTTTATAAATTTATTTAAAAATATACAGAAAAAATATCAATATAATACCTATAGAAAATTTAATAATTTTTAATATTTATAATATAGCATAAATCGCAAAAAAATGACATTTAAAGGTATATTTGTATGAAAAACTATTTTGTGCTTCACGGAAACTGCCATTTCCAGTTGCTCGATTTGCACTAAAATCTAATGGCTTCTTTCTTCTTTCCGTATTAGAATAAGGTAGAAATAATAGTATTTGAGTTAGAGCGTTAAAAGGATCCACACACACAGCATACAAATGTGGATTTGCAATTTTAATTGTCAAGAAATCAAGATTCCTTGACAAGAAATCTTGATTCTTGATGATACTTTCTTCACTTGTCTTGTGAAATTAAAAATACTTCTTGTCTTGGTCTTGTCTTGATTTCAAGACAAGATTAAGAGTATATCTTGATTTTTATGAAACACTAATTTTGTCATATTTCTAGTTCTTTTGTTGTAATATTTTCTTGATTATTCCACATTGTGTTAGTTTGTTGCTGTATTCTTCGCTTTTTCCCCTCCTTTATTGTTTTTCCAGCACTAGTACGGAATATATAATTTCCGCGCGAGCGAAAAGTTTGTAGGTTGAGCCATAGGCGAGGTGGCGAGGTCTACGGGTTCGCGAGTGGCGAAAATACTATTCCATACGAATTTTAGACTATACTTTCTTTAACACTATTTAAAATATATATATTACTCATCACTTGACATTTTTGCAAAAATAATAAAATATTATTGGTATGTTATACAAGCAATAGTTTTTATTTAACTTACCATGTAAAAGCTTCAAAACGCGTAAAACAAGGCGTATAATTAGATTATGTGAACATTTCTTTTATAATTTGACAGTTAAGGCAGTTGAGGTGATAAAATAAAAGAAACAAAGCGCCAAGCAAAGCCGGCTTGATTTTGAAAACAATTGCGTTTCCCATGTATTTTAAATGGGTGAATTGAAAAACTAGTGGTCTGTCACTGCCTATTACGGAATGTTATTCCGTAACAGTATGACAGAATGTCCGCATTCTGTAACAGTTTTCAGTTATAGAATGTATGAATTCTATAGTAGTGTTAGAGAAATGAATTTTTTGTTCTTCGTATCCTTTCTTCAAAGCTATCATTACCTGTTTGCTGGACAATATAACTACGTTTTTAGCACGTTAATAATATATGTTTAATATAAATAGATTTGGACTAGACATAATTGAGTTTTTATAGGAATTCCTTTGTTTTTCCAAATAGTTTACCAACTAGGTACTTATTCAATTAATCAGCGCATTAATGCATATATAATTGCCAATAATTTATTGGACATAAATTTCAAATTGGATATGATTTATAGTTTGTTGAGAGTTCCAATCGTTTCCAAATGTCAAACTGTCAGACACAATATTAGAACAAATTCCACGTAGCGAAACTTATTATGATAGGTATAAAGTTTCTTGCTACAATTAACAGAAAGTTTATGCGTAGCATTTTTCCGATGGATATATACGCTAACGCCTTAGTTACTTGGGTTAAAAAACGAATTCGTTAAAGGACGTCTACTATTCTCTAGTAGGCACTGATTTTATTTGAACACTTCAGAAAATAACAATAAAAAATTTGTGGAGGATACAATTTTTTCTTTAATCGTTTCTGAATTATTTTTTTAATTTTCATTATTTATTTATTTATTCATTCATTACACGCTTTTTGATACAATATATACAATACGGAGATATAACTATGTGAATGTGACAGATTTCTTGTATTTTCACAAATTTATCGCAGCGATGAAGAGAATGAAATTATGAAAGAACAGACAAGCGACCATACCTTACCTGGGATTTGAGAGATGTACAGGTGTCTCATTTTCGATGTTTTTTTAAGGTATCTCGGATAATATTAATGGTAGATCAAAACCGTTTGCATATTGCAAAATGGCGTAATTGGATTTTTTGAGAACTTAATAATTCTCGAGATATAACAGAAACTTATGATTTTTTAAATGGGAACCTATGTTGAAAATAGTCTCGTTTTTGTTTAATTTCTAAGCTTTTCAATGATATACAGGGTGTAAATGAAATAAGTGCATTAAATTTGACCAGTAGTATAACTCATCGAGAGCAACAATATTTCTTAATAACTTTTTCTCGAAATCGCATATTTTTTTAGCATTTTTACCACCCCGTAAATTGACGAGTCGTTCCAAATATTTTTGTAATAATTGAATGCAGCAGCAATAGCTATGAAAAATTTTGTTATAGCAATTGACAGTCCTGTCAATTGTTGCAATTAAATTTTGACATTAGTAATAAACTTGTTTATAAAGTAAAATTCTGTCAAAATGCGAGTACACAGACATTGTAATTACTTACCTATGGTTTATTTATTTATTTTTTACTCGTATCTGTACTACATGTTACTTGACATCACGGTTCTCATAAAGACAGTGTCATGGAGTTGCCAACGCATTTACATGGAGCGTTTCCAAATCATCACCAAATCATTCTGTTCTTAATATTCGCACATTTGTTAATCTTGTACATCTTTATCACATCACAATACGGAGTGTCACATATGAAAATTTTTAAAAAAGCAACAGTTATATCCATACCATGTGCAAAAAGTTCAATGTTTTCAGCACATAACAGACTTCAATTTTGGGAATGGCTCATAATGTTCATTCATGAGACTGAATTTACTTGGGAAGGTGTATTTATTATGCACAATACACATCTTGACAGACGAAAATGCTGTAAAAATTTTCATTAAAAAATGTTTTGGGCGGGAACAATAAATGGACGACTAATTATTGATACTCATGTACCTCTTTTAAATGGACAAAAGTTTGTACTTACATTTTTTGAATAACGTATTTAAACTATTATGATTTCTCGACGATAAATAATCATCTCATAACCTAACAACTATGCTTTTGCTCCTCGTCTCTCCTTGTCTTCCTCTATTCACATTATTCAAAGGTGATTAAAACCCTGGTTCAAAACACAACTTTATAATTTTGTTATCCAAAATTTAAATTTATTTATTTTAAAAATTGTACTGTTACGTATTAATTAATAATAATGTTATTTCCCTTGATTCGTTTATTAATTACTGTGACTGTAAGTGTAACCGATAACCGACAATTTTTGAGCTGATTGTATCCCACTTGAACACGGCAACAGTCATTTGTTCTCCATGAGCGGGTAACGAAATATGCAGCAAATCTTTAAAGAATTTTAACTCAAAATCTAAAAGACTTAGAAAAAAAAGTTATTAAGAAATATTGTTCCTCTCATCGAGTTACATTACTGGTTAAATTTAATGCACTTATTTCATTTACACCCTGTATAACAACTCTACATTCTTTTGTTATTGGGGTAAAAATATTGAAAATTTTAAGACACAAATGAAAAAAATCTGTTATGGATCATCATTTGTTTATTTTGATTCTATATCTATTAATTATGTTCTCAAAATTATTCTTAATCAATTATTTTCGGGTTAGTTAAATTACTATTTATCGATGTTACAGTTGGCTTTGGCACAATCCGAAAAAAATGGTTTAATATGCTTTTGAAATAAATAAAATAAAAAAATGAGTAAAACTGAAACAAATACTATTAGAAATATGCAAATGATGATCTGTAATAGATTTTTTTCATTTGTTTCTTAATAATTTCCATTATTTTCACTCCAAGAAATCAATAATTCGTCTTTTATTAATGTTTAAAACAAAAAAATGTAGACTTGTTATATATCATTGAAAAGCTTATAAATTACGCAAAAAGACGAGACTATTTTCAACATAGGTTCCCATTTAAAAAATCATAAGTTTGCGTTATATCTCGAGAATTATTGAGTTCGAAAAAATCTAATTACGCCATTTTATTCTATATAAAAAACGGTAAAAATTTTGTAAAAACAATTTTTCTCTAACTATCATAATAAATAACATATGATATATTTTCAAAATAAGCGAAAAACGAGTTTTGGCCTGTAGCTCAGAAACAAAAGAAGATCGAAAATTCCAGTGGTGACTATTAAACTTTTCTGGAAAAGTTGACCCTGCAATGTGCAATGGTTTTGATCTATCATACCTTAAAAAAAAACATCGAAAATGAGACACCCGTACATAGGTGTGTATTTTGAAAATAAAAATGTGTGGTTAGCAAAAATGTTGGTTAAAGAATGAGAGTGAACCAGATGAAATGGTTCGGTTATCTTGAGTGATTGGCGAATGGCAATTAGTGAAACCTACATGTGAGGGCGAAATTGTAGGTGCGCGTTTACGTTACGTGGGCCTACGACATGTAAGAAGATGGATGTTATTAGTTGCGTGTAGAAAAAGAGAAAGTTTCGGAGTGGAAAAAGAGCAAGTCCTAAGAAAAGAATGTTGCTACAAATGGGGATTAAATGGAAGCACTATGTTATGTTTGAATAAGATGTATGGATTTGAGGATAATAGCATTATATTATAAAACATGAATACATCAACTTAAAAATAATACAATCATTTTAATTATGAATGTATTTGAGAAGATTGGTATGAAAAGGTATGCAACACGAAAAAAATTTAGTAAATATAAACACAGAAAGTGATGCACGCGAGACGAGACGAGAAATATAAATTATCGATCTCGTCTCGTTTTCAGATCTGTAATCTCGATCTCGCTCTCGTTCTCGCACATTTTTTTGGGTCTCATCTCGTTCTCGTACGAGAGTCTCACTATAAAAATAAGCGCATGCGCACTACGTATTTACGTACCTGTTTAACTACAAGAGACAAGTTCGCACCAATAGCACCGTTTTCCATGTATTTGCAATCGTATAACTATAATAAAGAGACGAAACACTAAATTCTGGTCACCAAATTATTTCAATAATGTTTATTCATTTACGGTCACCAGAAAATGTAATAAGTTAGTAAATAATTTAATTTACCTCTAAAATATCCAATTTATCATCAAATTGTGATCTCTAAACTATTTCAATACGAACATCTGTTAACACATTCTGTCATCAGTAAAACGAATTAAACATTAAAATATTATTTTTTTGTAACTAAAAGTACCTACACTTTTTCATTAAATATATGCCACTATTTTAGTAAGATTAAGTCATAAAAAAACCGCTACACTGGTAACTCGCTGGCAACCAATCACTCCGCTTCTCTCCCTGTTGGCTCCCATCGACGCTTTATATAACATCGTTTACTTTTCAGGGGCAACAAGAATTTTATTAACCGTGGTTTTAACTGGGGTGAATTAGGGGATGAAATATTGGAGAAAACTTGTTCTACTGGATGCAATACCGATCTTGTCTTTATTTTTGCATTTCCTCGCTCTGGGAACGATACTATTCGAATCGACTCTAGATAGACTCAAAAAATATAGTGAATTCATATAATTTTCACATTTACAAATACAAACTTAAATGAAATAAATGTGTTCGTAGAAAAAATAGTGTATGATATACGTGTTAAAAGTGATTTTATTTTGTTCGAAGTTTTGGATAAAATGTCACTTTTAACACATATCATAAATAACTATTTTATAAATATAATTTAAAAATAGCATACATTTCAAGAACATTTTAGATCCACGAAGAAAACAGTTTTATATAAAAACTTATATTCGTGACGTCACATATTTTTAAACTTCGGGGGACCATAATTCGCTTATTAATAGGATTTTTTCACCGGATTTTCACCAATAGTCTTAGTTTTACGTATACTTTCTGATGAAATTATAAAAAAAAAATGGTCGAATCCCCTAGTGTTCATTTTACATTAGGAATTTTATTGAATGATTCTATGTGGTTTCTTTTTGAAGAACAACTTTTTGCAACTTTCAATGCAAATTTTAATTTTACACTGAATAGTATTGTAACCGCAACGTAACGCAATTTTCATAAGAACTAAAGGGTCTACCAATAGTCGTTTAGAAGTTTACAATGTTACAGTGGCAACATTCTTCGGAATGTCAAGGTCATTACTTGCCAGTCGTATTCATTAATGTTTGACAGTCACATAGAGACATACACGATTCAACGACGCCTCGATATTATTGAAATTTATTATCAAAGTTCGTGTTCAGTGAAAACAAAGTTTCGCGCACATCGATCGATTTACGGTCAATAATCAGCTTACTGAGCTCTATATTTCAAAGCTGGCTGAAAAATTTGAAGGAAATGGTTCAGTGGCAAAAACATCTGTACGACGTGGAACCGGAAGCTTAACGGAGAATATCGTTGTTGTAAATCAGACTGTGAACGAAAATCCAAACTTCTCAGCTTCATGTCGTTTTAAACATCTAGGGACAGTGGCGTATCCATAACTCATGGAAGGTGGTGGAGGGGGGGGGGTTGAGTTGGCTACCATGCACTACATTAAAACGAAAAACAAATTATTGGATTCTAACGTTTTTTTTACCTTCCGTCATACCTTTCGGTAAGGAAGGTATTATTTTTGGTCCAAAAATTCGATGATGAGTTTTTAATGAATAAGCACGTTTTACAGTCCCTAGAATAAGATTTTACTATTTTTGCGATAATGTCTGTATGTGTCTGTGTGACGATTTTTTCTCCGTCGATAACTCCAACACTACTATTCTAAAAAATATAATTCTTTCGTATTCCTCGTCGTTACATCCATATGAAGAAGATTTTGGTTATAATTGGCCGACCAGAAGTACCTTCATTTGAAGTTTTTACAGTTTTTCTTGAAAAAACACTGTCATTTTTTTACATTTAATGTTGTTATAAATATTAAAGAATATTTTATTCTCTATACGAATTGATTACATTTTATACATCATATGCAATGGATATTGAGTTAAAAAATCTGATATGTCCAATACCAAACCTCCCGTTATTTAATTTTTATTAATTTAAATATACATACTTACATTTAGTTATTAGGGAAACTGTGTTAAGATCCATTCCATATAACTATGATTCTATTTACTATTTTTTTTTTTAAACGTTAATATTATTAATTTGAAATGATTAGTTGTTTGACAGTGACATTTATCTGTCAGTTACATACATTTAAGATATGAACTGTGTAACCAAGGAGTTTTGCTTGTTTCAAGCGTAGGTCCCGGGATTATAATTATAAATATTTTACAAATGTATCCATAAAATATATAGAAAAAGTATTTATACAAATCTGCATAAAATTTAATTTTTATAATAATACAAATCTTCAAACAGTAACATTTGAAGGTATTTTTCCCTTACCAAGAGTAGCGGGAGGTAAAAATTATAAAGAACTTAAATTTCATAAAGCAGCCAGCTATGCAAAAACTCTGGAAACAGCTAATATAATGTAAAAAATTCTGATAGACAGATGTCAATGTCTGTATGGAATTTGTATAAAATACATAGAACTGACGGAAGGTAATGTGCTGGCCACATCAGATTTTTTTATTGTTTAAATAAATTCATCTTTGAAAAGCAGGGGAAGTTTGTGTATGCTACACAAACTTCCCATGCTGCATCCAATGTTGAAAGTTAACAGATTTTTAGTAAAGTTTTTTGAACTTTACGTTCACGTAGGAATTGCATTTTTCAAAAATTGTCGATTATTATTAGTGTAAACAAAAGCTTCCTTTATATAACTGTTTTTACAGATTATAGAAATTCGATTCCATTCTAGAGATATCGAGTGATAAAGAAGTGGCCATCTTACAGAAAAAAAAGGAAAAAGAGTTAAACTACGCCGGAAGTGGTTGATCATGAGTAATAGTTATTTATTATATGAGTGTGGAATGTATCAAATTAGTCACGAAATAAAAAGTTTTTTAGTGGCTAATATATATTCCATACGAGTGTAATACAACGTTTTATCCAACACTTTTTTAAAAACTTCTTAAATAATTTTTATATTTTCATTCATCGTTTGACACTGACAAGTCAATTGATGTAGTATTTTAAATTACAAAGTAGCCATTGAATGGTTGTTATGGTTTTGTTTTATTGTTACCTCCCTTTAAAACGTATTCAGTAAGAAGGACAAGCAGCATCTTTGAATTTAATTCCGAAGCAAGTAACCACTAATTCGTTTCTCGTTTTCGTTTCATCAGTCGTACATGACAGCTGTCATTGTGCAAAGATAAATAACCTATTTTAGAATAAATATTAATTTAAATAAATAAGTTTCATAATGTTAAATTAATTCAATATTTCAATAATGAAATAATTTTGTAAAATTGCTTTTTTATATATTTTTTAAAAAATAAGTAATAATTCCTCCGTGACTTCTAAAATATTCTCTCACGGAGTGACTAATGTTGTACAGTAGTTATTTCAAATAACCATAGTAACAAATATATTATTAGTCGGTGTTGGATAAAATTTTTATATTGTTTTGTATGCAAAATTTTCCGCTGAACTCAAGGTAAAATAGAAAATATACCATTCCATTTAAAATAAGAAAGTCAGGGTATACTTCCGGTTAAACCGGAAGTGCTATTGCTTAGAAAATATTTTAGTTGCAACGGGCATATGGGAAAACCCCTAGATACCAAATATCGTAAAATAACATTGAATAGTTTTTAAACTAACGACAGCGTAAGCTTGTCCTGGGACATCCTGTAGTACAGAGAAACTCAATTTAAAAAAATCTGATGTGGCCAGCACATTACCTTCCGTCAGTTATATGAGGTATTTACAAAAATTCTACCGGTAAACTGTTACCAGTAAATAGCTGTTTATCAGGTTATAGCTACCAGAATCGTTATTTTAAGAACGCGAGTGGTAAACAGGGTAGATCCATAACCTATGAAAAAAATTGAAAATTTTAAACAGGTTAGAAATTTGACGTAGTTAACAAACTGAGCAGAGTCCTACTTTGAACACATTTCCACTTTTACCGCGCACGCTTCGCTTTGCATCACTACCTTTTTTGAGATTAGATTCTTCATGAATCCGGTAGTGTTTTCGAACACAGTCGGTAGATGCGGTATCTACCGGTAGAATTTTCGTAAATGCGTATGTATTTTCTATAAAATCCATACATAAAGTTCCTTGCAAAAGATTATAAATTTCTTGTATGTACATTACCTTTCGACAGTAGTATGTATTTTATACAAATTTCATACAGAAAATTTCGGGAAAAAAGATCCTGACACATATATACTACGAATATGTCATTGCACTTGACACTGACATCTTTCAATCAGAATTTTCTTAATATAGTAGCTGTTTCTAGCATAGCTGGCTAATTTATGAAATTTAATATCTTTATAAATTTATAACTCTATATCCATTTAATATGAAGTATAAAATGCAGTCAAATCGTATAGAGAATACAATGTTCTTTTATATTTATAATAACATTAAATGTGAAAAAATTATATTTAACATCGTTTTTTCAAGAAAAACTGTTAAAATCTGCAAATAAGGGTACTTCCGGTTGACCAATTATAACCAAAATCTAATCAGCTCTTCAAATGGATGCAACGAAGAGGAATACGAAAGAATTATAATTTTTGGAATTGTAGTATTAGAGTTATCGTAGACGAAAATTTTGTTACACACACACATCCACACACACACACGCACACACACACACACACACACACACACACATACATACAGACATCATCGTAAATATAGTAAAATCGTATTCTAGGGACCCTAAAACGTGCTTATTCATCAAAAACTCACCATCGAATTTTTTGACCAAAGACAATACCTTCCTTACCTAAAGGTGACGGAAGGTAAAAAATTCTCATACAATTTTTAACAGATGCACATTTTTACTACAAATACTTACACCTTTCATAGTTAATATAACCCTTCAGCATCATCATATAGTGCTGCCCGTGTTAAATTATGAAACTACTTATCTAGCAGGGTCCCTAGGGCTTTAAATTATATAGAGATGCGGGTTGGCATGGTAGCCGTGGCAGGTGTAATTGAACGAGGAATTAATTCCGGGGCGTTTGCCACTTGCCACACTGCCACCAACGTTGGTGCTTACTTTAATGCAGTTGTAAAACTGATGGACAGCTTATGTTTCGAATATAGAGTAGTAACAATAGCTTTTACTGCTGCAGTGGAAAAAACAACACAAGATTTAATTACTGCGCTAGTTCTCTACTGATGGTTAGGGGGTAGTTTAGTTACAAAGTGATGATGGTGTAGTAAGTGTTATAATTAATGTTTTCATTAGACAAAGTGGAGTACAGTGTTAAGGCGTAGTTTAATATATCTTGTCTCGTGTAAAATAAGTAATTAATCAAGTCGTCATACATGTAAAAAATTAATTTTAAAAATCTGATGTGGCCAGCACATTACATTCCGTCAGTTCCTCAGTTCTATGTACTTTGTACAAATTCCATACAGAAAGTTTCTTGTAAGAGATTCACAAACAGCCTATGTCAATTGCATTTGACACTGACATTTGTCAATCAGAATTTTCTTAATATAGTAGATGTTTCCATGGTTATAGCACAGCTGTCTGCTATATGGGGATTTAATTCCTTTATAATTTTTTAACTCTATATCCATTGAATAAGAAGTATAAAATGTTATCAGATCGTATAGAGAATAAAATATTCTTTCATATTTATAATAACATTACATGTGAAAAAATTATATTTAACAGCGTTTTTTCAAGAAAATCTTCAAATTAGGGTACTTCCGGTCGACCAGTTATAACCAGAGTTGGCAAAAATCATGATTTATTTAAAAAAAAATCAAAAATCATTGATTTTTTTAAAAACATCAAAGAAATCATTATTTTTTATTTTTAAAGACCTGTTGATGTTATTGCACTTTTTAATTGTTTTAAAAGCAATATAATTATTTTATTTCATAAACGAAAACGAAATCTGTAATAAAACCCCAACTAAACTACATAAAATAAATAAAATAAATATATCACGGCGTATTACCCATTGCTGGGTGTGCCATTCTGTTTGGTACACAGATTTCGGTATTGATGATAACATACTTGTGCGGGCGTTTACCAGGCGTCACCTCACGGGCACTCTTTGCTGGCGTGGAGAGTGCACCACAGGGGTTAATTTTGTACCATTTAAAATTCGAAATATTTGGCGTCGGTCGGGATCGAACCCGGTTCCCCAGATTCTCGACTTGACACTCAGGCACGCGGTCACGAGACCCCATAAAATAAATTGCTAATTATATCGGTTTCCCGGTTAAAACTAGGAATGAGTTCGTAAATTTTAAAATCATCAATCCGTTTCTAATTTTATATCGTTAATACTAACTGATAATAAAAATATTAATAAATAAATACATAACACGATGGTACGATAACACTACCAGAACTTTTGAATCACTATATGGACAGAAATGAGAAATGACAGAAGCTATAGGCAGCGTCGGACTGGCCATTGTGGCGATGTGGCGATCGCCACAGGCCCGGCGAGCGAAAGGGCCCTGTCTAAACTTGTAACAGTTGTAACTATCATAGTACTTAGTTAATAGTTTTCAATATGATAAGGAGAAAAAAAATCTTAAAGAACTGATTGTAGATCAAGTATACACATAATTCAAGAGTCTGACCAAGAACAAGCGTAGCGTATCAAAGAAAACTACGTGCCAATATAGACTTACTTCTATCCCTGTCTTCACCCCAAACTCCATCATCACCCCGGCCAGTGTATTCTAGAAATACGTGCTCAACGGGCATGTGCACAATCTACTATGTAGTAGATATAAAATTTAGTTTTAAGTTCTGTGTGGTTTGATGTGACGTTTCACTTTTCACATAGTAGACTTTCATTACCAGATACATAAAAATGATTAAATTCAGAGTTAACTAACTCCATTTTTATTCCGGATTAAAAATTTTAATATGAGATCTATTCACGAAACAGAATACCTAAGGTAGGAGTTAAATTCTGCAACTGTCATTCTAATAACAATTTTTGTTGCCTTAACTCTTGGGATTGTACTTAAACTTAAGTAGGTATTCCCAATTGCACTAACAAGGCTTAAATTTTAAGCGACCCATAGACAAAAAATGTAAATCGAAACGTACTATGCATTGTCGTTTCGATTTACATTTTTTGTCTATGGGTCATTTAACATTTTATATCGACGTAATATTATCAATTTAAGAAACGCTTAAAAATTAAATTATGTTGGTGCAAGTGGCCTTTAGAGCCATAATTTTTTTGTACTTTGTATTTTAACGTTTTATATTGTGCTGGGTGAAAGATAGCTCTAAAATGAAAATTAATTATAAACATTGCACCTACAAAAAAAGGTTATCTTTAATAGTTTTCACCATTCACTATTAATATGATTTGATTACAACAAAGAAAATGTTCCAAAAATGATTATACCAATATATATATATATAATTTTAATATTTAAATTCATTAACTTCGTAATGCATACTTCGCATATGCGTTATTTAATCTATGTGCCAAATCTCGGCCAAAATGTACGTGTTTGAGACGCGATTTTTATATTAGATTACTACTAATTCTATACAACTAATACAGTTATCTTTGGTAATAAATAAAATACTTTAAAATTTTTTTGTAGTTATTCTCAAAAAGAAACCATTTCAAAATTTACCGTTTTCGTCTATATGTATGTATTTTTTCTCACATAACGATACATCATTAAAATGGTCTTCTGATGGGTAACTTTTGTCTAATTTACCCGACATCAGAAATCTTATATTGCTTGAGATCCCCATGCAAGTATTTCAATAAATCTGTTTTCCCATATTAATCGTCAATGTCACGGATTTTTGGGTTCAGCTTTGTGTCCTTACTTAATGTTTACATTCATTAATGTATTATAAAAAAACCTTCATTTATAACTATCTTTGTTTCATAAATAATATTTTGAATGGCCCAGAATAGGGGGCCCGGTAATCCAAATCGCCACACTCAGAAATATGTCCCAGTCCGACACTGGCTATAGGCATCTCCCATGAATGGATACCAAACATTCTGACCAATGAGTTAGGAGTGACATAAGCTTCTGAGGGTCCCCCGACTTCTGACAGTTGATCTGAAACGTGTCGCCGCTGCTCCATTTTGAAGCAAATCCAGAAATTTTTATGGAAAGATTTGTTTTTAACCATTAGACATAGTTTCATCAATATCAGCCTAAAACAAGGCAACAGTCGAAACAATCAAAAATTTACAATTAATTCACAAATTGTCAGAATAACGTTAAACTTCGAGAAAACACTAATGATAGTCTACATAACCTCACAAAGAACTATTGTGCGTCTAGTCCTGCCCTTTTTGTATTAGACCGCAAAACTTTTCAATTCTCTCTTGTACTAAATCACTGTTCTAAGATTATAAATTATAAAAACTTGAACCTACGCCAAACCAGCTTCCACTGAAGATAAAATTAAGCAGGTTTCAACTTGATTGTAAATGTACACTTAATTGTACAAACGTGTGAATGAAAACTTTTGAACTTTTCGTGTCTTAATAAAGCTTATAGAACATTATTATTTACTTGATAGAGCATGAAATTTTTATAAATGAAATAAAATGAAAACATAATCAAAAGTGCATTGAAATCAGTGGCGGTTCCTCCCAGGGTTGTCAAAAATACGGTTCGAGATATGCCCGGCCCACTGGGGTTTTTTTTTTGAAAAAACCAAATCCATTTCTGGGCTTTTTTAAAAAAAATATTACATTGTTCATGTAATACAAGTTAAAAATAATTACAAGAAACACTAATTTATTACATTTCATTTACAATACAATGTAATACGATTTTTACTAAACTGTACAAGTCAATTATGAAAAACGTTTGGATATAAAGACGAAAGGTCCGAAGTAACAGCCACTGATTGAAATGAAATATTCTGAAATGTTTTAATTAAGCGAATTTCAGTCAAAAACTATAAAGAAAGAAGCAAACCGTTTTATGGATAGCAACTTTTATCTCCAACTCCGTAACTCAATAAAATAAACTTGCAGAATAAATGTTACAAGTTGTTAGGTTAGGTTTGTGAGTATGCGTCCTGGTTGCAAAAGTTCTACCGCCCAATTTCCAATTACATTGAGGGAGTCCGGACAACTATAATGTAATTTGTAGGTTGGAACTCTTTGTTGGCCACTTTGTGACTCTCTTTTTCTACGTTACGTTACGTATTCGATCTGTCTAATGCCGCACGCCCTCTGATGGAGGAGTTCAAGGAGGAACGAGGAGTTAAAAATTGAATTTCAATCAAGTTGAAGATAGCGATAATTTCGCAAAGTTGCCAACACAAATGAATAAGATTTACTTTTGCCAACTTGAAAGTTCTGCCAATGAGAGGAGTTTAATGACAATTTAATGTAATTAGTTTCATTTCACTAGTATTATGATTAGAAAAAGAAGATTCTAACAGGAACAGAAGTTATGATAATTGCGATTCAACACATGTTCAAATAAAAACTTAATGAATATAATGTAACGTTTTTATTTATTTGGATGAAGTGTAAAAATCAAAGATTTATTATTTAGGGTCGGTATTTTCACTTGCGAATAAAGGTTTAGATAAATTTATTCGAAAGAATAATAAAGTGGTGGGGATACATTTCGACCGCGTGGAATTTCGACCGCTTGGGATTTCGACCGCGTGGATTTCGATCGCGCGGAACGTACTTATTTGCATCGTGTAACATTTCGACCGTGTGGGATTCGACGGCGTGGAAATATTTGTATTTCGGCAGAACGGACAAAGTGGTGGGGGTACATTTCGACTGCGTGGATTTCGATCGCGTAGAATTTCGACCTCGTGGGATTTCGACCGCGTGGATTTCGACCGCGTGGGATGCTTCAGACAAACTCACAGAGGAAACGTAGCAAAGACGGCAGAAGAACATTTTAGAATGACCGTTTTCAACCCTTACTTGGACTCTCTGATATCTTTGGAATTACATTACACACCCGGTTAACATCAAGAAGCATGCTGTGGATCCAGATATCGTGAAGAGAATCTTATAGAAGTATGATCGAAAATTTGGAAGCGGAATATTTAACGTGGGTGCACATTTGGATCGGAGAAGAAGTAGCAGAAAATATGGATTTTACAAAAACAAATTTCAGAAGAATGTGAATTTTTTCCCGCTATGAAAATTGCTTGCCAAATTTTTTTGACAATGCCGCCAATAACATGTTCAATAGAGCATTCTTTCTCTACTCCAAGGAAAGTGAAGAATTGGCTTAGGTCTACAATGGAGGAAAATCGGCTGTTCGAATTATGCCTATTAAATGTACATAGAAACAAGGTGGAAGAAAATAAAGAACAAATAGAAAAAGATACATAAGTTTTTGGCGCAAAACAAAGAAATTTCGTTTTTTGCCCTTAACCTAAAGGTCAAAAAGTTATAAAGATGAAAAGTATGTTTTGTTATTACCCACTAGTAAGGAATATATGATTATATAATTATTTTGAATTTTTCCAAATATTATTTGTTTGCCCCCACCCCCCTTGGATTTTGGGTTAACGGTGCCCATGGCTTCACACGCTTTTATTAGAATTGCTTGAGAAAGTAACTCAGAAATTGCCTCCAATTTTCAAAAAAATTCACATAAGCAAATAGTTAGCAATTCAACGCATCGCTTTGTGGCATGGCCACGTAATATTTCTACATAGCAACAAGAACAAGCTCTAAGGCTTGATTTACATTAGCGGTACAATGACGGTACAATAACGGTACAATACTTCTTGGTCCAATGTAATTTAATGGACCCATTTACATCTACGTTCTCAGTTCGATGACAGTACGATGACGGTCCAATGATATTTGTTGATTTACATTAGCGATACGACCAGGGAACAGTATAGTTTTGTTTACATTGAAAAAATATTGTATATCATAGTAACAGTGTAGTATTTCCATGCAAGAGTCTGTCTTTGTGTCTTTTAGTTAAACCATAATGAAGTCAAAGTGAGCTAAAAATGAGAAATGATTATACATACACATTTATTGTACAAAAGTTCTCTACTTATAACAAAAACGTGAAATACACACTACCGATTATTACAGAAAGTACATAAAAAATAGTACCGTTTTGAAAAAATTTCTGGATTTTCTGCATTTTCTTCTTCTTCTTCTTCTTTGACAAGAGTAAGAATAGTTATAGTCAAATCGGTATTTGAGAAAGTTTTAAACATTGCACGATATTTTCTACTATTGATAGAAACATGACATATGCACCACAAACCGCCTAATGTAAATGTCTTGTGTAACTGACATACCGTCATTGTACCGTCATTGTATCGCTAATGTAAATCAAGCCTAAATGTGCTTTGTCCAGTAAATTTCCAAATGCTTGCAGTCTTATCGCTAACCGGAGAGCTTAAATTTAGCAGCGAAAACCACCATTACATGTTGAAATATATAGATATCTTGTTGAAAGCATTACTGCGATAATACCATTCGCCCCACAAAAATAAATTATAGTATAAAATATCACATTTCACTTAACATTTCCCGTTTATCTGGAAATGTAACTGTCCACTTCTTGTACGTTTTGCGTCGTTGGCTTTTCGCCAGGCGATGTCGCGAGAATAATTCTATCGCCTCCCAAAAAATTCAAGGGAGTATTGATTTTGTAATTGGGCTATAAGTGCGAGGAAACTTGCGAACGGAAGGCAAATTTGTTTCCAATGCGACTATTATTTCTTACTCAATGCGAATTGCTTTGAGATTTTACATCTGTAACGTATTGAAAGGACATAAGCATGCTCGTGAAGGTGTTTTTAGGTTTTTTGGTGATAGGTTTTATTCATTGTTTCACATCGTATAAAGAAAATAGATGGTATGCATGTGAGGTAAAAAGTTGAACAAATGGGTTTGGTTGAAAACTAAATTTGATTTGGTTTTCACAAACGTTGAAATAAAACATGTTTATGTGCACTACAGTTGAAATGTATTATTGCTCTTCGGTTTATTCATGTTTTATTTTTTTCTTTTGAATATGTTACTCGAAGATATTTGTTATTAACATGAACGAATGTTTCATTTTGCTTTTAGTTAACAACCATCTATACAGAGAATTTATTTTAAAATGCAACATATGGTTGATTACTTCTATGGTTACACACTACTGTCAAAAAATGACAGTAATGTAATATTTGTCCATTTTAAAATGCAACATTATAAATAGTATTGCAGTACATGAGATTTCTCAGTTGGATAGCAAATTGCATGTACTTTTCAAATTTGAAAATAGTTATTTGTATATCAAGGCCGCGAAATCACTCTTTAGCGTACCAAGATAAAAATTGTCGCCGAGGCCGTTCGCGGCCGAGGCAAGACAATCTCGAGGGCGCTAAAGGATTTCGCGGACAAGGTGTACACAATATTTTTTGTGCAACCGTAAAAAATATGTAATTACAAATTTTATTAATTTTAAACAGTTTCAATGTAAATAGAAAGTTAGCTTTCAAGGTGGCTATGGGATTAACATTTGATAAACAAAACCATGCAATCCTCAAGTGTCAAAGTGGTTGTTTACCTAATTTCGCGGCCGTTGTCATGGTAGCGGCCGCGAAATTCATTTCGCGGCCTGTATTGCGGCTGCGAAATGCTTATTTCGCGTCTGGTTGCACAAAAAATAAATAGCGTGTTCCATTTGAAAATAATAAGTTGCTATCGATTACTCCAAAACCGGAAGAAATAATATTGATCTACTTCCGTAATTTTATAGAGGAGTTAAAATACTATAATTTATTTTATATAGTTGAAATTGCTAAAGGTAATAATAAGCGAGATATTTGCTGGTTTATTTATAGACGGACAGCCTGTATATATATATATATATATATATATATATATATATATATATATATATATATATATATATATATATATATATATATATATATATATATATACTCAAAAGTAGTGATAACCATAGAATTAACAAAAAGCTTAACAAACAAACGTGTGTTTATCTGTCATAAAATTTAATTTACTTTTTATTATTTAATAAAATTATCACAACGTAAAATTCTTAAGCAGAATAATAATCTAATTCAGTTCATATACATATTTTTTTTAATAAAAATAACAATATTTGGTATTTAAATCATCACATTTGTTTGTCTTTTTTGTTTTAATTCCATGGATAGCACTATTATACTAAAATTTTCATATTCAATTTCTGGAGTTACTAAACATACGAAATGAATTTTGTTTACTGATTTACATGCAGAATTTTATCGAAGATTTTTTTCTAAAATAATTTGGGGACCAACGGTTTTCCCATGTTAAAAGCCTATGTAACGGATTTCAAGCGCCACCCGGTATATATATATATATATATATATATATATATATATATATATATATATATGTATACGAAGAGTATTTTCAAGAGGCTTATGTTAAATTTGAATTTAGTCCTTCTCATTAATAAAATAATATTAAAATAAATGGATAAATAAAAAGAAATTAAATTACCTACTTACAACTTCGGAGACATAGAAGAACGGCATCGTTATCGGAATAATCATGTAGACCACTTACCTGTAACAAAGGAAAAATTTATTATAAATTAATAACTATTACCCAGTGTAACATGATTACATAATACATATGTTATATCAACTGATACAACTTAAATTTAAATTTAGTAAAGTTTCAAAATACTACTGTAATAATTTTGATGCGCTTTTTTTATTCAACTTGTTATTATGTGTAGGTATGCCTATTTGTATTATGATAATTTAAAATTTAAATTCTATCTAAAAACACATTGCAATTCTCATAAATACTACATGAAATTTAAATTTTAAATTTGAATAAAAAAAAAGAATACTGCAAAGTGATATATTGTCACCATTATTTTTGACATTCTATTTTAATATGTTTAAAGGGCACATAAAATTTAAATAACATTACAAAAGGCGCAAAATGTTTTCATATTCTGAATGTAGCAAAACAATATTTTCAATTACAGATAGACCAATAATACGAGGATGATTTTAAATTGTTATCTACATAGCCATAAAGGAAAACAATTTAATATTTTTGATATCGGTAATAATGTTGACATATTCGCACCATGCGAGCGTTTATCAAGGCGACATCTCACGGGCACTCATTGCTGGTGTGGAGAGGACACCATAGGGGTCATTTTTGTGTCATTTAAAATTAGAAATAATTTTGGCATCGGTTGCGAATCCGGGTCTCCAGATTCGCGATCAGACACTTAGGTCCACGGCCACGAGACTCCTGAAGCATTATACAGAATGGCCAGAATAACTTTTCCGACATGGGGATCTCAAGAACTTTTAGAGATACGAAGTCGATTAAATTAGTTAAAAGTTGTCCTATTGGGAGACCATTTTAACGGTGTTGTGTTATTTCAGAAAAAATACATGGGTTATTATTATTATTCGTGTCCAAACCATATACACAATATAAATAATTAATACACAATAAATATATAAAACATTACAGCAAATATTTCTCACTCCTTAGATACTGAAGTGAAGTGACTGATTTTCGGTAGCGAAATACCGCATCCGGACCACATGGAGTGAGTTAGCTGAGCTTGTTATTATAACTATATAAATAGTCAAATTTGGAAATTATAGAAATAGTCCTTATGCATCGCCCGGCATTAACTATGACGGAGAGGATGCATCTTCTCCGAAGATTTTCTTCTTCATGCCAGAGGAAAAACCGTCCGCAAAAACTGGCAGAGAAGTGGCCTATCTAAATAGTATTCATCCAAAAAATTGCACAGTTTATAGCAGCTGGTGTTGCCTTAGCCAGATCTTCTCTCGTGCATTCCTCTTCTAAGTTGGCGCACGTGAGCAGATAGGCCATTGTTTGTTCTTGACCACAATGACATAAAGTGGGTTCTTCTTGGTACCCCCAGTTGAACAGTTTACTGCACATTTTCCTACTTGACTTTGTAGGCGATTTCACGATTTCCAAATGGGCCATTTCTGATCATTACCTGGTGGTAGTTTCTCATCTGGAAGGATACCCACTGCTTTATCTTCTGGCTTTAATGTCTCGTCCCACATTAAGCGTCTTGTTGCAGTCTTGGTCTCTGTCATTGGATGCACTGAAGAGAGGAAACTGTGTCTAGATTTTTAGACGTGACCGAGGTGGTTCTTGGCCGAACATTGGGTGTCGAGGATCATGTAACTGTTTGGAGCGCTCTATCATACTGGCCGTTGACAGTCTAACTTTAGGTGGAGCTATGTCGTTAAGCAGGTATAATTGGTTAATTGGTGTTGGTTTTAAACAACCGGTAATTATATGGTAAGTTTCGTTGAACAGAGGATCCTGATGTTTAGCGTTAGCTGACCTCTCCCAAACTGCAGCAGCATACATACGTCACTAGATATTGGCGAAAACGAAAATTTTGCAGTTTTTTTATTTTTACCTTCCGTCACCTTTAGGTAAGGAAGGTATTGTGTTTGGTCAAAAAATTCAGTGGTGAGTTTTTGATGAATAAGCACGTTTTAGGGTCCCTAGAATACGATTTTACTATTTTTACGATGATGTCTGTATGTGTGTGTGTGTGTGAGTATGTATGTATGTATGTATGTATGTATGTATGTGTGTGTGTGCGTGTGCGCGTGAGCGTGTGCGTGCGTGCGTGCGTGTGTGTGTGTGTGTGTGTGTGTGTGTGTGTGTGTGTGTGTAACAAAATTTTCGTCTACGATAACTTCCATACTACAATTATTCTAAAAATTATAATTCTTTCGTATTTCTCTTCGTTACATCCATGTGAAGGGCTGATTAGATTTTGGTTAAAATTGGACAACCGGAAGTACCCTCATTTGAAGATTTTAACAGTTTTTCTTGAAAAAACTATGTTAAATATCATTTTTTCACATTTAATGTTATTATAAATATTAAAGAATATTTTATTCTCTATACGATTTGACTGCATTTTATACTTAATATGAAATGGATATAGAGTTAAAAAATTATAAAGAAATTAAATTTCATAAAGTAGCCATAGCTATGGAAACAGCTACTATATTAAGAAAATTTTGATTGAAAGATGTCAGTGTCAAGTGAAATTGACATAAGGTACGTTCTATCGGTGTCAGAAATATTCCTACTAGAATAAGAATATTCTTAAAGCAATAGAACGCTCAGTGGCAAATAACTGTCAAGTAAAAAATAAATACGATAGAACAGTGGGAGTGTTTATGTGTTATTGTTAGTTAACAACTAAAGATAACTTTGTATGTTTATTTTGGATCTTCAAAATGTTGTTATGCAAATATTACAGAGATTATAATTATATAAAAATATATTAAATAATAAAAATGTAAAGGAGGTATTTCTTTGAGCACAGTCTAATCTGAACATTGACAAATGTAACAGAAGGGTACGCGCGACAGTAAAATTTTGAATTTATCTCCAATCTATACATCTTCCAACCAGCGCTTCCAGCTCTGAAGTTGGAATGATTCGTAGGAATATTCAGATTTTTTTTGACGCAAAAGAACGATCATTGAGGTTCTACTAGAAGAAGTAGTAAGATTTCTGACACCGGTAGAACGTACCTATAGTGTGTTTGTCTTATTTACTGGAAATATAGGATCTTTTGCTATAAATTTTCTATATGGAATTTGCATAAATACATGCAACTGCCGGAAGGTAAAGTACAAGAAATATAATCTTTAGCAAGGAACTTTCTGTATGAAATTTGTACAAAATACATAGAACTGACGGAAGGTAATGTGCTGGCCACATCAGATTTTTGCAAATATCTTCCAAATGTGAAATAATACTAGATTTAAATATGCACAATTTCACATTTGAAAGATATTTGCAAAAATAAAAAACTGCAAAATTTACATTTTGCCTATATCTAGTGAACTTTTGTCTAATTTAACCGACTTCGTATCTATTATAGTTCTCGACATCCCCATGTTGGAAAAGATATCCTGGACACTCTGTATATTTAATATTATGCCCTGAATAGATACAAACCAAGATCCGAGCTCCAAGCATGTCATGTAATATGATCCCAGCACAATAACGTACTCGGTCCCTGCATCATCTGTCTTCTGCATATTTTGTACATATTCATTTATTGCTTTTTCCTGAGACATCAAACTTCAAAACCAATATTTTGTTTCCAGAATACATCTTATATTCAGGGTTATATTCAGTAGTTTTATTTTCCATTTCCGGGTGAAGCCGCCCCTCTTCATGTGAAGCTCGTGTATACAGAGACGTTCATAAAACTCATGAAACTTTGTCGACAAAACAAATTTACACTGAGCACAGCTGCAGCAGCGGACAAAAAACATACGACACGCGACATGGTTTTGTTTTTAAAAAATTGAACATCGGGGAAGGAAGTTTTGAAAGAATTATTAGAAATTTGAACAATTCAACTTTAAAATGCAACGCTGCAAACTTGTAAAAGTTATAGTGGAATTAAAGTAGACTCTTTTAAAAGCGATGTGGTCACTGGTCAGCAAAAACATAGAGCAAAGAGGCATAGAGGGCGAGTTCAGAAGTTCGTGCAATAAAACAGTTTTTGGAGAAGTGGGGATACCCACCGTTCATTTTTACCTTCCGTCACCTTTAGGTAAGGAAGGTGTTGTCTTTGGTCAAAAAATTCGGTGGTGAGTTTTTCATGAATAAGCACGTTTTAGGGTCCCTAGAATACGATTTTACTATTTTTACGATGATGTCTGTATGTATGTGTGTGTGTGTATGTGTGTGTGTGTGTGTGTGTGTGTCTGTGTGTGACAAAATTTTCTAATGCGATAACTCTAATACTACAATTCCAAAAATTATAATTCTTTCGTATTTTGGTTATAATTGGTCAACCGGAAGTACCCTCATTTGAAGATTTTAACAGTTTTTCTTGAAAAAACGATGTTAAATATCATTTTTTCACATTTAATGTTATTATAAATATTAAAGAATTGTTTATTCTCTATACAATTTGAATGCATTTTATACTTCATATTAAATGGACATAGAGTTAAAAAATTATAAAGACATTAAATATCATGTATATTAGTCAGCTTTGCTATAACTCTGGAAACAGCTGCTACATTAAGAACGTAAGAAAATAGAAAATTCTGATTGAAAGGTGTCAGTGTAAAGTGCAGTTGACAGTATGTTTATGTTATAATTTTACTGGAAATATTTGATCTTTTGTTAGAAACTTTCTGTTTGGAATTTGTTTAAAATACATACATCTACCTTAAGGTAATGTACAAGAAATATAATCTTTCTCAAGGAACTTTCTGTATGACATTTATACAAAATACATAGAACTGACGGAAGGTAATGTGCTGGCCACATCAGATTTTTTTTAAATGTCATGAATATTCAAGATATTGCCGAAAAAGGAATGGGATCCCCCATCATAGTAAAAAATCTGATGTGGCCAACACATTACCTTCCGTCAGTTCTATGTATTTTATACAAATTCCATACAGACAGTTTCTTGCGAAAGGTTCTATATTTCCAGTACATTACCTTCCCTTAGTTCTATATATTTTGTACAAATTCCATATAGAAAGTTTCTTAGAATTGATTCTATATTTTGCAGTAAAATATAACACAAACATACAATGTCAATCGCACTTGACATGACAACTGTCTATCAGACTTTTTTAAATTATATTTTATGAAATTTAATTTCTTTATATTTTTTTTAACTCAATATCGATTAAATATGAAGTATAAAATGTAATCAAATCGTATAGAGAATAAAATAATCTTAAATATTTATAATATCATTAAATGTAAAAAAAATGATATTTAACAATATTTTTTGAAGAAAAACTGTTAAAATCTTCAGATGAGGGTACTTCAGGTCGACTAATTATAACCAAAATCTAATCAGCTCTTCATATGGATGAAACGAAGAATACGTAAGAATTATAATTTTTAAAATTGTAATGTTGGAGCTATCGTCGAAGAATAAATCGTCACACACACACACACACACACACACACACACACACATATATATATATATATATATATATATATATATATATATATATATATATATATATATATATATATATATATATACACACACACACACACGCACACATACACGCAGACATACAGACATCATCACAAAAAGTAAAATCGTATTCTATGGACTCTAAAACGTGCTTATTCATTAAAAACTCACCATTGAATTTTTTGACCAAAAACATTACCTTCCTTACATAAAGGTATGACGGAAGGTAAAAAATAGAAAATTGGTGATTTATATTAAAACTAAACCTTAAAATTGTGTGATTGGAACAATGAAATTTTTAAATAAAAGTTATTAGTTTTTAAAATATTCGAGTTTTAATGCCCTTAACCTCGCTTTAAGACCTTCGTCGGTGGTGGACCCACGTCTCGTCCATAGTTATAAATCGGCGCACAAAATCGGTTGGATTCTTCTTAAACAGATATAAACATTGCTCGGAATTTTGTTTTCGCATTTGCTTTTGGTTAGCATTTAACAAGAGCAGCGCCCATCTTGCACAAAGCTTTTTCATGTTTAACTCTTGATGTACAATGTACCGTACCCTTTCTTCTGAAATACCTACGGCCTCAGCAATTTCATACACTTTTAATCGCCGATCGTCCAACGCCATATTGTACACCTTCTCAACGATTTCATTTGTAGTTGCAGTTATTGGACTTCCTTCCCGTGGATCATCTCCAAGAGATATTCGACCACGTTTAAATTCAGCCGCCCATTTTTTCACCGTTGAAAATAAAGGAGCAGACTCCTTATAAACCTTCACCAACTTTGGATGAATTTCCGTTGGGGTTAAATCGTCCAAAACGAAGAATTTTATGACTGGTCGATATTCCAATTTATCCATTGACACTTATTATTGGGACACTTGAAACAACATCATAACAAAATATTTCATTAATATCCAAGTCTACTCTCTGTTAGGCCGAGAACTTTTCACCTTACCCTTGTATAGATACAGCTTTCGTAACATTATAATGCTTGTTGTGGGATATAAACGAGAAAACACGAGCACTTGTACACAGTGGCGTACCTAAGTGAAATGGTGCCCAGGGCAGGGGTCGTAATTGCGCCCCCTGTCAACAATGTAAAATCAAGATTTACTTCTTTCTCGCTTTAGTGTAGCGAGATATGTGGCATCTGTATTGTTGTTGAAATATCCATATAAATATTATGAAGTAACTTAACCATGAATGAATCAGCACAATAACAAAATTACTATCAATATACGGATGTTCCGCGACTCGACCGACAAACATACTATATATTCCGGTGGTCATTACGATCAAAAAATTGCATTAATAACGTGCTCGAAATCGGTCTTTTCAGTTTCTTCTCTTTCAACGCTCATCAAAGCAAGATCACTTAATCGATCTTGACCCATGAAGACTCTCAGATAATTTAAGATCAATTTTGGTTTGTTGAAAGATCTTTCACAGCTAGCGATGGAAACTGCAATACTCAACACTATTTGCATGGCTATTCGAAGATTGGTGTTTTTCGGTTTCAACATCCCAGTTTTGACAGAGTCCAATTTCCAGAGCTTCAGTCACCAATGTTTCTCTTTCATTGCGAAAATAATGTCTTAAACCTTCCAAATCGAAGGCGGCATCATATTTATATCTTGCAGTCTTTTTTGAACTCTATCAATACGAATGAGTACTCTCGTCCAAAATCCAAGTAGAGTCAGAAAATCGAGTGTCAACATACGGTTGTACAATTGCGTAACATCACTTCTTGTTTCACTTGGAGTATGCCGTCAAGGTTGTTGTTTGTGGGCTTCACAGCTTCCACTTTTGCACTCCATATTGTTTTAGACTCAGATTTAATAACTATGGGCACAGCGTTTTTGAGTATTTCCCAGCGTTGCGTAGACGATGAAAAAACAGATAGAGAGCTTCAACAGTTTCGAAAAATGTCAATACGCACAGTAATCAACAGTTTTAACACTTCAAATTCTGGCACCCAAGTTACATACGGATACCAAGGGCTCCAAGCGGCGCCCCCTTGGTTCTGGCGCCCAGGGCACCTGCCCTGTTTGCCTCGCCCTAGGTACGCCACTGCTTGTACCTTAACCGGTATTCGAACTCAGTACCTTTATACTCCTCAACAACACTATCTTGCATTGCACTAAGCTGTGGAGCTTAGTGTAGACGCTGTATGTACATAAATTGAAGGTATCATTTAATCGTTATTGTTTCTCGTTGCTGGTAATGCTACAAACAGCATATTTTAAGCGGCTTAATTCAAGATAACACAAAATTAAATTCGTGGGAAATGATACACAGGGGCCTCATCTCATGTTTCATTTCGTTTCGTTGCGAATAAACACTTGTTTTCCACCGCCACAGCAAGAGCTGATGTAAATCACAAATTACCATTTTATTGTCACTCCAAACAACACTCAAATTTCTTTTAACAGAATTTCAAATTCAATCATTTACTTAAAAAGTTAGCGACGGCCAGAGTGACTGTGACTGGTCTGGACATGTTTATTTATAAGTTTGGAAGTTGTTGGGGTGAATTTTGTATTTCTATTTCTGGTATGAGAAATTAATGAGTTTTTAAATTGAAACATTTCGTTTTTATTTACCAGGATCGATGTTTTTTTTTGAATAATACGACAATTATGTGATCAATGTTTTTCTTTAATCATTCTGATATTAAATTGAAATAAACAATGGTTCATTACTCATTGCTGGTTATTCCAATATGATTATGTTTGCAAATTTCGGTAATTACGTACGTAACAAAAGTTCATCAAATATATATATATATATATATATATATATATATATATATATATATATATATATATATATATATATATACGAGTATATACAGGGTGTAAATGAAATAAGTGCATTAAATTTAACCAGTAATATAACTCGGCGAGAGCAACAATATTTCTTAATAACTTTTTCTCGAAACCGCATATTTTTTAGCATTTTTACTACCCCGTAAATTGACGAGTCGTTCCAAATATTTTTGTGATAATTGAATTCAGTAGCAATAGCAATGAAAAATTTTGTTTTAGCAATTGCCAATCCTGTCAATTGTTGCAATTAAATTTTGACATTAGTAATAAACTTGTTTATAAGGTAAAATTCTGTCAAAATGCCAGTACACAGACATTGTAATTACTTACCTATGGTTTATTTATTTATTTATTTTTTTTACTCGTATCTGTACTACATTTTACTTGACATCACGGTTGACATAAAGACAGTGTCATGGAGTTGCCAACGCATTTACACGGAGCGTTTCCAAATCATCACCAAATCATTCTGTTCTTAATATTCGCACATTTGTTAATCTTGTACGTCTTTATCACATCACAATGCGGAGTGTCACATATGACAATTTTAAAAAAAGCAACAGTTATATCCATAACATGTGCAAAAAGTTCTATGTTTTCAGCACAACAGATTTCATTTTTAGGAATGGCTCATAATGTTCATTAATGAGACTGAATTTACTTGGTAAGGTGTATTTATTATGCACTATACACATCTCGACAGACGAAAATGCTGTAAAAATTTTCATTAAAAAATGTTTGGCCAGGAACAATAAATGGACGACTATTATTGGTACTCATGTACCTCTTTTAAATGGACAAAAGTTTGTACTTACATTTTTTGAATAACGTATTTAAACTATTATGATTTGTCGACGATAAATAATCATCTCATAACCTAACAACTATGCTTTTGCTCTTCCTCGTCCCTCCTTGTATTCCTCTATTCACACTATTCAGAGGTGATTAAAAACCCTGGTTTAATACACAACTTTATAATTTTGTTATCCAAAATTTATATTTCTTTATTTTAAAAACTGTACTATTACGTATTAATTAATAATAATGTTATTTGCCTTGATTCGTTTATTAATTTCTGTGACTGTAAGTGTAACCGATAACCAATTTTTGAGCTGTTTGTATCCGACTTGAATACGGCAGCATTTGTTCGCCATGAGCGGGTAACGAAATATGGAGCAAATCTTTAAAGAATTTTAACTCAAAATCTAAAAGACTTAGAAAAAAAAAGTTATTAAAAAATATTGTTCCTCTCATCGAGTTACATTACTGGTTAAATTTAATGCACTTATTTCATTTACACCCTGTATATAAGCATACTAATTTTATGTGCATCAAACAAAAAAATGTCAACTTCTAACGTTTTTGCAGTTATATTTTACTACGTGAAGTTACATTTCTTTATTTCAGAGACAGTTGCGCATGCGCAATAAAGAAGTCAGGTATAAATAGTCAGAGGAAATGAAACCGAATCCAATTTATCTGACAATAGGATCCATGACCTCCCTGTAGCTATCACACTAGAGGCGATTTCGGGCGACAACCGTTCACTTGCGGTATGTTGCGTTCAGGTGCGTTTACACATTCGGGCGCTAGGAACAACATACCCGGTATGCTTGGATCAGTGCTCACAGCTGAACGGGTTTGCTAGTCGGGTCAGCTCTCTGTTCACTATTTCTATCTCTTTTTATCATGTCTTTTTTGAAATGTCAAAAGTCAAAACAGTCGGAGTCGTGGTCTTATGTCAAACAGGGTGACATTATTTTCGTTGACTCTTTTTTTGGACAAATATGGAAAAAACTATCTTTCTCCGTTAATGCATTTTAATTGTCAGACACTATTTTTGACAGTTTTAAATGTCGCAGAATATACATAACCTCCAAGCACGGTGTCAACAAGTGAACCATTGATTTTTGGCGCCACCACTGACCATAGCATACCGCAAGTGACCGTAACTGATCCTAAGAAGTGAACGGATATGTCGCCCGAAATCGCCTTAGAGTAAGTCAGCGATATGAACCGAAGTCATGGATAATGCGTGACAAGTCAGAGATACTACTTAGGACCCGGGTGCTAGAAACATAGTGGTATCTATGTGTTACTTAACTGCCTGGTACCTCCTAACATGTCGGTAGCTTTTTACGGCGTGCTAGAAACGAATGTTGGCTGTTGCTTCGTAACAGATCGGTATCAGTTAGTACTGGCACAAACCAATGAAATATGATGTGTTCTTCCACAATTCACTAGATGGCAACACTATCTAAATGTCAAATATGTCAAAAAAATATACATTTTTGAGGTTACATTCAAGCAAAAAATTACATTTTTCGCTGTTCTCTGCTTATAAATATTAAATCATACTTATTAGCTGTATTCTTTTTGGACAAAATTTCAACTCATCTCAGATCACTTCAGAAAAACTCAGGAAATCGTTGTTCTTTTTGACACAACTGATCAGGTGGGGTAGTATTCTGTAACTCGTCCGTTATCAAATGGTTCCGTTATCACTATGGTTACATAGAAAATGACATTTTATTTGACAACTATGACGTAAGTATGCCAATCATCTTATAAAAAATAAGTTGCTATAGTAATAACGGTACCGTTTGATAACGGACGAGTTACAGAATCCCACCCCTCTGAGTTGTTATGAGTAAAATCATTTCCCCCCTTTCCGATATTACACTATCGGTTTACAAAACTCAAAATGATATGAAACACTCAGTTTGCATTTTAAAGTTATATAATACAACAAATTTTATATACACATATACTTACAGTAATATATTTTCAACATTATCCATTTTTCGTTTATAAACCGTATCATAGATCAGAAAATAAGTCAATAATTTTGGCAGCTGCTACAGCAAATACTATCGGTAAAGAAGGAAGTGATTAAATGGAACTAAACTTGTTCTTTTTACACACATCACAACTCACTTCATCTCAACTCAGTTGTGTACTGAGCTGAGTTACAATTGGGTCAAAAAGAATACAGCTATTATTTTAAAATGTAAGAGAAAACTAAAGAAAGGAATGTCACGTCTTTTGAGAAAAATCATTTAATAAATATAATTTGAAGATACAAAGATAGATTGGCTATTTCTGGTAAAATTATTTCGAACGATGCGCAAAACACCTGAAAACATTATTTGAAAAATCGTTAAATAAAATACACGGAACAAAAAATGATGAAAGCACAACCATAATAATTCTGCTAAAATTGATTTACTTTTCATAGTAGCTGGTTTTAAGGTTTTAAGTTATTCTCTTGTACTTTAACTAAATTTCTGGCAAAATTTTTCGAAATCTTGTAACCTTTCTTAAAATACACTTCATATATCAATGTTATTTCGTTTTATGAAATTGTTTGATAATTTTAAGAAGACATTTTGAACATTAAAATTACATACGAGCAAAATATTACCAATATGAGAGGTTGACAGTACGTAGCAGTCAGGTAACTGGTCGTGAAGTCGCTGCTATATGTAACACAGCTTTCACGATGCATTTTAGGGTAACATACTTTCTAGCACGTCAAATCGTCAGGTACCTGTCTGTTACATGTAACTGTGTGATACCTGACGTTCTAGCACTCGGGCGTAATGTGATAAGGCCTTTAGTCGCAAAATCATTTTTTGTGATGTGAATTGTCATTCGTGTAAATATAAGAATATATATGGTGTTTCTTCCGATGTACCACATGTATACATAAGAAAAGATCTCACCATTAGTTATTAACACAGATGAACACAATTCGTTTTTCGTATTAAAGAACCGTCTCACCTTCATCTATCACTGTTTCCAAACCTAATTGGGTTACCGTAAATAAGTAAGCCTAAACCTACATTGTGTAAAAAACGCTCCTGAAGAGACAGAAAACATTCGGTTTGTAGGAAACAATAACGATTAAATGATACCTCCGCTTCCACGACAAAGTTTTCTCAATCAATCTAGCACAGCAAATAACTTAGAAAAACAGGAGTTTAAATTTACGGAATTGTTTGTTCGTAGTTGTAATTCCTGGGAGATACCTGAACCTAAATAATGTTTTTGACTTCGATTGATATATGGAGACGGTAAAATATTGTACTAAATTCAGTTTTGTTTTTATTTGAAGGTATATTTTATGTTCAATAGATTTATTGCTAAACTTAAAAAAAATAAGGTGATATAACAGCTGCTCGCAGAGTTTTAAAGATAGGTTTGTAAAGAAGCTATTTTAGAAAAGAAATAATAAATTTATCAACACAATTATCTTATAATCTAATTTGTAACAAAACACGTCAAGATCACCTGACAACTTTATGTTCGGACACCAAGTATTTAATGCCATTTAAGCACGATAGACTGCAAAATAAGTCTATTAGTGGACATGTGAAGACACTGTCAATGTAATTTGTCACTTATTAGCTAATTGTGATCATTTTGACGTGATAATTACAAATAATTATAACTCGAGGTAGAGCGACAAATCTTGAAGGTAATTTAATAAAAAAAAAAAAAAATACTGCTGAAAACCACGATTATGACTAAGTCTAGTGTTAGAGATATTTTAGAAAAATATAAAAAACCGGCAGCATTAATATTGGCGAGAAAAGTCTCGGACGACCCAAAATAGTAATCCTGAAAAGAGTAGCGCCTTCTCGTTAAAATATGTAAAAATGCAAGTTGATCAGAACGAGACATTATCACTCGTTAAAATAAAGAAGCAGGCTTAAATATTTCTCGTGAATGTTGTAGGAAGTGGATTCACAAGTCTGGACTTAGTTTTCATAAGGTAAAATGGTGTTATTTATCCTTTAATTTGATTTCTGATGGTGACTTTCTCTAGGCCAAAGAAAGAGCATTACATACTTACGTCTAAAAAAGAAACGGCTGGCTTGTGCAAAGACAAGGGCTACCTGGACAATTCAAGAATGGAATAATATAATTTTCAGAGATGAGTCCAAGTTTGATTTCAGTGTGGGAGATTTTCGCAAACGATTTATAAAATCTAAAACGGCAGCATGTAATAAAGGTTGCAAGAAACATACAATTAAATATTGCAATTAGTAATGGTTTGGGGCTGAATGTCAGTAAAAGGACAACAAACTTTCCTGCCTTTTACATGATCGAGCAAAATTTTCATTCCAATGCCCAAATAGCTCGTATAATTCTGTTGTTTGCGCAGCAGTATGTGAGGATGCATTGTCCTGATGCAATACTAGTTTACTTCGAGGCCTATGTTCACGCAGTTTTTCAAACACCCGTGGCAAACAAATTGTTATGTACCAATTAGAAGTTACTGTTTTCCTATCTTCTAGTGCAATATTGACAGTAGGACCGGATTTTGAGAAAAAGGAGGCAATCATTTTTGTACCAACACTTCGAACTCGTTGTGCTTATTAGGGTCTGTTGGAAAGACCCATTGAGCTGATTGTCGTTTTGTTTCAGGCTTAAATGCATACATCCATGATTCATTACCTGCTATAATATCATACATTACTTTTGACCATCATTTAAATTATGAGGTATCCAACGGTAACAAACTTTCATGCCTTTTACATGATCGAGCAAAATTTTATTTCATTCCAATGCCCAAATAGCTCGTATAATTCTGTATGTGACATGGTTGTCTTCTTTAACCACTGTACAAATAGCAGCTATGTTTTTATCCGTAACTGCAGAAATTTGCCGATCTTCGCGTAAATCGTCATTGAGAGAAACTCGATGAAATTTAAATTCATTGTACCAGCTGTGAACAGACCTGATACTAGGTGCTTTATTTCCAAAAGCATTTCAAAGCTTTTCGATGCATTGTTTTGGAGAGAGCGAATTATAACCAAAATCTAATCAGTTCTTCATATGGATGTAACGAAGAAGAATACGAAAGAATTATAATTTTTGGAATTGCAGTAGAGATATCGCAGGCGAAAATTTTGTCATACCCACACGCATTCACCCACACATACAGACATCATCGTAACAATAGTAAAATCGTATTCTAGGGACCCTAAAACGTGTTTATTCATCAAAAACTCACCACCGAATTTTTTGACCAAAGACAATACCTTCCTTACCTAAAGGTGACGGAAGCTAAAAATAACTATAAGACACCACAATTATTGTTGAGAAATGTAAAAGGTTGCAGTCTCAAAAAAAAGTGTAAAATGAACTGGTAACCTTATACCAGCTATTCAGCGTGAGATTGAATTCACGCACGTTCAGAAAAATAATTAGGAATGTCACAGATATTATTTTGCGTAAGATTATTTTTATTAAATTTATTATGTTTTGTCTCTAATTAGCCATTTAGGTACGTAACCGATGCTGTTGGATAAGAATACTGGTATTCACGTATTTTACTTCAGCTTATTTCTAGATTTCAGTGTGAGAACATCGACATTATAATGATTCAGGTGAGAGAGTTAATCTAGCATGTGTATGATTGTGGGTGTGTGTGCGAGCAGTACTGGGTACTGTAGTGGCCGCATCGTGTGAACCCGAGGGTCGCCAACGGTAGCAGCAGGGAAGGCTGTAGTGACCCGCATCTGGTGTCGCCAACGGCAGCAGCAGTTAGGGCTGTAGTGATCTGATCCTGTTGGTTAAGAGGAATGTCTCCGGATCACCACCGAAGCGGCAGTGATTCCGTAGTGGCCGCTCGTGTGAACCCGAGGGTCGCCAGCGTAGCAGCAGGGAAGGCTGTAGTGACCCACATCTGGTGTCGCCAACGGCAGCAGCAGTTAGGGCTGTAGTGATCTGATCCAGTTGGTTAAGAGGAATGTCTCCGGATCACCACCGAAGCGGCAGTGGTTCCGTAGTGGCCGCTCGTGTGAACCCGAGGGTCGCCAGCGTAGCAGCAGGGTAGGCTGTAGTGGCCCGCATCTGTGGTCGCCAGCGTAGCAGCAGTTAGGGCTGTAGTGATCTGATCCAGTTGGTTAAGAGGAATGTCTCCGGATCACCACCGAAGCGGCAGAGGGTCCGTAGCAACTAGCGGTACTGCCCGTAGTTGCCAACATTTGTGTACGGTGTGTGAATGCCTGAACCTTTTGTAAATGATTGCCTCCTCACTGAGTATTTCTCATGTGTTAATTCTTTTACAGAAATAATCACGGCGTGAAGGAGGATTCCGCGTGACCGGGTTCGGCCAGGCGACGGTCATCTAGATTTGTTGTTATTTTTGTATTAATACTGTATATACCGGTTTGGGTGATAAATGTGTTTTAATATTCTAATTTTCAGCGCTAACATTTAATCGTCATTTATAACAGGAATTCATTTCACCCGAAATATAGCAAATTAAATAAGAAAAAAATGTTTAACATAAAATTGTAGAAAATTAAACATTATTCATAAGCCAGCCAGTGTTGCCATATTACTTGTGTCTCTACTACTAACTATGGATGTACGAATAATTTTGCGTCTCAATTTTCTGTATATCATTTGTTTTCAACACTATTACATAAAAAAAATTAATGAGTATAATTTGTTTCAGAAATATCGAAAGAAGACAGTGGTAATTATAATCGAATTTTTTTTTTTTGAAACCCTTTAAATTTCACATTTTACTGATAAAAGTAGGTATTCTTGTAAAAACTAATTGTTCGATATCATTTGCCGAGGCTTAAGATCTATAATTCAATTACCTACGTTTCATTAAAATGAAAAAAAAAATTATAATAATTCTGTATATCTGTATGTACAATTTTGTATTTCTTTTTAGTGTTTTAAAATAAAACAAGCAGTTTCATTACGAAATGTAAAGCAAAAAGCGTAACTAGACAGCCAATTACGATAATGAAACTTTTTAGTGTTCATTTCTACATATCTCAATAATAAATTATGACAGTTAAAGCTTTTATGTTTTCTACTGATTACAAAGATATGAGCAAAAATTTAAAAGGTTCTAGTAATTTCAAACTTCATACAGACAAAACTAAATACACGAACTTTCGATGTACATTGCCAAAAGAATCTTTACAGAACATAACATCCAAAGAAATTTGACCTGCAAAAAGCATAAGACGAATGATCACACATTTCAACATTTGACAGGTTATCTTTCTTAGAACAATTTTTCATAAGGTACGTCCATCTTAATAGAACAAAAATATAGAAATTGATTGTAGCAATTCCTTTTAAAATGATAAAGCTATAAAAATAATAGGTTGTACCTGACAAGAACAGCAGACTAGATATATGCGTGTGAAGAATACGTTGATTTGGAGTTGAAAATTAAAATTCTCTCTTTGTACTAACATTTCTCGTAAGAAATGGATTTAATACAAATATGAAATTGCTCAAGACTGGTGAACTGAATGCAGTAAACAACCATTCCCAACGTTATCATTACTTTGTTTATGACATCAGTCATAAGTCATTTATTAAATAGGACGTTTCGGACAATATTTGTCCATCCTCAGCAAGTAAACATATTTTAAATGTAATATAAATGTTTGTCAAAATAACTTAGTAAACTACATTGTTACAAACTCAATGCCTGCACAAAATTCTGTCAAGACATGAGGCGTTGCTCTAACCATTGAGCCACCGGAGCTATAATAAAATGAAGATTAAATTTTAAATCCCGGGATAGAATAGAATTCACTAATCCAAAAATGAGGATTAGCTTAAACATTTTTTGTGAATAGTTAAATTTTTATAAATCTAAATACATACCTAGTTCTTTGATAGTGACATTTATCTACACATACATTTGAATAACTGCGTTTTGTTTGTTTAAAGCGTAGGCTCTGGGATTATAGATAATTTTATAAATTTATCCATAAAATATATAGAAAAAGTATTAATGCAAATCTGTAGAAAATTGAATAATCCTTAATTTTTATAATAACATTAATCTCGAAAAAATAACATTTAAAGGTATTTTTCGAAGAAAAACTATTTTGAGCTTCTAGTAAAGTACCATTTCCGGTTATCCGATTTTCACCAAAATCTAATGGGTTCTTTCCATTAAAGAAAAAGTTCGAAAAACAAGGTTTCATAATTTTCTGAATAATAGTATTTGATTTAGAGTAGAGGATTCACACACACAAACACATACACGCAGACATAATCGTGAAAATGTTAAAATTGGATTCTAGGGACCTTAAAACGTTGTCATTTACCAAAATCTCGATATGCGATTTTTAGCACGATCCCTATACCTCCCTTACCAAGGGTAGCGGGAGGTAAAAAAACGTCCCAAAAATGAGACAATGACCGGTATTGGATTAAAGTAGCCGAAAGAGTTTTGTAGAAATTTCTAACCATTTGTGTATATTTTATAATTTGTTGAAAATGTAAACTAGCAGAAATACGAGTATTGTAAGTTTGGGCTCGTACATGAAGTTTCGTATAGTATTAAAATTTATTTAAAATAAATCATAAAAACAAGATAAATCAAGCGTAAAAAAACTCTGCAGATAAATCATATACCGTTATTTTTAGATTTTGTCCATCATAAAAGAGAAAAAAAAATTGTATTGTTTTTACTCTAGTGGCCCATGGATTATAAAAAAACAATAAATAACTGCAGAGCGTTTTATCTGTCAAATGAAATATGGCTCAATATAATAAAAACAGAATAAAAATTTTAAATTTAATTTTCTCGCTTGTATGGTGAGCAATATCAATAAATTTTACGGATTAAAATGCAATGTTTAATTTTTTGTACATATACGAGTGTCACGTTAAAATTATTGAGAATAAGAAAATTAGGTAGGCTGTAAAAAACAAAATTTGCAGTATCATTTTAAACAGTTACTTACCTATCTTTTGAAATTAAGTTGTGAAAGTTAAGTTAGGCAATCAATATTTATTGAGTATCGTTCTATTGAATTGTGGAACTAACCACAGAGCATTTTACAATCATGATATATTATGATTTCAAAAAGGATTTAAGTACGTATGAATGCAGTAGTATATTAAAGAACGTGTTTTATAAGACATGTTTTTTTCGCACGCGTCAAAATTTAGAAAACGAGCGTTAGCGAGTTTTCTAATTGACAAGTGCGAAAGAAAGTCTTATAAAATGAGTTCTTTATACTATTTTATATATTTTGCGCCTTCTACAATAACATTTACTTACTCAATTTGTGATTATATTTGTAACCATTTGTACATTTTTATGTAAATAATCTTCCCTAAATAAAAAAAATAATAATAATTTCGACATTATATTATTAAAATGAATTCTCAATTAACTAAAAATAAAATAGGTAAAAATGGGTTAAAGAAACGTTATCTAGTACCAACCGTCTAAAACAAAAAATTGCGTATCGAAATGAAGGTCATTACGATACGCAATTGCGTATCGTAATGACTTCATTATGAACGCAAAATATAAAAAGATAGTTTAGATTCAATTTTTATACACGCGCCTTTACTGCTGGTATAAAGAATTTGAACGAAATATGAATTCTGTCAGCACCAAAAAGGTGAAGGATGTCATCCTGCAACTGTTACCAAAAAGAATCATCATGTACTTATAAATTGAAACTGTTAAAAGGAACTACTTTGAACTTATTTACAGTAAAATAATTTAATATATGAACAATGTGCCGTATTCTTAAAAATTTTAGAGTGACCCTTGTACATACCAAATAAATAGTTAATTTTTGCTATAGAAAAAACTGTAGCTGTGTTCGATTTGCCACAATGGGCTACTTACGTGCCATTTTTTTATTTAATATTTTTGAAGAGACGATAAAAACTTGCTATTCATATTTTTTCTTTTGTACAAAATTTTCATTAATTGGCCAGAAAAAAATTAATGAAATTTTAATATTTAAATTACCGCCATGTATGACGTATAATTACGCCGAACCAATGAATGACCGTAAAGCCATAGCATCGGTACGCCCCATAGCAACGGCATGTGCGGGTAATTTAAACATGACAGATCACCTGTTTGACATTTGAATAATAGTTTGGAGTTTAATATTTTAGTTTGTCATTTTAATCTTGTATGAGTATAAGCTAAGTTAAAATCCTGCTTAACAAATCGAAATACATAATAAATGTAACAGAAACCACGCAAATTGCAAATAATAAAGACGAGAGACAGTGACATAAAAATGAACTAGTCAAAATCATATTAAAACTGGCACTCGCTCTCCATCTACAGGTTACATTCTTAAATATGCTTCCCTTTCTCCAGTTCAAAATAATGACGTCAATAAAAATCTTCTTAAAAACATAATTTTTTTAAATAAAATTTATATTTTTATATTTTGAATACAAGTTCGAGTTCTTCCTCAACTGATACTTATTCATTAGTAGAAAAGAAAGTGAAAAGAAGAAAATTGGTTCGATCCAAAATTTTACTAATAACACTCAGCAATTGATTCCTATGATAAACCAAGAGTTTACTAAATCTCAAATTTAAACATCTGTGAACATGTGCTTGTAAGGTTTTTTAAACCAATGAAATTCTGCCGTTTACACCTTGTGATCTACTAAGTAAATCTCAACTCACTCCAAGACTAACTGAGGGGAGTTTTTGGTAAATCGAACGCAACTTATATTAAACATTACAATGTAGTTAAGTTCCAACTACTACAGACTTCTTTCTTGCGAAAATCTTTTGTAAACAAATAACTAATCCCTTTTACTTTATCCGTCCCCATACCTTATGCCGTAGGTGTGTGTTTGCTGAAAATGACATACAATAAACCAGCTTAAACACGTCTGCTCGCTTATAGTCGCTGTGCGTCTATAATAACTCCCCTAACGCAGAGAGCACAACAAACTCTAATCCCAGGTCATTTTTAATGGCGCAGGTGCGCTAATCATTATTCACGCTACCAACATCTGCTACTTGTTGTCGATCAATTTATCACCAATGCGCAAGTGCAACTGGGGTAATTACTGTAAAAGCCGACGGGATGCTTACGGTGCACTTGCGGTAGAATGGGGTGGATTTATGTTATAGTTTGTTTCTAGATATTTGCAAACGTACCCGCTTCGACTTACGCAGTGGGTGGCTTCTTAAGAGCAATATTTACCCCTGGCGTCTGAGCAGAAAAAAGGGGTACAGAATATACATTTTTTCTCGGGACTCATAAAAGATATCATTTTCAAATAAAAAAATGTATTTAGTCAAAGAATGTATCTAGGTCTCAATTGTGTTAGAAATTAAATTTTTTGGTTATTATACTAAATTTTTTTTTAGTTAAAATAGCTTATCTTTCATTGAAAATTTAACTGTGATAAATATAAAAACTTAAAATTTCAACACAACCCAAACATAGATTTGACTTTGGAAAATACATTATGATTTTCAAATTTGTTTTACTACCCCAAAGAAGAAAAAATCTATGTAATAATCTGAACCTCTGTATACTGTATTTTCGTAGCAAAATGCTTGTCATACAGTGTCGCCGTGCAGTGGTTTTAAATGGAACTTCGATGAAAATCTGATCACTAGTTTGCAGTCAGAAATTAACATAGGTAATCGATAAGCTTGTTAGTGAAGGATAATGACAAATGTTTCCCAGAATTTTGGTTCGACCTGTCTATATTTATGCATACATTAGAAGCCTCGTTAAAAGCTTGATGGCTTGATGGGTAACAAGACAGGGTTGTAACAAAATATTTGAATTCCAGCACACGAAATATTTGTGTGGAATTTAAAGTTTCACTTGAATTTTAAGAACTACAGAACTAAATTTTCACAAATTATAAATAAAAGCAGGTATATTAATTACCAAGATTTTGAGAAAGTACCGCCACATCGTTTTCCCAAATTTTGCTGATCCTCACCTGACGCATAAGAACATAAATACCATGCTGTTTTGCGGTGTACCGCGTCATTGCGAAGGCAGATAGATTTGAAAATATCTTGAAACACACCATACTTCCAATGGAATGAAACCTATTGCGAATTAAAGCCTATCACAATAAAATCATATCGTGGCCGCGTGCTTGAGTCTCTGGTCGCGAATCTGGGAAACCGGGTTCGATCCCGACCGACACCAAATATTTCGAATTTTAAATGACACTAAATTGACCCCTGTGGTGCACTCTCCACGTCAGTAATGAGTTCCCGCGAGGTTATGCCTGGTAAACGCCCTCACGGTACAAATATGTCATCATCATTACCGATATCTGTGTACAAAGCAGATTGGCACAACCAGCAATGGGTAATATGCCGTGATGATATACTTATTTATTTTTTTTTTCTTACTCTTTATCGCTGACTAATTTTGTATGACCAACTCGATCTATTACACTGCAAGTTCGAACAACTGCTTTCTCTAACTTTTAGTGGATTTTCATTCTTTAAGTTGGTTATAATATAATTTCTTTAATGACAACATATTTAAAAATTGTTGGACATAACAAATTATTTCTATTGAACTGAATCAAAACGATGGAAAAATAATGCATATTAATTCACATTCTAATTTCGACCTTTCTATTTTGGATCTCGTTAATTTCTGATGTTTCTGCATTTATATATTACTCCGTAAAGTTACATTCCTGTAGTTCAGAAACAGTTGCGCATGCGCAATAGAGAATTTAGCCATGAATAGTCAGAGGATATGAAACCGATACAATTTCATCTGTTAGAGAGAGAAGTATATTTTGGAATCAAAATGGCAGATGACAGTTATCATTTCTTGACAGTTAATTGACATTTGTGTGTTTTATTTCGAGAAAAAGTCTAGTTCACTAACCCCAATACGTATGGTCCATATGTTAGATAGAGAAGTACATTGTGGACTAAAATAGCGGATGAAAGTTATCAGTTGGCTGGCATTTAGCACGCACGCACGCACGCACGCACGCACGTACACACACACACACACACACATACACACACACACACACACACACACACATCATCATCATCATCATCATCATCATCATCATTGTAAAAATAGTAAAATCATCGTTTGTTTTTTTTATTAGGTACATTTATTTTTAGCAAAATGTTTTACCTGAAGTTACAATTCCATTATTTAGGTACTCCATAAAATTATTAACAAATTTAATAAACTTATATGTAACGCTGTAAACAGCAAAGATGATTAAAAAATGTTTAATTATTATGCTACGGTAAATATTTACCTTCTTTACAAAAACTGTGAAATTTATAATTTTCATAATTAAATTCTGTCATGAGGAAAAATGTTGGAATTTAATTTCCTTTGACAACTTTAATTTGTTATTTGTTTACATATGTACTTTAAAACGGTGTACAGCTAATAACGCAAATTTAATTCACTTACAATTACATACACTAAACACCATTTTTTTAAAAATTCAGTATGAATATTATGTTTTAGAAGCTAATAGCATGATTACAGGAGTATAATTTTATTTTGCCAAATTGTCGTTTTTTTTTCTGTTTTGTTTGAGTTTTTTTTGTTCTATCAGACTGTCTTAGAGTACCGTAAATATTTTTACTAATTAACTTACTAATAATAATAATAATAATTTATTCCCAACAGAAATCCAATTACAGCGAAATATAAAAATAAGCAAAAACTGACACAAAATAAATTATAACAAACATACATAACAAAAATGAAATTTGAGTATTTAACAAATTATAAAAAATGGATCCCACAAATGGTGTTCTGCATTGCGGCACAGTATGTGGATCGGAGATATTCGCAAGACATCAGTATTTGGAGTGGATAAATGGAAGGTCCTGTGGTGTCTAGACGCCATTCTGGGAATATGAAATTGGATACAAGAGAGCAAATATAGTGCATCACTAATGTTATTCAGCAATAAGCGTAGGAATTTTGCCGAATATAGATCTCTCCTGTCAGACAAAGACGTCATATTGGGACTACCTAATAAACTATAGTTATCGGTGCCAACATCCGGATAAATATTATCGAGTTCAAATGATAAGTATTTCAAAAATCTACGCTGAATTCGTTCAATAGCTATAATATGGTGAGCATAAATAGGATACCAAACTATTGTTGACTATTTGTTGCAAATATCACTGTATTTTACTTATATATTTATTTGTACTGGGCTTAAGGTTATTATCACCATTACCGATATCTGCGAACAAAGCAGACTGGCACACCCAGCAATGGGTAATATGTCGTGATGATATATTTATTTTTAAGGTTATTATTATTATTATTATTATTTTATCATGTGCAATCATAATTCAGATGTCAATAAACGTCAAAAAAATTAAGCGGTAGGGGTAGTGGCAATGTAGAAGTTTGGAGAACAAACTCCTACCGCTGCCGTTGCCACTGCGCTACTACTAATTTTATTAATTTTTGGATGTGAACGAATACGTTTGCTATAACACATTCAGGTCCGAGTGCTAGAACGTCAGGTATCACACAGTTACATGTAACAGACAGGTACCTGACGATTTGACGTGCTAGAAAGTATGTTACCCTAAAATGCATCGTGAAAGCTGTGTTACATTTAACAACGATTTCACGACCAGTTACCTGACTGTTACGTACTGTCAACCTGTCATATTGGTAATATTTTGCTCGTATATAATTTTAATGTTCAAAATGTCTTCTTAAAATTATCAAACAATTTCAGAAAACAAAATAACCTTGATATATGAAGTGTATTTTAAGAAAGGTTACAAGATTTCGAAAAATTTTGCCAGAAATTTAGTTAAAGAACAAGAGGATAACTTAAAACCAGCAACTATGAAAAGTAAATCAATTTTAGCGGAAATACAAAAATATTGCTTATGTTGTTTACGATTCTTGGACACAGGTCAATTATTATGTTCGTGCTTTCTTCATTTTTTGTTCCATGCATTTTATTTAAGGATTTTTCAAATAATGATTTCAGTTGATTTGCGCATCGTTCGAAGAACTGTAAATCGAATAATTAAAATAATTTTACCAGAAATAGCCAATCTATCTTTGTATCTTAAAATTATATTTATTAAATGATTTTTCTCGAAAGACGTGACATTCATTTCTTATTTTTCTCTTATATTTTAAAATAACAAGTATGATTTAATATTTATAAGCAGAGACCAGCGAAAATATATTTTTTTTGGAAAATTGGGAAATGATCGGACACGCAGTCTAATATATGTAATTTATTTCCTGGCCTACGTTTTGACTGTACTACAGTCTTCCTCAGGGCTAGAAATGGTCAATGATTATAAACGCCCTGAGGAAGACTGTAGTATAGTCGAAACGTAGGCCAGGAAATAAATTATTTATATTAGACTGCGTGTCCGATCATTTCCCAATTTTCCATTCTGCTACCAGTCGATCATCGTACTCCACATAATTTTTTTGCTTGAATGTAACCTCAAAAATGTATATTTTTTGACATAATTGACATTTAGATAGTGTTGCCATCTAGTGAATTGTGGAAGAACACATCATATTTCATTGGTTTGTGCCAATACTAACTGATACCGATCTGTTACAAAGCAACAGCAAACATTCGTTTCTACCACGCCGGAAAAAGGTACCGACATGTTAGGAGGTACCAGGCAGTTAAGTAACACATAGATACCACTGTGTTTCTAGCACCCGGGCCTCAATCTTTTACCCAGGCCACTACTACTGCCACTAATTTTACCGCTACCTTATTTTCTTTGTTGTGAATGATACTTAATAGTCTTTAGATCTATAAATGATAAATATAACAATTAAATGCCATTATTTTATTGTGTCATAATTACTAGCCTTTGATTCATTGCAGAAGACAACAGAAATTTGAGGACGGTTGAATCATTACACATTACACAAGACAGCACAAATTTATTGACAGTTAATTGAATATTGCTTTCAATATTTTAAATTAGTTTAGTTCTAAAGAATCACAAGTAATGCTGAATTTATACAGCGTAAGCCATAACGTAACGTACCGTAACGTAACAAATAAATCAATGCATACTTATGTGATAATTGATACAGACGTAAGCTGTAACGTGACGTACCGTGCCGTAACGTGTAAAAAACCCAAAGATCGCGAACTTTTAATAGTTGATGATAGTAGGGCGGCGAAATTCGAAATTCTGTAATAAGTGTTAATATCATATGTCCACATTTCGACTGTAGACATAAAATGGTGTAATTTTCTTTCAATATTGATATAACAGAAAATGACTTTTACTCTCGGCATTGGAAAAAATGAATAAACTCCGTAAATTTTCAACCCAGTTGCATAATTATCTCTTTATTTTTTTCATCCATCCATCATTGTCTTTTGAAATCAATTACCAATTAAACCCAGTAACTTTTTCCTCCTCCATTTCATCCTCTTGGCAACCATCCCGACCTACATCCCCCTAAGGCCTAAAGACACCACCATTCCTCCAACCCTGACCGCGTCCCAGTTGGCTTTGCTCCAGAGCCCCGCGTTAGCATTCTGCGTTCGTCTCGCGGAAAAATGAGCGGTGTGTGTTTCCAGGATTCCCTCTGCCTTCCAGGACTGCGAGCCACCCTGCGAGTCTGGAACCTGGACACGTGATGATGGAGGAAGATTATATTCCCACCAAGACACCAAGGGTTACAATCAATTTATTTTTAAATGGCATTCCAATGTGATGACGTCATTTAGTTAATTGTTAATTTATATGAGCCAGATAGGGAAGCCGACTAATCTAGTATAGTCAATGGAGCAAGAATTTCACTAAACGTACATGCGAGTACATACAATTGACTACAACAATATATAAGTAAACCGCATTGAATAGGTACATAACGTAAAATCATTTTTAAATTAATTATAAAACAGACATAAAATTGATTATGAAAAGGGCCTTAAAAAACAATTTACAGGCTGGGTAAAACTGTCAATGTTTCGCATTGATTTTTCACGGATCATTATTATTATTATTTTTTTTTTTTTTTGGAAACGAAACAGATCCACGTTTAAATTCATACGCGCAGAATGCATGGGTGCTCTGGGTGCGCAAGCACCCATACCAAATTTGTAATGGGTGCAGAGCACCCATACAAATTACTAAGTTATTGATGTTTTTTAATTCAAAATTATTATTTAAACGCAATTTCCTAGTTAAAATGAAAAAAACTCAAACACCAATTGTTATTTTTAAACCTTACAATGATCATGTGTATTATAAGTAAGAAATAGTAAGACGAATAGCACAAGTTCCACGCTGCTTCTCTTGTAGAAATCTTATTAAACAATATAAATTACTAACTGTTATTGATATTTATATTTTTGAGATAAGTAAATATATCTATTTCTGAACAAACAGTCTTTTAGGCGTACTTCAGATGTTCATACTGTTAATACAAGAAATAAAAATGATTTTTATTTACCTCGTGCAAGATATATAGTAACGCAAAACGCACCTCATGTGAGAGGATTAAAAATATTTAACCATCTTCATGTCAGTATAAAAAATTGTGAATCAGATAAAATGTTTCTACAAAAATTGAAAGATCTATTATATGAGTGCAATTTTTATGACCTGAACGAGTTCTTTAGTAAAAACTTTGCATAGATTTGCACTTTCTCTGTCTCAATTATGTCTCAACTATTTATTTATGTTATGTTATGTTATGTTAATCTAACCTTTGACGTTTTTCCATACATATGTAACTATGTTTATGAAAATAAAAACTATTATTATTATAATTGCGTAGGCTTCCACAGTCTGAGTCATGAGAAATATTCGTTTTCCGGGAATGGACTGTGTCATATTTTGAGTCAGAGCTCAACGTTTCGCCCGCAGTCGTATGGGGCATGTTCAGGGGGATAGTACTGTCTTAAACAAGGTTACCCGACGTGTCAACCACGCTAGAGGCCGAGTTTAAGCAACAAGGAGGGAGACTCAGTTTACACGTCGGGTTACCTTGTAAACTGAGTCTCCCTCCTTGTTGCTTAAACTCGGCCTCTAGCGTGGTTGACACGTCGGGTAACCGTGTTTAAGACAGTACTATCCCCCTTGCTCCTGAAGATGCCCCATATGACTGCGGGCGAAACGTTGAGCTCTGACTCAAAATATGACACAGTCCATTCCCGGAAAACGAATATTTCTTACACCTATTTAGTCGCAGCTTGTGCCTCTGCCTACCTATTAAAAATTAAATAAAATGAATGATTTGGACATAGCGATTTAGTTGAACCATTGAGTAAGTAATAACATAGAGCCACAGTCAATCAATTTCCTTGAACCACCAAGTAAGAAGCGAGGTACAAAACAAACCAAAATTGTCGAAATGCGCAAAAAGAATTGCCATTGCGTTGTTGCGGAAAAGTGTAAAAAATAAGGGAGTTGGTAGACCGTAGACGAGAGTTGTTAGGCGTTTTGGAGTTGCGAATTATCATTTATTTATTATTTATTTATAGTTTTTTATTTGTTTGTTATTTGGATTTGTATCTTATGTTTTGTTTTCATTGTCTAAGTTTTCAATAGAATAATTCTTGATTTATGATATTTAAGTATTAATATAAATAAATTATAATGAAGAAAAATTTATAATTTTTTTTGTTTTTTTTCATGTAAAGTTGGAATTAGAAATTGTTTGTCTGCGGCGCTTGGTCACTTGGCTTTGGGCCCCTACCCCAAAGCATTATTGCATAATTATTTTTTCCTACAACCGTGCGTGAAAAGTACTTTTTGGCCTCCTAAAGTGTAAACATAACAATCACACATCGTTGGCGTCCATGGTAGTTGCGATTTTACACATGCCATGACTTTACCGCACCGAATAAAGTAACACACACCCATATTTTTAAGTTTTAATAGGCCACTAATAAAGAAATCTACTTTGTAATAATAAAGAGTGCCTACAAAAACGCTAGCTACCGCAATTTTCGTACAATAACAGTAAATAAATAAATAAATAAATAAATAAATAAATAAAACTGAATTTATTTTAATTTAATCCGCCAGCGCCATCTTTTGGCATAAGTCTCAGTCGGCAATGTCAATATGTCAAAATTGTCAAATGATAAAATAAGTGGAATGATTGATGAGAATTATTTATTTTATTTCAAATGTTTGAAATTAATTTTAATGAAGAATGACGAAAAGGGTAGGTAACATTAGAATCATTCATGTAGTCTTTAGGAACTACGTATGTAGGAACTAATCTACCTAACCTTAATTTCCTTCCAGCATAGCAGCATAGACAATAGACATCCCTAATAAATAAAATAATCAAAGTGCAAATTCTTGGTCTTGTCCACGTCTTGTCCCAACCCAACCTCTCAATTGTTGACTTTTTTTCGTCACATCACCGTATGAAAACTTGATAATATCTCTTGTAACGGGCATTTGATTTTTCAGGGAGTAATTCCGATGAAACATTTTTTGCTTGTTCACGTAACTCTGGCGGAGTAGATGTTATAGATTCGTCACTGTCTGACATTTTTCTCTTTGATAGATATGATTACAAATATAACAAGAAATACAAAGCGCCTTGATGCTGAGCCTACAATAAATTGTTTTGATAGCAGCTCGCTTGAAGACAACAATGGTTTAAGGTTAACAAGCAAAATTTATAGAAAATACATATTTTAGTAGATATCTCGGCCAAAAAATTTAATACATAATGTGTGCGTTAGGTATTTGTACAACGCTCGGCCGAAAATGCAATATTTGTGCTGACAGAAGTATGTGTAGGTATTCAATAGGATTTACATGTTATAACTTTAAAAGATTTTATCATCGATAATGATTACTGGGTTCAATAGAAATAATTAAGATAAAAGGAAGGTGATTATGCTGCGCTCAAAATTTATCAAATTTTGAAAGTAAAAACCCAGAATTCTGAAATTTGATCAGTTGAATATTAATAAGTAATTTCAATACAAGAAACAGTTCTTCTATCACTTAAATATTTTAACAAGTAAAGAAATAATTTGTAACTAAACTTGAAATTATAGTTCAGTCGTATGCATGGTTTAATTTAATCAAAAAACTAGGACGTACAATTTTACAAGATAATGCAGCTGTGAATATATCATAAACTAAATTGTATTAGAATTAAAGAAACATTCGTGATTAGCCATTTTCATTATTGTAATCAAAGTTCCTTTGTTGTAATTATATAAGTTTTGCTTTATTGTAATAAAATCAAAGTTCATGTTTTTTTTTAAGAAAACTAAACACTAATCAGATGGACATATATTCAGTAAATTATCTACAAAGGATACATCTTTCATATACACATATGTTCATATGTCCCGATTATACTAAAAACATAGAGTAACGATACAATTATTGTAATAATTTTTCTGTGTGATTAGTCGTTTTCTTTATCAGAGAGACACATATTCACTATTATCTCCAGCCATATGATACAAATTAGATGTGTGCATTTGCCCCGATTAAACTATAAAAACATACAAGTGTTATAATAATTTTTTGTATTATTAGCCATTTTCATTATTGAAATCAAATTTTCTTCATTGCGAAACATCTTTTTTAACAGTTATTTCGTAGATTTAAAATTAAGAAGTTTGTCTTTTGGGAATTACAGGCCCTTGGTAAATCCAGTAGTTTCCTTGGCCTAAATTAGGTATTGGTCTTATCTCAAATTTGACAAAATTGGACTGAAGTTTCCTTTTTATCAGTCAATGTAATTATTGCTTTTTTCTTCACCTAACATATTTTAAAATTAATTATTAATTAGACTAATAATATCTATATTATTTCACCTTAATTTCAACATTATAAAAATTATTTAATGTGCTCTATTGTCAAGAGCTCCTGAAGTTTCTCTTAAAACACCACCTTAATTTTCGCGAATTATTTTCAATAATTTTCTTGACTTTAGAAACTTAATAGCTTTCCACTAATTTTCTAAATTTACTTTTACTTTTATTTCGAAAAATATTCAAGTTTACGTCTTCAAAACCACAAGTAATTGTAACTGACATTTTCCGGGCTTTGACAATGATCAGCTCAAAGATGCCTATTTCTCCCAATAGTCGGCGCTGCCGTCGCTCAAAAAGGAACGGTACAAGCGTATACACGAGCATACAAAAATAATTTCTTTACACCGTTTCGATTATTTTTTACCGCTTAATTTTTATACGAAAACAAACACTGCGTAAAAATAAAACAATCAAGACGAACACGTTACTAAAAGCATATGTGATTTCTTTATTCATACTCTGCGTGATGACATTGGAATCCCATTCAAAGAAAAAATTGACTATAGATACATGTTTGTGCGAAAAAGAATAGAACGATGGGAGAGAACTCCCTCTCAGAGGAGAGCCTGGAACCTGAACACGTGCAATACGTGATTATGGAGGACGATGATACTCCCCCAAGAGCTAGGTACATGTCTGCTCGACAAAGAATGAAACGATGGGAAGAGAACATGAGATTTGATTGATGCGAGTAATGATGTGAATATAGAAAAACAATTTAGGAGATAAAGTGGGGGAAATGGATGGTGAAATTTAAGGACATTTTTTATAATGTTTCCAAGGAAAAACTTTTCTGTAGCTTGTCAAGGCTGTCCAACTGTTGTGGAGTGGTACAAAAGATTTGATGTTTATAGATGTTGTAGTCTAAATAAAATAGCTTGAGCACTTGAACGTTAATTTTTTTTGAAAAGGGGTAAATATTTGAAAAGAACAACTGAAAACATTGTCTAATAATTAGTTCAATAATTTTGTTTACTTTTAAATATACTCATGGTTAAAAATCCGTTGTAGATAACACAATATCTCTCGCCATTTCCATTTTATTTATTTATTGTTACCACTCAACAGGATCAAAGATCCCAATTATTGAGGGTTGAGTAATACATATATACAGGTAAACATAATAAACATACAGAGCAGAAAGATGCGAAAAATAAATATAAATATGTGTTCAATTACAGTAATATTGAATTTGCATATAAAATTTTATGTTCATTAAGTGACCTTTCCAATTTAATATTCATATCTTTCTATATCTGTACATACATAGTAATTAAAATAACGTCTGAAAGTGTTACCTACAATCTGTCAAATGAAACACAAAAATATTGTACCCAACACTCGACCCAACATGATATGAAAGTGTCTTTACTGAGCCTAATATGCGTGCTTACCCAGTAAAGTATCACTTTTTTTACTTGTTACGTAAATTATTATTGAAGCTTATTAAAAGAAGAATATATTTTTAAAGTTCAATAGGTTTGAGGCGTTTAATCCATCAACACATATTATGAAAAATATTAATCACATATGCGATTAAAGACTATTGTTGGTCTTTGTCTTTAGAACCAATTCAAGTCTAAATATAATTGTTGAGATGAAAAGTACGAAAAATAGATTCTCCTTTTTAGTAAAAATTAACGTATACATATATACAGGTGCCCATTTTAAAAGTTCCCGCCTGAAAATTCATGAATACGCAATTCATTATACAATTCATAAGTGATTTGGTTTTTACTGTGATTATTCGATTTAAAGTACTAATATTAAACAAGTCGCTTATGAAATGTATTCTGGTTTGCCTATTCTTAAAATTTCAAGCGGGAACAAATAAAATGAGCACCCTATATATACAGGGTGTAAATGAAATAAGTACATTAAATTTAACCAGTAATGTAACACGACGAGAGCAAAAATATTTCTTAAAAACTTTTTTTTCTGTCTTTTAGATTTTGAGTTAAAATTCTTTAAAGATTTGCTGCATATTTCGTTACCCGCCCATGGAGAACAAATGGCTGCTGCTGTATTTAAGTGGGATACAAACAGGTCAAAAATTGTCGGTTATCGGTTACACTTGTAGTCACAGTAATGAATAAACGAATCAACGGAAATAACATTTATTATTAATTAATTCGTACTAGTACAATTTTTAAAATAAAGAAATTTAAACTTTGGACATCAAAATTATAAAGTTGTGTATTAAACCAGGCTTCAATCACCTGTGAATAAAGGAAGACAAGGAGGAACGAGGGGAGGAAGAGCAAAAGCATAGTTATTAGGTTATGAGATGATTATTTATCGTCGACAAATCATAATAGTTTAAATACGTTATTCAAAAAATGTAAGTACAAACTTTTGTCCATTTAAACGAGGTACATGATTACCAATAATTAGTCGTCCATTTATTGTTCCCGCTCAAACATTTTTTAATGAAAATTTACAGCATTTTCGTGTGTTGAAATGTGTATTGTGCATAATAAATACACCTTCCCAAGTAAATTCAGTCTCATTAATGAACATTATGAGCCATTCCCAAAATTGAAGTCTGCTGAAAACATTGATCTTTTTGCACATGATATGGATACAACTGTTACTTTATTTAAAATTGTCATATGTGACACTTCCTATTGTGATAAAGATGTACAAGATTAACAAATGTGCGGATATTAGGAACAGTATGATTTGGAAACGCTCCGTCTAAATGCGTTGGCAACTTTATAATACTGTCTTTATATCAACCACAAATTTAAATGTAGTAAAGATACGAATAAATAAATAAACCATAGGTAAGTAATTACAATATCTGTGTACTCGCTATTTGTAAACGTAAGCATTTTGACATAATTTTACCTCATAAACAAGTTTATTACTAAGTGATTACTAATGTCAAAATATAATTCCAACAATTGACAAAACTGTCAATTGCTAAAACAAAATTTATCATAGCTATATTGCTACTGCATTAAATTATTAGAAAAATACGTGGAACGACTCGTCAATTTACGGGGTGGTAAAAATGCTAAAAAAATATGCGATTTCGAGAAAAAGTTAAGAAATATTGTTGCTCTCGTCGAGTTACATTACTGGTTAAATTTAATGCACTTATTTCATTTACACCCTGTGTATATATATATATATATATATATATATATATATATATATATATATATATATATATATATATATATATATATAAATGGAAGATATTAAAATTGCATATTAGTATTTATTTATAAGTCCAGTTTAGTTGTTTATGAAAATTTTGTTTTAGCTTTATGTTACATTTTCTATTTCTGTTTACTTTGTATTTTACATTTAATATGATAGTAATTCAAAAAAATTGATTCAAATAAAAAATAATAAATAGGTAGGTACTAAACATAATTTTCTTCTTTTTCCACATTCGCTCAGTTCAATTAAATTTAATAACTAATGTAAATAAATGCAATTTAAATATTTTCCATTTTACTAAAAATCTACTATCAACTTTCAACATAGGACATGTTACACAAAATACCCCAATTTTTAACAAAGAATTAATTTAAATAATAAGAAATGGGATGTTCCATTTAAATTTTTTTTTAATTTTGAGCACTTTTAGCAATTTAAAAAAATAGTATAAATAAATAATCATTTCATCATGGCTTAATACGCATTTCTGGGTGGGCCAAACTAATTATTTTATTTGCAGATTTTGGTACTCACATCAGTACTGTTCAGGAAGTTTCTAGGTTTACTTCATGGACTCTCAAAACTCTCTTGGAGAGAATACCAACGGGAAATTTGTGCTATTTGAAACTTGAAAATAAGTTTAGTGTCGAAAATTATATACAATTTCTTTTAATATTCTACTATACCTTCGTCGCAAGGTATTTGTAAATCTCTCTGTCACTGAATATGAGATTAATAATTCACCGGTACAATTAAAACACTTCCACCTGTGAAACCTCATTATATTATACGTAGCACATCAAAGTTTCACCTAAAATCCAAGTTGGAGTATCCGTATCCTTCACAAGAGAATTATTTCCAGAGGCGTCGCTTACTCCCGAATGCTTTCTTAATGCCTGACAAAGGACAATGTGAAAACCTTAGCTTAGTTGGTAATTATAATCCGTAGTTTGTATTTGGTTATTATCAAGGCTTTGGCCACAATTCGTCTCGAGGCAGGGTAGGCACAGGAAAGGCAGGGCACAGTAGAGGTTGAGCCATCAGCCAGAAGAGCGGATTTCCTGCTGGAAATATGAGCCATCATGGTCTATTTGTCATAAGGAAAGTTTGAGCGCAAGGCAAATATATGGTGACACGTAATAGGAGAGTTAAGAATTTTCTAAGGTTAACTCTGTAAAATATTTGACTGCACTTTAAATCATTTTACTTTTAAATATGAAATACAGGATAAGGCTAAGATTAAGGTACAAGAGTGGAATAAGTGTGCGTACTGCGAATTAGTAGTACTCAAAGATGGCACTAGTGAGGAGATTATTCATGCATTATGTTATGTAAACTGTATTGGAACCCGCAGAAAAAAATGCGACATTTTAGGGAACTAAATTAATAGCGGCCAGTAGGACATGTCAAATATTACTATCATAGATTAAGGAAAATATATAGTAGAAGATTGGCTATCTCCCTTATAAACCGTGATAACAAGTTTTATTGCCATCTGTGAAAAGGTCAGAGAACTAAATTTGACAGCTGAGAGGTGGCGGGAAATATGAATTCATTTTAAATTATTTTGAAAATTAAATTTTATTTCTTGATAATGCAATTAATAAAAAATCTATTGAAAATAGTTAATTTATTAAAGACATTATTAAGAAATATGGAATATATGTTGCACTGTAGAAAAATAATAAAAGTACTTAATATGTTAATGTCTTTATTTAAACATGCAGGTATTACATTACATTATTTAAATCAAATAATAAATAACTACAAATCTCAAACTACATAGCGACAACTAATAAAATTTAAAGCACACACTAATCAAGAAAACAAAAATTTGAATTATTATTATAACAAGAAGTAATTTTATTTCAAAAAATGGGATGTTACTTTAAATGTCAGACAGAAATGCACTGCTTCTTTGACTTCGTTATCGATATTCGTCCACTTTTTAACAAATCTTTTTTATTAAAACTGACAACACTATACTATTCCAACATTCTTTGATGAATCTTATGAAGCTTCACGTCCTTTCGTCAAAGAATGGTATATCTTGCTGCCCTCCTATGGTGCAAACAGCTAAGAGCACCGCGATGATGTACATTCTTCTGGTCCACTTGTACACACCATTTATTCTACTGGGCACTCTCAATTTGTGCAAGAGTTTCTCTTTACTACGTAGTAGTTACAAATATTTCATGTGATCTTTTTCTGAAATATGATTAATTTGTTATTTTTTTTATATCAACTTCGTATAATAATGCTAATATGAAAGATAATATACTTACCGAAAATATATTGAATGATAAAGCCAAATCTCTATATTGCAATGAAGATACAAATTCACAAATAACAGTATGAACTTGAAATATCAAAAATTTGGAACAATGCAATGATAGAGAATTGTGGGAAATTTACAGCAGTTTTCAAACATTTATCACCTTTTTATAGGATTTTGACATTAAAGTTTGAGAATCACTGTAAAATCTGTACTACTAACGACATCTATGAACGGGTCAGGAAGTATTTCCAACGTTACTAGATTGAAAACTTGTTATCACGTTTCCCAATGGAGATTCACCCCCCCCCCCCCTGATTACTATATTCCGTAAGTCAACCAAAAAACCAGTATACTGATTCCGTGTACACCATGGTTCCTGAATATTTTCATCTATTTCGGGACAGATTAACATTGAATCATATGACATTTAAAATTGACACAACCTAACAAAAATAAAAATTAACCAAATGAATGATAATGTTGAATAATGCCAATAAAAATAACACAATCTACAATGTATCAAATATAAATAATGTTTTTCTACAAACACTATTAAAAATTGAATTTTTAACACGGCATCCTTCAATTAAAAATGCGACTCCGCTTCGCGTCGTGTTCCAAACTTTCTTCTCACAAAATAAAATGTCACTTTTAACACTTATATCATAAATAACTATTTCATACTTACATCTATGAAAATTATAAGTAATACCACTAAAATTGCGGTTTAGAAATTTGACATTGACGGATATCGTTTGATTTTGTTATGATGATGTTCGAAAGTAGCGGTAGTGAGGGTAAAAATACCAGAGAAACAAGGATTATTTCGTGGTTGCCGTGGTCCGATTATTTACCAACTTTTTTTAGGAACCGCGTTCCAAATAGAAACCGGTAAATACTTTCAGGACTTACGGAACACAAAACCGTAAACCTGATCGAACCGGTTGCATTACGGAACATGCTATATATTGTGAATTTTGCTATTGCAAAGACCGTGTTTCTAAGATTGCCAACAATTTTTGCAACTTATTGCTCATGGACAATAAAAAGAGGTATTTCATCTATTATTGCTAAATAACTATTTATACTTCGAATTTTGATGAATAACAAAATTGACACAGTGTGAATTATATTATAATATTGTGAGTTTTGACATATCATAATTATTATGTACGTTCAATAAAGCCCAGCATAACAAGTGACCGGAAGTAAAATTTGTTAAACGACTTTGCTAGCATTTGATTGATTTGCTCGCAAACAATCCAAGCCACAAATTTCACGCTATAATGGCGGGAAATACAAATTATACACACATGGAGTTAACTGTTTCTATTTCTATGTGTTTATCAACCACATGTAAAAAAGGTTTTGAGTTTTGTGACGGATGTTTATAACATTTTTAAATTTGAAATATTTTGTTATAATGAATATAGCTTTATCCAAATTAATAACATTATCTGCAAGTAAATGTATAAATTCATTTTCCATAAGTTCACAGACCAAGAAAAATGATATGAGAGATACACATGTTATATTTGACAACTTACAACTTTTCCGATGACATTTGTGGATGACAGTTTATGGTTATAAATAGCAAACCGTTCAATGTACAAGTAACAAGTCTTGTTAGCTTATCTAGCATTTGCTTGATTTGACGTGACGTCAATTCCATCCCCTCTGCCGATTTGAACTAAATGCTTACGATTGATGACGTGGATCAAGTCGTGGAAACGGGACTTAACTATCATTTTCGGTATTCTGACTTTGACATTTCGTTTGGTCCCGTCACTCAGTTTGGTTTTAACGAAAATGGAAAATTTTGAGTATCGTGCTGTTATAAAATATTTTTTAAAAAAGAGTATGTCGCCAAAAGAAATCCATAATGACTTTGTGAATACTTTAAGTGAGGATGCCCCTTCATATGCAACTGTTTGCCGCTGGGTGAACGAATTCAAGAGAGGAAGAACCAGTGTCGAAGATGCTTTTTGTAGTGGACGCCAGAAGACTATTTCAACTCTAGAAATGGTTAGCAAAGTGCAAGATAACATTTTGGAGGACAGGCGACTGAATTTGTTAAAGGTAGCAGAGATGACAGGGATATCAAAAAAGAATGTTTGTAATTATAACAGTTTAAAAAATGAATTGGATATAAGCAAGTTATCAGTGAGATGGATCCCGCGCTTACTGTCTGCTAAGAATAAACGAATTAGATGTCAAGCTTCTGAGGCTGATTTGGATAAATTTAATCAAAATCCAACAGATTGTTTATGTCGCTTTGTCAATATGGACGACACGTGGGTTGATTATTATACGCCTGAGACCAAGGAGCACTATAACTAATAAACTCATCACGGTTCTAAGCCTCCGAAGAAGGTAAAAGTGGAAGCATCCGCCTGTAAAGTCATGGCATCCATTTTTATAGCTTTAAAATATTATGTTGATCTTTTGAAACGCTGAAAATATTGGAGAAAACCGCCCCGCTTTACACAAAAAGTCCGTATCATCACGACATTGCTTCTGTTCATTCCAGTTGTTATTTGTCAAAAACGATAGAAATTATGGTTCGAAATGGCTTGGCATGTCTTATTCTCAGAACTCTAAATTGTACTTAAATAAATAACACTTAAATCTTAAATACTTGTTATTACTATATACTGCTGACTTAAGGGTGATTTATGTAAGCTGTAAATTTAAGACTTTACCTTAAATTAGCATTATGACTTTGCATTAAACTTTACATTACGTTGTCCGGTATATGTACTTCTTAGGGTAAAGACTGGTTTATGTAAGCTGTAAACTTAAGAATTTACCTTAGCATTAACATTATGACTTTGTATTAAGAATTCGAGTATAGACAAATGCGTGCTACGGTATAAAGGATGTTCTAATAAAACACTGGATAGCTGACATACGTTTAACAAGTGAGGCAAGTGGTGGGGATACGGCGCCATTTGCAGAAAAGGCAAAACGTCAAACGTTCGTTGGTCTATTATTGCATTATATGGTAATTTTCTTGAATAAAGAGGTGTTTGTGTTGTGTTCTTAGTGAATAAATACTTTAAGTGAGATATTTCCATAATAAAATGCAATATGCTCTGTTCTTGTAGTGCTTTTGGGTGCACAAATTGACATAGCAAGGATAACCCTCGATAATTTTTCAAGTAAGTATTAATGTTCATAATTATGTATACATATTTATTCATACTATTGTTTTAAATATTTTACACATTATCTTTAAATAATAGTGGTATATTACGATTGTGGATAGATGCCACAAAAAGAAAAGATTTGACACCTACAAAAGCATAAAAAATTTGGAGTAAACATTTTCTTGAAACTGATTATTTGAAAAACCCTGGAACATATATAGGAAGATTAAAACCAGACTCAGCATCTTCTGTATTTCCAAATTTTCCACCACATATAAAAAAGGCATCTTTTTAATAAGCACATATTATTTTGAAACTCATAGTCCTATTTTATTGTGAATTTGCTATAAGTGTAATAAATGTATATTATTAAAATAATAACTACAATTTTTAAAATATACGCAATAAATATTAAAAAATCTGTTGATCCATTCCATTTATAATTTGTTTATATTATGTAATTTTAAATTTGGCGCGTATTTTGCCTTTTCTGCAAATGGCTGCCTTCCAGTTGCAAATGTTGGTGTCCGATAGCTTGATTTCAGTAATATTCGCGACTATCAAATTCACGTTTGACATTTGATATTTTTAAAAAATTCTGCCAATGGCTCGTTTTTAACTAAAACGTTGTTTTAAGAAATGTCAAATTTCATTATTTAATAATAATAATAAATAGTATCAAATTTATCAAAATATGATTTTAAAGCAGAACATAGTTTGTATTCAATCGGATATTTTTTAAAAAATCGTTCTTTAAATATAAGGGTGAAATTAAATATTGAAATTTGAATTTGACATTTCTTAGAACAGCGTTTTAGTTAAAACCGTCCTTGTGGTACGAGAAGTAAATAGAACCAGTTATATGGAATGGATCTTAATACAGTTTCCGCAAGAACTAAATATGTAAGTATGTATATTTAAATTAATAAAAATTAAATAGCGGGAGATTTGGTGTTGGCCAAAATCTCTGGAATAAACTATTTTACTTCAAGAATAAATTTTACTTTGCTAGTAATTTACTTATCCATCTTTTATAAAACTGGGCATAAAACATTTATTTGAAAAATTATTGTCTAAAATAAGCCAGTTTTGACCAAGGCAAACCAGTTTTCCCATATTAAACGCCAATGGCCAGCTTTTCGTGTCACACCCTGTACATATGTAGAACTTTTATAAATTTTCTTTAGCGCTCCATTACAAATTCAAAGGTTGCGCATAAATAAAGTATCTGTAGAAATAGACCATCTCGGCTACCGTACCGTACTTCAAAGTTGAGAAATGAATTACCCGATTAAATATTTACAGCCATGAACTTGCTCGTGCCCGTTTCAGTTCTCGGCAGTATCTCTCAGTGTTCTACTTTCTCCTAGTTTAGATATCCTCCCATTTATCTTCTTCATTTCAGACACAAACTAAAATATGCATCGACTGGACATACTTTCTTCACGAAGCCTGAAATATTTATCTAGGGAAGTATAGGATGTCAAAATAGATACATACTATACGTGTCTAGCGTAAAATAAACAAGTAAAGTAATATTTTTACCATACGAGCACGGTGTATAAATATAGAAGGTATGACCACTCATCAATTTTTGTTGACATATTGATGTCGGCGATCAGTAGGCCGAGATTCTAACCAACGACCAAATATAACTAGACAAAACTTTATTTGGTTTGTTTTGATTTCAGCTGGCCAGACAGAAAATAGAGACAGAGATATGTCTTGTCTATTCCGAGTATTACTCACCAGAGGTCACCACTGAGGCCATGTAGAGTATCAGTGTCTAGTTTGAACGCTGCGCAAGTGTTCTTAGTTAAAATTTCGTGGTTAACAATTAAGGTTAACATTAAATAATTTGTAAGGTTTAATATTAAAGAAATATCAACGTGTCAATCACAAAGCCACTTCAACTACAAAACAAAGACAAAATACACATGCTTCTACGTGGCCTCTAGTGAGCAACGTTCAAACCACGGTGTAGTATCTATAGGTGAGAGCACGAGATGCGTTGACATGGCTAAGTGACTGGGAAACAAAATGGCGCTAATGCGACCCGTTACCATTTGACAAAAAAAGTTTTGCTACAAGTTGCACAACAGGGTATGGTTCAAATAAAGAGAAATTTTGTCTTTTTAAGGTGCCAAAATGTGCAATTTAGCGGCAGCCAGCTACACTATAATCACAGAAACAGGTACTAAAATTAATTTCTGATTGAAAGGTGTCAATGTCAAGTGCATTTGACATATGTTGTTTTATAATTTTACTGGAAGTATAGAAACATTTTTGTATGGAATTTGTATAAAATACATACATAGAACTGACAAAAGATAAAAGGTAATGAATGAAAATATAGAATATTATGCATTATATATGAATAATTTGATATTTTAAATATTTTGTGTAAAAACCGGGTCGCAACAAAACCTGACATCTAGCGGCACACTGTATGAACTAGCCCAGTTAGTTAGCCATTCTTCGTAATGCATTGGAATACGTCGTGCACTCACTTATAGATACTACACCGTGGTTTAAACTAAACACTAGACTATATACTGACTCTCTACGTGGTCTCTAGTGAGAAATACTCGAACTATACAAGACATATCTCTATCTCTAGTTTGTCTGTCTGGTCAGTCCAAATCAAAACATTCAGTGAGAAGGGATAGGGAATGTTTTGTCTAGTTATATTTGGTCGTTGATTCTAACCTTATATGTAGCGCCTCTATACAATGTGCTCTACCACATAACATTCTAGAAATAAGATGACAAATAAAATGACAATCAAATTGTCACAAATTTGCTACCACATAACATTCTAGAAATAAGATGACAAATAAAATGACAATGACAATCAAATTGTCACAAATTTGATTAAGATATTTCGTTTGTAATTTTAAATGGGGTCGCGTATCTGTGTGCGTTAGGTAATTCGCTGTGTTTCGGACGGACAGGCTTCGATTCCAACCTTCACCAAACTTAAAATTTGAAAAAATTTCATATAGCACAAAAGAGTTCCCCATGGCAGCTTTGAGAGCCCGTGAGGTAACGCGTAGTAAACGTTTTTAACTACAATTATAGATATATCGTTATTACCGAAACCTGCAAATAAAAGGAGATTGGTACACCCAGATATCGCTAATAAACTATAATGTTATATTTAATTATTTAAAATACGTACATCCCCAGATTCTCATTCTTGTACAATATCTCCATTTTTAAAATGCTTTTGGCAAATACCATCTTTAGTACCACGGATTTTATTAGTTGGAGAGGGTACAACTTTCCGCCAAGCATTCACAATGTTTTGCGAAGGATGGTGAATAGGTATGGTTTCTTTATTGGATGTTATTCCTGATTTATAACCTTCAACAAAACAGTATTTTCGATATTTGCACATTTTATCGAATATTTACATAAAACTAATAACGTATGTCAACTTCAGAAATTGACAGTTACCTATATGTTGAGAACATTTCTAACCTTACACGCTGAGACATCTGGCGGATGCGAACTTCGTGTACACGGATATTTTTGATGAGTTGTTCCACCTTCCATATTTATACACCGTACTATCAGTGATATTTGGAGTTGAAACATTGTCATAAATTTGCTTTAAGTTTTGTCCAATTATCTCAAAATTTCTTTTAAGTAAATCTGTCTTAAATATAAAAAAAAGCTTAATCAACATAGGTCTGATCTTCAATTATTTCAGAGAAAGAGGCAATTTTATATTAGAATCAAAGAAAAATTGACAAAAATAGTCAACAAAATTTGATCTATATCAGTAACAAAAACAATAAAATTTTATATGAAACATTTTTCTCAATTTCTAATATTTATGAAGTTATTTGAAAATTAATTATTGGACAAGGTCGCCACAACATTTAACTTAACATTTTTAAAAATACAATACACATCTGAGATGACCTCTGAAAGGTAAACAAAAAGTCGTAACTCTTATAGTTTTCGAGATAGCAGAAATACACCCCGTAAAAATTCATTTTTCACTACCTTATATCTCGGAAACTACTGAAGATTGGACCCAGCTTTTTACCTCTCGCTAAGAGAGGTATTGTATTAATGCTAAAAATTGCATATCCAGAATTTAGTGAATACGCACGTTTTAAGGTCCCTAGAATCCGATTATAACATTTTTACGATGATGTGTGTGTGTGTGTGTGTGTGTGTGTGTGTGTGTGTGTGTGTGTGTGTGTGTGTGTGTGTGTGTGTGTGTGTGTGTGTGTGTGTGTGTGTGTGTGTGTGTGTGTGTGTGTGTGTGTGTGTGTGTGTGTGTGTGTGTGTGTGTGTGTGTGTGTGTGTGTGTGTGTGTGTGTGTGTGTGTGTGTGTGTGTGTGTGTGTGTGTGTGTGTGTGTGTGTGTGTGTGTGTGTGTGTGTGTGTGTGTGTGTGTGTGTGTGTGTGTGTGTGTGTGTGTGTGTGTGTGTGTGTGTGTGTGTGTGTGTGTGTGTGTGTGTGTGTGTGTGTGTGTGTGTGTGTGTGTGTGTGTGTGTGTGTGTGTGTGTGTGTGTGTGTGTGTGTGTGTGTGTGTGTGTGTGTGTGTGTGTGTGTGTGTGTGTGTGTGTGTGTGTGTGTGTGTGTGTGTGTGTGTGTGTGTGTGTGTGTGTGTGTGTGTGTGTGTGTGTGTGTGTGTGTGTGTGTGTGTGTGTGTGTGTGTGTGTGTGTGTGTGTGTGTGTGTGTGTGTGTGTGTGTGTGTGTGTGTGTGTGTGTGTGTGTGTGTGTGTGTGTGTGTGTGTGTGTGTGTGTGTGTGTGTGTGTGTGTGTGTGTGTGTGTGTGTGTGTGTGTGTGTGTGTGTGTGTGTGTGTGTGTGTGTGTGTGTGTGTGTGTGTGTGTGTGTGTGTGTGTGTGTGTGTGTGTGTGTGTGTGTGTGTGTGTGTGTGTGTGTGTGTGTGTGTGTGTGTGTGTGTGTGTGTGTGTGTGTGTGTGTGTGTGTGTGTGTGTGTGTGTGTGTGTGTGTGTGTGTGTGTGTGTGTGTGTGTGTGTGTGTGTGTGTGTGTGTGTGTGTGTGTGTGTGTGTGTGTGTGTGTGTGTGTGTGTGTGTGTGTGTGTGTGTGTGTGTGTGTGTGTGTGTGTGTGTGTGTGTGTGTGTGTGTGTGTGTGTGTGTGTGTGTGTGTGTGTGTGTGTGTGTGTGTGTGTGTGTGTGTGTGTGTGTGTGTGTGTGTGTGTGTGTGTGTGTGTGTGTGTGTGTGTGTGTGTGTGTGTGTGTGTGTGTGTGTGTGTGTGTGTGTGTGTGTGTGCGTGCGTGCGTGTGTGTGTGTGTGTGTGTGTGTGTGTGTGTGTGTGTGTGTGTGTGTGTGTGTGTGTGTGTGTGTGTGTGTGTGTGTGTGTGTGTGTGTGTGTGTGTGTGTGTGTGTGTGTGTGTGTGTGTGTGTGTGTGTGTGTGTGTGTGTGTGTGTGTGTGTGTGTGTGTGTGTGTGTGTGTGTGTGTGTGTGTGTGTGTGTGTGTGTGTGTGTGTGTGTGTGTGTGTGTGTGTGTGTGTGTGTGTGTGTGTGTGTGTGTGTGTGTGTGTGTGTGTGTGTGTGTGTGTGTGTGTGTGTGTGTGTGTGTGTGTGTGTGTGTGTGCGTGCGTGCGTGCCAGCGCGTGTGTGTGTGTGCGCGTGTGTGTATGTGTGCGCGTGCGTGCGTGCCTGCGTGCGTGTGTGTGTGGATGTGTGTGTGTGGATGTGTGTGAGTGGATGTGTGTGTGGATGTGTGTGTGGATGTGTGTGTGTGGATGTGTGTGAGTGGATGTGTGTGTGGATGTGTGTGTGGATGTGTGTGTGGATGTGTGTGTGGATGTGTGTGTGGATGTGTGTGTGGATGTGTGTGTGGATGTGTGTGTGGATGTGTGTGTGGATGTTGGATCCACGATTTCTCAAATACTATAAGACTAACGACATTTTTAACTACGGATTCCTCAATCTAACAATAATGGGAAGAGTTGATTAAGTTTTGATAACCATTGGACAACCGGAAGTAGTAGTTACAAGAAAAAAAATCATCTAAATATTATTTATCGAAAATTTATGTAAATACTTATATTAAAGAACGTTAAATGCTTTATTCCATAAATATAAATTCATTATTATATCTTCTATAGATTTAGAGATAAAGAAATGCATATAAAATAATTTGATGTAAAAAATCTCAAATCAAACTACTTCAAGGCAAGAAATTCAAATGTTTGTAATTTACACATAGAGGTTACTGTCAAAAATATTTAAATGCCACTGTCAAAAATATTTGTACATCATTAAGAAGATTATGAAAATAAAAAAAAGTCAACAACGCAAAAGAATATACGTAAAAAAGCATATAAAAGGAATTTTCGAAAAAATGACGAATATAAAGAAAGAGAAAAGGAAAGTAGAAAAAGAAAATTTCAGGATATTGAATATAAAGAAAATGTATGTATTGTACATAATTTATATTAAAATACCCCATAGATTTTACAAATATATGTGAGAATTATTTTGTAGTGAGACATGAATATATGTATTTGTTTTCAAAAATATTTTGGCGAGAGGTTATGTGTTGGCCACATCAGATTTTTTTGGTCAGTACTATATGCCCGCATTTTTTTATCCTTTTTCTAACTCCCTGTACGAAGACGGTTAAAATTAACCGGCCAGTGAATTATTTTTATAATTCTGAAACCGCCAGTTTCAAATTAGGTGAATATTAAATTTTTGTCACAAATTATTATTCATGAAGCTTGTAGAATTAATTCCCGACAAATAACTCTAACCGAAAATCCAAAGTTTGCGCAAGGTGGCAAAAATATTCGCATCCATGTAGTCTCGAGGGCCGTATATTTCTTCTGTTTGTCTTAAGATATTCCTTCGCAGTCCTTCGAACTCAATTATAGCAAAAGTTGCTCGGTAAATCATGCGAGCTTCAGCGCAAGCTGTAAAATGTATTAAAAAATCCAATAAAACGTAAAGAACGGCCCGTAGATACCAAGCCAGCCACAATCTGCAAGCGTCTGACAATTCTACACTCGTAACTCATAGCTAGAATTCATAAGAAGTTTATTTTCTAATAATCACCAATGGTTTATAACAGTGAAGTTAAACTAGAACACTAGAATGCAAACAATGTCCGTATTTATTTGGAACTTTTCCAGTAACTTGGTAGGTTAGTTGTGTTTAGTTAGGATGCTATTATTTTGCTGATGAGGTAAGCTTGCCCGCAACATGGGAGACGAAAACGGCAGTGGGCTGGATCGGCCAGTATGAAGTATACACCCCTATTTACGAAATATTGCAGCGAGACTGGCTAGAATTGAACCATTTCAAATACATATATATATATATATATATATATATATATATATATATATATATATATATATATATATATATATATATATATATATACCGGGTGGCGCTCGAAATCCGTTACATAGGCATTTAACATGGGAAAAACCGTTTTCCCGGGGCGTTGCTCACCAATTTATTTAAAAAAATCTTCAAATAAAACTTGTAGAATATAAAATTCTGCATGTAAATCAGTAAATAAAATTCATTTCGTATATTTAGAAACTCCAGAAATAGAATAAGAAAATTTTGAAAATTTCCTTTTAATAGTGCTAGCCATGGAATTAAACCAAAAAGACAAACAAATGTGATGATTTAAATGTCAAATATTGTGATTTTTTGTCAAGAAAAATGAGTATTTGAACAGTATAGAAGAAATAAATTATTATACTCCTTAAGAATTTTACGTTGTGATAACTTTATTAAATAATAAAATGTAAATTAAAATTTTATGGCAAATAAACACACGTTTGTTTGTTAATTACATGGCTATCACTACTTTCAAATGCAAAATTGTATGTTCTACAACTTTTATTTGAAGAATTTTTTTCTAAAATAATTTCGGGAGCAACGCGCAAGGAAAAACGGTTTTCCCATGTTAAATGCCTATGTAACGGATTTGGAGCGCCACCCGGTTTATATATATATATATATATATATATATATATATATATATATATATATATATATATATATATATATATACCAATCGTTGAATTGTTTAAAGATGATGAAGGAAGGCATAAATGGTCCAAAACGTGTAGTTTAAAAGTTCTTTATTGGACGTTTCGAGCTTAAGGCAAGCCCATCTTCAGCTATCGTTGAAATATACATTAAATTTTACCAATATTCGTAACAAAATTTCATTACAATTGTATTAATAACGATGAAAAATATGAACTGTCATTTACAAATTTTTAAATTTTAAACCAGCATTTCAACCATTAAACCAAATCAATTCGGAGTTGGTGAAATACTGACTATTTGTAAATGACTTAGTTCATATTTTTCATCGTTATTAATACAATTGTAATGAAATTTTGTTACGAATATTGTTAAAATTTAATGTAAATTTCAACGATAGCAGATTTACTGACTTAGTAGATCCAACCCGTCTACTCTCTCTTTCTAAACAGTTACGTTCTTTATTTATTTCTTAAAACTGATAGATGTGAATAGCACGTGGAGTAGTTTATATACAAATAAAAACAAGTTAAAAAAACGAACTACCAATGATTGTAATAAATGACATGAATTAGAATTAACCGCCACATTTCAGAACTGTATCATTTATTTGGAAGTAACCCAGATTGATTAGAGATCAACTCAAGATTGAACCTGAAGTTCCCAAATAAATACGGACAGTGTTGTGTTGTAGGATGTAGCAGTTTTTCTGAAAGATGATCTAGTTTATGAGGTAATTTTTAGAAAAACGTGCTTAAAATCATGTAGAAGGAGAATCAAATAGAAATACAACACACGAAGGAGGAATAATAATGAAACAGTGAAAAAATAAAGAAATATCACGTTCCCTACCTCTAATTATAGACGATACAACTTTTTGTTTCTCGGATTCCAATTATGATTCCATTATTATGACTTTCATAATTGGAAACTCTTGCTTTTCTAGCGATGCATTTATTATTTTTGATGAATAATACCTACTTTATACGTGGGTCACATTCGAGAATAAGAAAATCAAGTAAGCGTTGGAAAACAAAATTTAATATGTTAGTTATCTGTTAGAAAATGGATTAAGTCACTTTGAGTTCAAAACATTTTACAATATTTTGTACTGTAAAGTCACATAAGTCATTACACATGTCATTGAACGTACGCTTTAACATCTTTAGTTATTTAGTATTTCAGTTTGTAATAGTTTATGGTGTTAGTTATAGCGCCAGTAGTGATTTATTTAGTGATTTCCCCAGTTTTAAAGTGTATTAACTGTGTTTATTTTGACGTAATATAGAAATGAAATTCAAGAAGCTGATGATTCGTTGTAGTGTTTGATATAAAGTGCAATGCCAAGAAGCAGATAGACGTTTACTTTTATATTTAATGATAAAAGGAAGTAATCTGTAGATGTCACTATTTTGTATTTCGAAAAATACATTGACTGTGAACAAGCGCTTTCTTTGGCTACAAGTTAACGATAATATAAAGAATTTGAACGAAAAGAAATTCTGTTTAGCACCAAAAAAGAACAGGATGTCCTCCTATATCTGTTACCAAAACTCAGCTATTAATAAAACATTTGTAAGTCGTTTTGTGCCACATTAGCGTTTTGATTTCCTAAAGGCGGAACGTGTAAGAATTTTCACAATATTAAATATGGTGGACATCAATTGTCTAAAGTGCAGTTTATCCAGAATTCAAGAATTTTATATTAATGGTTATATATACTTGGTAAACCATTAAAAACCCTAAATACCGCTAAAAATTGGGTGCGCAGAGCTATATTTATAGAGATTTTGGCATTTTTTCTGAAAAAAATTAGGTTAGATGAACTAGATATATTTCCATGTTTAAGTAGGTACACGCTTTCATACGAATAATACTGTTTCAATTAATGTATATTTGCAAAATTATGTATTATTTTCCTTCTTACCCTACGTTTTATAACATTTTTTATTTATAATTTTGCGTTCATCTGTCAAACTATTGTAAACTAACATGAAGATAGTGGGCCGAGCGATGTTATTTGTGTATCTGGTGTGCGATAGGTATTGTTTTTGCCAGGGTTTTTTAAAAAAAATTCTTAAAACATTACTGTGCGTTAGGTATTGTTTTTGTCAGGATTTAAAAAAAAAATATTTTATTCACTATCGGTTAGTAATATGACGATTTCTGACTTTTAAAAAGTTGAGAAGTTAGTTATTGTTAACCTCATATTCCAAGAGGTTGGAAAGTATAACGTGAAGATAGCTGGGGTTGGAAAATTGACACTTTCCAACCTCAGCTATACTCACGCTATACTTTCCAATCCCGAGGCGGGAAATAGGTGCCCCCCGCTTTGAGAGATCAATGCGTATCAATGATGGGTATTTACATATAAACAAAGCATCTTTACAATTTATATGATAAAGACATGAAATAAACTTGTAAATAATACAAGTAATGAATGAAATCAATATTTAAGGTTAGAAATCAAACTGACAGTTCATGTGACAAATGAACAATCTCAGACCATTCGTTTATTTATGTTAGGTTATTTAAATATCAAATATTATTTTTTTATTTCAGATTGTGAATAAAATAGTATACAAACCTCGGTGAAAAGTTTCATTGTCTCGGGCTATAGTTAACCTCGGCGCTTCGCGCTTTGGTTAACTATCTTCGCCCTCGACAATGAAACACTTTCCACCTCGGTTAGTAATATACTATTTCCAAAAAATATATATAAATACCTGTTCCCGCGCTCCAATTTTATGTTTCCTTTTTATATTTTAGCTAAAATAAGACATTACAACAAAAAATTGCAATTTCTACTATTCTGGATAAACTGCAATCCAGCCCATCAATTTTTACAAATATTATGACTGGTGACAAGATGTATATTCCTTTATCGAAGTACTAACTTGTCAAGAGAATCGTTTTTGAATTTATGATGGATGGAGAACTACCAATAATAATCTAGCTAGAAGTAATGACTCATGAAAAAAGTAATGTATGTAATACGAGTATTCTTCAGAAATACGGGAGTGGCAAAGGCAATTATGTTGTATGGACGGAAGATAGTTACAGCTAAATTGCACACTAAAAAATGTTTGCCTGAAATGCTCAATAGTGTTTCAGACAGAGGAATTATGTTGCATCAAGCTAATGCATCTTTTCATACGGCAGCTTCAAAACTTTACGTATTGCAAAAATTCTGCTTTGGCAATGTGTGATTTTTGACAATTTTTTGTGCTTTACAAAGTATAACAGGCGCTTTCGTTGGGACTGTGATTTTCTAAATCATGATTCGTTTAAGTATAATTTCTTCCAATCATGATTAAATTTAATTCCAGAAGAACAATAAAACTAAGCCGATCGACGCGAAACCTACACAACGTCGAACGAACTAGGGTCAAATGTTAAATTCACAAATCGACAAGTCAGCTGTTTCCGAATAACAAAAATTATTGTATTTATACTCTGTCCGTTTTTACTATATTGACTAGATGGCGTTTTGAGCGCGGCCGTTTTTACATGCATTAAATAAAGAATTCAAATTTTGGCGCCATTCCTGGATTTAAAAAAATCTTTCTAATTGACATTGACATTGTTTTTATGCATACAATTACTTATAATCTCTGTACCTTTCTCTACATGTCGGCGAAAGGGGCATGCATAAATGAAAACCACATTATTCAAATAAATTTTAAAGAAAACAACGTAAAATAAAAATATAATTCGCCTTTGAAATATAAATATTTACTCTCTAAAATATATACATTATATATATATATATATATATATATATATATATATATATATATATATATATATATATATATATATATATATATATATATATATTCTAAACATATTTCTTTGTTCCTGGGGTGATCGAGTGACCCTTCTTCCTCATGTTCTTTTATAGGTTTCCAAATACTACATCGTCCTATGCTCAGTTTCGATGCAACAATTTGAACATATTCTGATTTGGAATATGGATTCGTGGCACGATATGTGCAGTATAAATTATACGCCATTTTCTTGCCCGCTTCGGAGGGCCTATCCTTTTAGATGTTGTAAAACATTGGCAGAGCCAGGTTCAGGATTTTTATCCATAATATTAACGAAGAGAACAATAACAAAATTAACGAAAAACTAAGAAAACGCGCACAACGAAAACTATGTAATATGAAATATAACGCGAAAGCACTATGAAAATTATATAAACGAAAAGAACAATAATATAATTAACAAACAGAACTGAACAGAAATTAATAATATGTAATAAATCGTGTACTATTGCGACTTGGTTGACTTTTATTTATTTTATGTCAGACGGCATAACACAAATCAAAATAGTTGTCAAGTAAATTTAAATTTCGCGTCAATTATTTTGTTGTGTAAACTCGGTTCACGTTTGAACCAATCAGAGAGCTAGAATCTTAGGCCTTATCTCACCCCACGCTCTATAGTTACAACGGATAGAGTATAGTTATGTAAAAAGAAAATTCGAAACCAATACTGATGAATGACTCAAGTCCTAGTAGTTCTGAATCTGAGGCAGACATGAATTTGCGGAACAGAAGAACTTATACCTAACTATTCGGAAGAAGAATTTAAATGTCACTTTCGAATGAATAGAAGTACTACACATTACACAACGAATTATTGGTATTGGTACTTCTCATAATTCATCTGAAATATAAACAATCTTCTTAAAACTGTTTGTTCAGCCATTTTTCAATCTTGTATGTTTTGAATAACAGTAATCATGAGAAAAAAAACTGGTTCTGAAGGGGGCGTGTTGTGATCACAAAATGAAAGAGTGGGGTTAACGAATAACGAACAAAGAAACAAAATTCTTCGTGATCATGTTCATTTGAAGATTTTATGTTTTTTTTTAAAAAAAAACGCTGTAAAATATCATTTTTCACATTTAATGTTATTATAAATATGAATGGGGTCTCGTGGCCGCTCGCCTGACTGTCAGGTCGCGAATCTGGGAAACCGGGTTCGATCCCGACCGACTCCAAATTACAAATTTTAAATGGCACAAAATTCACCCCTGTGGTGCACTCTCTACGCCAGCAATGAGTGTCCGCGAGGTGACGCCTGGTAAGTGCCCGCACGATGCAAATATTTCATCATTACCGATATCTCTGTACAAAGCAGATTGGCACACCCAGCAATGGGTAATAAGTCGTGATGAGTGGGGTTAACGAATAACGAACAAAGAAACATAATACTTCTTCTTGATCATGTTTTGTACAATTTTATCACGAAACACAGGTCGAACGAAAGCGGCTAATGTCTTCGTCTGAAGATGAGATTGGTGCAAATTCAAATTCAGGATTCTATCTAGTTACTAAGTTTCATTTTAACAAAACACCACTACAAATTTTTTTTCGCACCCATTAAAGCCAATAAGATGTATTTTTACAAGTAAGTGAGTTTTGATAAGCGATAATTTTTTTGATGTTTTAGAAACATATTGTTTGCATACCTGTCAAAGTGTGTATATTTTCGGTGTTATCAGTTTTTATTAATTGCAAGTCAATTCGGACAGGTATCTATTTAAAACGTTGAAAAAGCAAACTTTAATATAACACCTCAAAACGTAATAAAAATTAGATGATTTTTGTCAAGAAACAAAATATATAAATAATTACCTGATTTTTATTTTGGAAATAGTCATCCAAATACCATTCGTGGTTACATTTTAATCTGGGAAAATTTTCCGATTGCTTTCTCGAGCCTGTTGCTAATTTATTTCGTGACATTGATCAAAAATCATTCGTTTGACAACTCGTGATTTTTTTGTCAATGCGACTCAATAAATTGCTAGGAAACCAGCTCTCGTAACAATCTGAAATTTTTGCCGGCAATAATTTACCACTTGATGATGATATTATATATGACTATTTCACTCATAAATTTATAAGCCAATCCAAATTCAGGATTCTACCTAGTTACCAAGTTTCATTTCGACAAAACACCATTAAAGCCAATAAGATGTCTTATTCTTACAAGTAAGTGAGTTTTGATAAGCGATAATTATTTGACGTTTTAGAAACATATTGTTTACATACTTGTCAATGAGTGTATATTTTCAGTGTTATCAGTTTTTTATTAATTATGAGTCGATTCGGACAGGAATCTATTTAAAACGTTGAAAAAGCACTTAAATATAACACCACAAAACAATAAAAATTAGAAGATTTTTGTCAAGAAGAAAAATATATAAATGATTACCTGATTTTTATTTTGAAAATAGTCATCCAAATACCATTCGTGGTTAAATTTTATCGTGGGAAAAATTTCCGATTGCTTTACTCGAGCTTGTTGCTAATTTATCTCGTGGCAACAGCTGTATTCTTTTTGACCCAATTGTAACTCAGCTCAGTACATACCTGAGTTGAGCTGAAGTGAGTAGTGATTTGTGTAAAAAGAAAAAGTTTTATTCAATTTTATCATATCCTTCTTTACCGATAGCATTTGCTGTAACAGCTGTCAAATTTATTGACATTTTTCTGATCTATGATACTGTTTATAAACGAAAAATGGATAATGTTGAAAATATATTACTGTAAGTATATCTGTATACGTGAATATAAAATTTGTTGTATTATATAACCTTAAAATGCAAACTGAGTGTTTCAAATCATTTTGAGTTTTGTAAACTGGTAGTGTAGCATCGGAAAGGGGGAAGTGAGTTTACTCAGAACAATTCAGATCAGTGGGGCTATCCGACTTGAATCCATCTGTTGGCTAGTAGTGGAACTTATATAGCGGATAGTACATGTGGCTATGAATTAGAATAGACCCCCAGTTGTGTCGAAAAGAACAACGATTTCCTGAGTTTATCTGAAGTGATCTGAGATGAGCTGAGATTTTGTCCAAAAAGAATACAGCTATTGATCTTTTGTCAATGCTACTTAATAAACTGCTAGGCAACCAGTTCTCGTAACAATCAAACAATCTGAAAATTTTTCCGGCAAAAATTTACCACTTATGATATACCGTGTGTCTATCTTAAAGGTGTACATAGGAGATTAACATGGGAAATCAGTTTTTTGGAATTTCCTGCTCGCCTAATTATTTTAAGCAAAAACGCGTCAAATAAAAATTTTAGAGCACAAAATTTTTCATCTATGTCAATAAACAGAATTACCTTTACCTGCTTTGTAACGAGAGAAATTAAATATGAAAATGTCGAAAATTACGTTGAAAATATCGAAAGCCATGGAATTAGACAAAAAATAAATAAATACGTGACGTTTGATCTGTCACAACGTTAGTTAACTTATTTGACGTGTCTGACAATTTGATTTTATCTCTAGTTTTATTGTCTGAAATTATTAAAAAATTAATATTTATACTAATGAAGAGCGTGTTTTCATAATTGCTAAATTCGTAACAAAATTTGAAAAGACTGCTAATGTGTCTTCAAAAAATACACGTTAATAATCAGAATATAGGAGCAGGAAAACGTGCATTAGAAGAGTGTTAGGAATAAGTGTAGAGCCCTTTTGTAGTACTAGATTTATTGCAAATGAGTTGGGAATACATCACAGCATCATACATAATTTTGTTACGCAATATAGAATTTTTAATAAATTCATATTATTTAAACAAAACTTTATTTTTTAACTTAATTTTAAATACAGTATAATATTTTTATTCTCATAATTAACGATGTTTTCTCAAATCAAATTATCAGAAACTTCAAACATGTTATTTACTTACGTTGGGGCCTATTCTGTAACTCAGTGGTTAATTTTTAACCATTGGTTAAATTTTTTAACCAATCAAGTAGGTTGACATATAACAAAAAGAGGGATTTTTAGTTCTCAAATCAATATCTATTGGATGAAAATTTTAACCAGTGGTTAAAAATTAACCACCGAGTTACAGAATAGGGCCTATAATGTGTTACAGATAAAACGTCACGCATTTATTTATTTTTTGTTCAATTCCATGGCTGTCAATATTTTCAACATAATTTTTCACATTTTCATATTTAATTTCTGTCGTTACAAAGCATCTAAAGGTAATTCTGTTTATTGATTTAGATGTGGAATTTTATGCTTTAAAACTTTTATTTGACGAGTTTTTTCTTAAAATAATTAGGCGAGCAGGAAATTCCAAAAAACTGATTTCCCATGTTAATCTCCTATGTACACCTTTAAAACAGACACACGGTATATGTAGAAATTTTCCGAATTATCCACACTTCCTATTATCTGAACTAGACAGTCCTGTCATGTCGGAATAAATGGGTTTACACTGTATGTATTCATAATATTCCATTTTTATTTGATTTGAGTTTAATATTTAATCTCGTCAACCTAATTAACATCTGTGATGAAACAGTTAATTATAAATCTTGTCTTTCGAAGTTGCAACTTTGCAACAAATATCCTATCTCGAATTACTGTTATGCAGTTTGTCAATTTACAATTTCCAGTGAAATACAATTCGCTAAACACTGCTTTTTACTAATTACTGTCTGGTTGCCAAATCTACCACTCGACTGGCATCATTTATAAACCGAATAGCCTACATTACAACAAAGTTAATACCCTATACAACACGATATTAAATTACGGTATCCTGTAGCGATATTGCATTTATCTGGTAAGGTAGAATGAATAGGGAATAGAAATCATTAGTGGAGTGGAAGGCCTCATATATAACGCTGTGTATATCCAACGGCCAAATATTTGGAGGGGGTGTTTGTTTTCCGAGTAAGCTTTATCCCTTCCAAACATAAATCAAATGGCAAATAACCCATGCAGGATGTTTAGAACCCGCCAAGTCTGCATAAATGGATACAGCAATACAGAGATTCCACGGATAGTTTGTACCCTGCGGAATTGTCCAAAGAATTGTCATCTCGTCGTCATTTGCGACGCAGCATCCTATGGAAAAAAAAATCACACTGACCGCTCAGATCGTTGCCCAAGGATTATGCTTAGGCAACAGATCCAAAAGGGTGTGCAGTAAAGATATCTAGCGGGAGAAGTCGAAACTAGTACCCTACCACTGACTCGTTATTTTTTGATCCCTCTCGTATTTTTACTTTTCAATAAGGTCTCCGTGAACTTCAATGCACTTGTTCAATGCTTTTATGACATCCCGGATATCCGTACTCTGCAGCTCCTCAAATTAACTGTTTACTCTTGCTTTAAATCGTCATCTGAACAAAATATCATCGACCACCAAGATTGAAACAGGTAAAAGCCCGAAAGAACCAAATCTCGAAAATAAGCAAGATGGACACAGACAGAACTTGTATAGTGGCATGAGTTATCGCGATGAATAATGATTTTCTTTTTTGAAAATCCTGGTCTCTTTTTGAGAATTTCTTGGTTAAATCCAGTAATTTTGGTGTACACATTTTTTAAATTTGCTTTATCTTATACTATAAAATAAATCCTTGTCGATTTCCAAAATAGGCGATGTGCACATTTTGAGCGTCCGCGCCTCTAACGGCTGCTTTGGTGTTTTGCGGAGAGGACATTATGGCTGCAACGACAGCCGAGCTAAACTACATTCCGAAAGAGGCTTTCTCGGAATGCTTCCAACAATGGCGGCACCGCTGGGAGAAGTGTGTGGAGTCCCAAGGAGACTACTTTGAAGGTTGATTAGTATGCCAGATTTTTTCCCCCGATCAAAGGTCGGATACTCTTCTAACAGACCTCGTATAATGCAGTTCGCTAAATCTATGATTATGTTAAATTACATGTTTTTGTTTGGCCGATATAAAAATTCGTTAATATTTATCATAACAAATATTTCAGGTCTTTGGTAAAAATAATTTTCAACTTATTACCATATCAAAACAAACAAAAAAAACTTGTTCTTTTGCTCTGCAGATTGCAATCATTTTTGACGTCATTAATCGGATTATGCCAATCCGATCTGATTGTAATAGCGGACCGAAAGAAAGCCACTCTTGTTTTCTTGTACCATGTCGCAGTATATATTCTAATCTGCGCAGTTCATGTTTATGATGGCATTAGCAATGCGGTTTCTTTGCACTCCGGGAATAATCCAAAGTTGTTTGAAATACAAGAAGCAATAGTTGCGGTTTGTGTTGCAGTTTGATTAGTCTTGTAGTTTCCAGTCATAAGTTTTGCTCAACTCTGAGGCTTTAAATCTTGTAGCACGTCTAACAATAATAGTAAACATCAAGATTCTATTCTCATAGGAAATGTAACAAGAAGGAAATCTTAGTAAAATTTATATTGTTTACAAAATCTGAATTAGAATTTGAAAATTGAATTACGATAGTCGTTTGATTTTAACTTAAGTAGCTAATATGCCCATTCTGTAAAACATTCGCATAACGAATCATTATCATAAAGCAATCGTTATTATGAAATTCGTTACATGTACTTAACGACAATCGTTATCTTCGTATTCGTACTCTGTAACACAACTTAAAAAATAATAACCTTAAGAGCAAGTTAAGAACTTTTTTTCCTAAAATCAAATTATAATTTTAAATGAAATATATAAAATAATTCAATATCACTCACAAAACTTCTAGGTTAGATTACTTCTGGCGGGAATCAGCTGTCAGTTGTCAGACTCTTTCTTCTTGTTGTGAGCTATGCTCATATACCTACTAACTAATATATTGCGGATCCTTTGCTTTTCTTGAAGCCAACACTGTGATATAGAAATATCATTGCTGCTTAAATCTATCTCACACAGACACCTAACCTGGAATTATGCGCATGCTCGTAAACCTTGACTACTATTGGCTAACGACATCATGATCACTTTAATCATTTAGATTGCAAATCACAGCCCGAAGGAACACGGCTGATATGACTTCTGATTATTAACGACTACTGCGAGAAATTTTAAATTCAAATTTGAGATATTAAGTATGTACCTACCACTTATCTTGCGTGTAAATTCTTGAATATAAATATTAATAATAATAAATAACAATGAAATATTCTAGTGTTAAATTTGTATTAAATAATTTGCTTTGTTGTACTGTAAAAATAATAGGAATACAATCTGGTCAGGATTAATTTATTTAGGTGACAGTAAGGTAAAGAAGAATCGACGATACTTATTTCTAATATACAGAGTGTCCCATTTAAGGTACGAATGCATTGGGATCTCGAGAACCGTAAGAGCTACGAGGTTGGTTAAATTAGACAAAAGTTGCCCCATTAGGAGACCATTTTAATGGTATTTTGTTATTTGCGAAAAAATGCATAGGTCACTAGATATAGGCGAAAATGTAAATTTTGCAGTTTTTTACTTTTGCAAATAACTTCGAAGTGTGAAATCATACTGGATTTTGGTTTGCACTTCTTTAGGGCACTTTTTTATGTTCTTTCGACTGGCGATGCTCAATTTTTTTTATCAATGTTGGTTTCCGAGAATTGATGTCAAAGTTTTAATTTTTATATGGACGCCATATTGGAAAGTTACGCCATTGAAAAGAGAATTTTCTTAACTTTACAATGATATAAAATAGTAATAATTTATTTTTATAATTAACAGAGAAATTAACAAAAAATGTTATTAATACTAAAATTTAATTGAGAAAAGTAAATCGAAGGCTGCTATTTAAGAAAATAATTACTTAATAAACAAATAATGTTAAAAATACAAAAATAATTTACAAAAACTTCACAATAAATTTTCTATTAACCCGCCATTTCGTTCTACGCAATTCTGCGCTTTCGTTCTGTTCCTTTTATAACTTTTCTCAGAATTTGATTTAGGATTCTTACTGCGGCATTTCTTAAGTCACTTTCATTCTGATATTCCCGAATAAAAAGTTTATTTTTTAAGTATCCGTATTTAAATAGCCTTCGATTTACTTTTTTCAATTAAATTTTAGTATTATTAACATTTTTTGTTAATTTCTCTGTTAATTATAAAAATAAATTATTACTATTTTACATCATTGTAAAGCTAAAAAAATTCTCTTTACAATGGCGTAACTTTCCAATATGGCGTCCATATAAAAATTAAAACTTTGACATCAATCCTCGGAAACCAACATTGATAAAAAAAAATTGAGCATCGCCAGTCGAAAGAACATAGAAAAGTGCCCTAAAGATGTGCCAACAAAAATCCAGTATGATTTCACACTTCGAAGTTATTTGCAAAAATAAAAAACTGCAAAATTTACATTTTCGCCTATATCTAGTAACCTATGCATTTTTTCGCAAATAACAAAATACCATTAAAATGGTCTCCTAATGGGGCAACTTTTGTCTAATTTAACCAACCTCGTAGCTCTTACGGTTCTCGAGATCCCAATGCATTCGTACCTTAAATGGGACACTCTGTAATCATCTTTTTCCGACAGTAATTTCGTTTCGTGATAAAATCTAATTTTAGACATGTCTAAATAATAATTTTCATAATTTGTATTTTGTGGTTCTCTAAAATATTTTGTTCTTTGACATGGTTAACAAATACGGTTGTATTAAACACATAAGGAGACCATTGTTTAAACACATTAATAATCATGCGTTGTTTTAACTTTTTATTATTGAACATTTCCTGTTGGCTATGCCTAAATACCCTTTCAGCCTTTTTACAAATAAATACCAGATCCTTTGATGGATATAAGAGGCTTCCCCGATTTTTTATGTTAATTATTAATATGCTTTCTCTTCTATCACGGCACAAATATTTAAGTACAAGTACAAACAGAAATGAAATCAAACTAAAGCCATGTGCTTGCTGCATCAGCTAGCGACAGCTGTCTAGTGATGCACGACGAGGCGAGAATACTCTCGCATCTCGTCTCGTCTCGTTGAATTATGCGAGACGAAAACGAGAGCAAGAGTGCAGTTTGAAATTCGAGGCGAGATCGATATAACTGCGAGAAGCGAGAAATCTCGCGAGACTCTCGCAATAAAAAGTATTTGTAACTTTATAGCTTTGATTCATAAATTCAATGAAAAATGCACCGTACAAAAAGTGGAGTCAATGCTAATTCATGCATAGAACACATAAATGTAAAAATTATATGAATTCACTATATTTTTTGAGTCTATCTAGAGTCGATTCGATTAGTATCGTTCCCAGAGCGAGGAAATGCAAAAATAAAGACAAAATCCATCCAATAGAACAAGTTTTCTCCAATATTTCATCCCCTAATTCACCCCAGTTAAAACCACGGTTAATCAAACTATTGTCGCCCCTGAAAAGTAAAGGATGTTATATTAAGAGTCGATGGGAGCAAACAGGGAGAGAAGCGGAGTGATTGGTTGCCGGCCGGTTACTAGTGTAGCGGTTTTTTATGACTTTACTTGAATAGTGGTATATATTTAATGAAAAAGTGTAGGTACTTTTAGTTACAAAAAATATTTTTTTAATGTTTAATTCGTTTTACTGATGACAGAATGTGTTAACAGATGTTCATATTGAAATAGTTTAGAGATCACAATTTGATGATAAATTGGATATTTTAGAGGTAAATTAAATTCTTTACTAACTTATCACATTTTCTGGTGACCGTAAATGAATAAACATTATGTTCGTATTGAAATAATTTGTTGACCAGAATTTAGTGTTTCGTCTCTTTATTATAGTTATATGATTGCAAATTAATGGAAGGCGGTGCTACTTGTCTCTTGTAGTTAAACAGTTACGTAAATACGTAGTGCGCAAGCGCTTATTTTTATGGCGAGACTCTCGTGCGAGAACGAGATGAGACCCAAAAAAATGTACGAGAACGAGATCGAGATTACAGATCCGAAAACGAGACGAGATCGATATTTTATATTTCTCGTCTCGTCTCGCCTCGCGTGCATCACTACAGCTGTCAGCGTTAGCCAATAGTAGTCAAGATTTACGAGCTTGCGCATAATTCCAGGTTGGGTGTTTCGTGAGATAGACTTATGCAGAAATGGTATTTCCATTTCACAATGTTTTCTTCACCTACTCTTATGGGAAAGATACGAGCATTAGCAATATATTAGTCTAATAGGTATATGGATATGCTAGAGTTACTACTGTCATCTATAGACAAATTGGGAAGCTTGCGCTTGGCGCAGGAAAAAATAATTATTGTGCATCTAGAGCTACCCTTAGGCCACTGACGTCTAAACCACCCACGTAATCAGTTATGCAGCCTCAGGCATTATACACGAAAAAAAAATGACTTCATTAGTTGAAATGCCTTAAAATGTATCATCTGCAGTTGCATTAACTAAATTTGTAAATAAATAAATCTGAAATAGTTTCTTATTTTTTTTTATAGAAATATGTAATTTTAAATATGTTAATTTGTATTTCTAAGCTGGTTTCATCTCTTGCAGAATATTAATTTTACTAAATAATATTTCAGTTTATTGTTTTAGTACTACTAACAGAAATTAGGTAAAATTTATTAACATTTCCAATAAATTACCATGTACTTGTTCAGAAATCTGTTTTTACTTTATTTCTTGATATTTTAGCCAAACAAGCATGATATTCTTTATTTGTGTTAATGTAATTGATTAAATCAGGAAATATATTTTACTGTATGAGTAAATTTATTAACGAATAGGTTTCAAAAAATCCTGCTTGAATGAACAAAAATTACTATTTCAGCTTATCCAGTTTTCTCTTTTAGTTAAGATAGGGCAAAATGTTTTCTGTTTCAATGAATAGAATAGCCAAATTAGCTCAATCGTTTTCTCATCCCATTCCCCTATGCTGTACTATGCCACACGTTATGTTGTGATCTACCTTATATCGCGTAGTACGTATACGTAGAATGTGTTCTGTATCTGTAGAAGCAATAAGATAATAGTAAGTTGTTCATGTATTCTATTATTTATTAGTAAAGATATTAATTACATTGAAGTAAAACAATGGCAGATGATTACGTTCGGTCATTTCTCCAGGAGATCAATGTTGACCATTGCATCGAAATAATATGATATGCCAAATGGTAAGACGTACATTTCTTTGAAAAGATGTGTTTAATAAAATGTAGATAAATAGAAAATTAAAACAAAATAAAATTTCAAGAAAACAATGTAGTGTTGTTTATTTTTTATTATAAATTATTGTATTGTTTTGTAATTACACAACGAATTTTTATTTTTGTATTAAATAAATAATATATTAAATATATTTTTATATAAAATACTTGATAAAATATGTGTTTTTATTTCTACATTTCAATTTCATACTATTTAGTACAGTAAATTATAATTTAGGCATACTTTATAAAGTTCTCTGCGACAGAAGAAGACATTTCACAGTCAGGTAACATAATATCCGTAGTAGTTATTATTTAAAATATTTATATTTCTTTTTGAGGAAATTAAATTATTCTCTCAGTAATAAGAATATTAGTATTAGTATATTATATTATATTTTACTGTATTGGATTTGCTACTTCAAAAATAATATAACGTAAGTGAGTAAATTATATTCGCTGGTAGAGCAAATATATTTTACTAAGGTAGTCACATTTTTACTCGGACTACAAATGTTATTTCTATTTTTTTAGAAATTGTATTTACTGTTTAAGCAAAAACAAATCTAGAAATACGTATTTACCGATGTACTTAATGTTTTTCACTGTCACGATTTTAGGGTGTGTTTTTATCTAATACGGTTAAGTTTTTCTTTCCGTGTATGTTTACGTAAAACCAAAAATAATTCTATTTAAAACTTTTCAATATCTTCCTTTTAGCATACAGCTCACATGAGAAAATTCCGTGCTAATACATGAAATATACATATCATCTAACTTTTCCCAAATGTTTATCTTACTTAGAAACTTTTTCGACACTTATAATAAATGATCCTGTATTCGCATCTTGTTTTCGTCTTGGGACTAATAATCGGCGGACGTAACCGCACTATGTATCCAGTTGCGATAGGCTAATGCTCTTTAGGAGCATTGAGATTATTAATTAAAACCAAGACAGATACGAATATAAATGGTAGCCTATGAAGCATTGTTTCGCTCTTTCTGATTGTAGATAGCAGGTGCAAAAAGTTTCAATTTAATTTTGTATGGTGACATTTCGTTCCAATTGTACGAGTGCAGGGTCAAAATGTGTAGAACAATTCGTTCATTGCATGTCATATTCGAATGCATATGTATTTCAAGAATCGATCTATGAAACTCATTATAAAATCTGCAAATTTTATGGGACTTGTGGTTGTGCCAGGTGCAATATGGCCGACGCGATAAAATTAAGAAATTACATATTTCGAATTGATCTATAGAAAGCTGCGGAATTTCAGTTTTTATGACAAGTGAGTCATTTATGTCAAATTTATATCTGACTTAATATCACCTTACAGTAAAGAAAGCGATTAAATTTAATATTAAACGATTTTTATACGACTATTGTTAATTTCTGTTCAGTAACATAAAGCTAATGGTACGCAAAATGTTTATTGTATTTTAATAAATATAATATACAGGTATTTAAATATTTCTTTTAGATATTTTACGGATGTGCACTACACTTCTAACGTTCATGCCTGAGAGGGATTTAAACCCGAAACATTTGCTTTGCGATTACGTTGCTCCTACGCTATTTTGCTCGGCTGTCAACATTATTCTTCACTCTTTATTATTCTGATCTAATAACATTTCAAAAATGTATGCATTTATGTCATGTGCTCCAGATATGCTGCTCTCCGGTGAATTGGGCTACGTTGATGAAAGTAATATGATTATTACCAATCATTGCAATCATTATGTAACAAAAATTTGATGAAATCAGAAAATAAACTTTTCTCCATTACGTGTGGTCATATTTTATTTAAACGATTTTCTGCTTTAAAAATTTAGTGTATTCCAAAGTATTGCGTGTCTCTGGTCCTCCTTGATATTGCCTATATACACACCAAGTTGCCTACTTCACAATTAGTTTTTCTTCCAAGCGCCAGACGGCGATACGTGAAACATTGTCTCAATTGTTATAGTGGTCGTCGACTATCTATAAAGGGTATATATGATCCGTGTTCGAATGATTCGAATTTACTGGCTAGATAATAATAAACAAAGACTAATAAAAATATCTGTCAAAGGCCAACGGCTTTTTTTAAGCTACTAGATACTTGGAATTTGTTGACAAGGGTGAAATGAATTTCGTTAGATGTCTATCGAGTATGGTTATGGTTCTCAGTTTTTGATTTACTTCTTTTCATTTTCAAGAGTCCATAAAAGGGTTCAGGCCCGTAAAACAGTAATATGGCTCTCCCTTCAGAGAGCTCATTTGCTTTTTCAATGGTACCCACCGCAATGTGATAGGCTTGATTTACATTAGCGGTACAGTGATGGTACAATGACGGTACAATAACGGCACAATGACAGTATGTAAATTACAATAGGCGATGTGCACATTTTGAGCATCAGCGCCTCTAACGGCTACATAGGCATTTTTGATTACCGAATCAATTTTGACATTTCAAGAAAGTGATACAATTTTATTTTGAGTTGTTGCTATTGTGTATGAATATTATACATCATAGTATATTGAAATGAATAAAGAAAATATTTAAAATGCTATATATGTGATCTGACAATCAAAAAAGTAAAATACCAGCGAAGGTACTGTGGCAGAAAATATATTTTTTCTCATGTGTGATTTCTGTGAACCATTTCATCATATTTAAATTTTTATTATAATCTATAATATTAGTTAAATGTTAAAAGATGCACAATACATGGAAATTGAGATTAAAAAGTTGGAAAACTTGAATGATTGGAAAGAAGAAAATTTCTACATATCACGATATCAGTGTATGATGTTAGCACTTTTCTTTTATATTCGCAATAAATGAAGAAGATTCTTCATTGAAAATATACCAGGCTCTAAGTGGAATCAGTTGCACAAGCTCGGAAAAGAAAATACACGAAAAATACGAACCATGTGAATTTCTATCTATAACATTAACATTACATGTACAAAATTTATAATAAATAGACGAATTATGTCAAAAATAGACTTCTATTTCATACAACTGCAAGTATTATACAATTTTAAGACAATTTTCTGCTTCTTGTGTTATATCTTGTTCAAATAGTAACTTAAGAAATACATTTTTATATAATTCATTATTGCAATTAGACGACCATTGTTGGAATTTTATTTATATGATAAGTATCTTTTACAATGAGAAAATATGTATACCTAAAAGAATTTTTCATGTTAGTAGAAGATATCTGTTGAAAAATTATTTTCTTATACATCTGTTCCTCATATAATCTTCCAGTAAATTTATAAAATTTGATACTTCAATCGGTAATTTTGTAAGAATTATTACATCCCTCACTGCATCACATAATATTTGACGTCCTATCATTCGCATTCATTACAAATATTTTATAAAATAGAAATTGCAAAATTATTCTGACATAAAACATAACCTTGCTATGTTTCAATGAGTAACCATTTTGTCATTTTTGTCCGCTGTCGGCGCTGACTACTTTTGTGCATACCGCCTATAGGCATTAGGGAGTTTTTGTACAGCGTTTTCCCGAAAAACGTATACGCTAACGTTTTGGTTGCTAGGCAATATCATATTTGTTACTGGTCGTACGTGAAATTTGAAGACGTAATACGTCCGTCGCAGGGGTAAAAGACGGGCCAGTTGACGTACGTCTACTATGACCTAGTAGGCACAGAATCCTTTTCATTTGAATCAGTTACTGTATTTTGTTTACAAGCATAAACTTTCGTGCTTGAAAAATGTTAGGTTATTTCGTTTGAAACAAACACGAAGTACCCATTTCGATTTATTTGTATTAGTCAAAGCATGAGATTATGTTACTTCCCTATATTTAATATTAAATATTTAGTATAATTCTGATCAGAGATATTCAACCCACTCAGCGATATTAAAAATGACAGGATGACAGCTGTTTTGTTTATAACTGCTGTGAATATAGTTCCACTATCAACTTATACGAAAATTCACTACTTTGTTTTTACATGAGTGTTGGTTAGTAAACACGAGAGATAAAATCAATTAATATATATATATGAAACAATTCTAACATTTAGCAAACTGTTAAATTAACAGATCTGTTAGTTAACATCAGATTTGACATTTGTTTATGAAACCGGGCAATTTGCTTTTTTTACTTCCCGCTACCCTTGGTAAGTGAGGTATAGGGATCGTGCTAAAAATCGCATATCGAGATTTTGGTAAATGAGCACGTTTTAAGGTCCCTAGAATTTAACATTTTCTCGATGATGTGTGTGGGTATATATATATATATATATATATATATATATATATATATATATATATATATATATATATATATATATATATATGTGTGTGTGTGTGTGTGTGTGCGTATGTGTGTGTATGTCCGTGTGTGTGTGTGTGTGTGTGTGTGTGTGTGTGCGTATGTGTGTGTGTGTGTGTGTGTGTGTGTGTGTGTGTGTGTGTGTGTGTGTGTGTGTGTGTATGTGTGTGTGTGTGTGTGTGTGTGTGTGTGTGTGTGTGTGTGTGTGTGTAATCTTGAATTTCGAAATTTTTCTGTAATAGAAAGAGCCCATTAGATTTTAGTGTAAATCAAATAACCGGAAATGGCACTTTACTAGAAGCTCAAAATAGTTTTTCTTCGAAAAATACCTTTAAATGTTATTTTTTTCGCCATTAATGTTATAAAAATTAATACTTTTTCTATATATTTTATGGATAAATTTATAAAATTATCTATAATTTAAATCCCGAAGCCTACGCTTTAAACAAACAGAACTCTTTGATTGCGCAGTTATTCAAATGTACGTAACTGAAAAATAAATGTCACTGTTAAAGAACTAATCATGTCAAATTAATAATAGTAACGTTTTAAAAAGAAAAAAGTAAATAGAGCAATAGGAAAGGAAATCAATACAGTTTCCAGCATATGTAAATATGTAGGTATGTATTTAGATTAATAAAAATTAACGATTCGCAAAAAAAGTTTAAGCTAATTCTCATTTTTGGATTAGTGAATTCTATTTTATCCGGGTATTTAAAATTTAATCTTCATTTTATTATCAAAAAAAGTAGTTACTTGGATTAGATTAGACTACATTTTAAGAAATAAACTGCCAAAATTAGAGTAAAATTCGCTAATCCAAAAATAAGGATTAGCTTAATCTTGTTTGTCTACATTTTACTCTTGTATGTTACAACGTTTTATATAGGTCAGTTGTAGGTAGTTTTTTAAAAATATTCAATAGATAAAAATGAAATAAAAGATCATAATCAAATTTCGGAAATCCTATGAAACTAAGAAAGGCATAAAAAGAGGATTAAAATTTCGTCTCGATCAAAATTTAAATTTTATTTTATAGTACTATACTTTTCAATTTGTAAAGTATTACCTATATTTTATCATTTATCAAATAAATAAATCTTCACTTTTCCATCAGAATTATCTCTTAATTTCTGGGTATGATAAAAATTTCAATGAAATATAAGCAAAAATACATGTTATAATATAGATTAGGCAATATAAAAAATAAAATAACGGACCGGTTGGCGGTTGCATCCGTAACATGTGCTTATTTTTTTAAAGGCCTAAAGGCGCATTCACAAATGAAAATTAGGTTTATGGTTTTTGTTTAGGTTTAAGTAAGTCATTCATAAATATAAGTTTAAATTACCTGACAATTGGTTTCGATATGTACAGACATGTATGTAAATGCTTCAAAAACAAGATTAAAATATTGGTAGAGCAGTACTCAACAAGACATCTGTGCGCCGTAAAACTGTCATTCGCTTGGCATTATTGGTTATATTTTAGCAATTAAGTTATGATAGTATCCATGTTTTTCTCGCATTTGTTTAAAAATCCGAATCCACCAAGTGGATACTAAATAAAGATGGGTGTATATATCTATATCATTTCAGACTCGTTCTCATTGGTGAAGTTTGTGACGTCAAACTAAATCATAAACCTAAAGTTTGGACCTTGCAATGTTCAGTTTTATGATTTGGATTTACAGACCCTAAATTCTGAAGTGTGAATGGAGTCATTACTTAATATGCGGCCATAGTCTTTAAATCTAAAGTATAAACCATAAATCTAAACCTAATTATCATTTGTGAATGCTACTGCTCCGTTTGCCACACCGCCTCACGACGGGCCTGCGAAGGGTGCAAATTGATTACAAAAGTAGTAAGGATATCAGGAACAATTAAATATAATTTTACATTTAATTGTTTTTCTTCTTGGTGTAAGTGTGTTTGAATAGTAATATCTGGCAAACGATGATGGAAGCGATCATGACACGCCACATTTCGGGAAATCCAATAATTATTTGTATGTTAGAGAGATGCAAATAGTTACTTACAGCCAATGTTTGGCAGTTTTGGATTGTAGATTTAACTATGATATATTGTAGATAATATTTGGCTGATTAAATACAACCATAAATCTATCATGGTTGTTTGAATATCATTAACATGTTTCAATAAATCAGAACAATTGAACTGGTGACAACAGTGGTTGTAATTCAAATGTACATATTTTAATAATCGTTATTCTATTCTATGGGTAACATATTGGTGGACATTTGTTGCGTACTCTGCATAATTACATGCAAATCAGATGTTGCTAGATAATATTCACAGATAAAATAATAATTTTCAAATACTATACATTGTAGTATTGTAATTGTATATTAGACCATATTACTGAAAAGGACTTCATCATGTCACAATGAGTTTACAATGTCATTCGCCTTTGTAATACGCAAACATTTATTTTGCAAATAATTTCATGTCTGTATTTTTTACTTGAAAATTCAATATTACTCGTATATAAATATGTACAAGAAACATGTTTTGAAAACATGCTTTAATAACATGGTTTAATGTTTAGCAAAAATAATAGTATTTTATTTTAACTTCAATCTGATCTTGATCGTTTTAATAAGTACACCGTGGATAATTATTTATCATTAAATACTTAAAAATGTTGCCATATTATCTTTACCAGGAATAGGTACACTGTACGTTTTTCTTATGAATTAAATGGATCAAATATGAAAGCAGTATCTCAGATAAAGGATCTAGGAGTTATCTTGGATCTTAAATTAATTTTTGATATTCATGCAGATAATATAATAAAAAGATCTTACAGAATATTAGGTTTCTTAATTAGATCTTCGCGATATTTCAAAAACCCTCATATCATAAACACGGTATACAGAGTGATCTAGAATGATTTAATGTCATGTGACTTAAAAAAGTTCTTACTAAATACAAAATTATCTTTCACGGAAAAAAATTAGTATCAATTTACCGGCAATGTCAAATTATGTTTCCTATATTACTGACATTTGGAAAAGTCAGCGGCGTTTTGCATTTGATTTTTTTGACATACAGTTTGTTTCTACCTTTATAATTAAACTGTTATTTATTCAAATCAGAGATGAAATAAAAAGTTTATTATGGAAGTATATATTCTTACTGCGAGGAATGATGAAAATGAGTGGAAATATGTACGACAATCAAATCTGTCAATCGTATAATCGTATTTCACTATCTCAACGATGCGGCAAACAAAAAATCAGAACGAGGCGGAACCTCCAATTATTCTGGATCACTCTGTATACAGAGAATTTATTTTAAAATGCAACATACGGTTTATCACTTCCATGGTTACACACTACTGTCAAAAAATGACAGCAATGTAATATTTGTCCATTTTAAAATGCAACATTATGAATAGTATTGCAGCACAGGAGATACCTCTAGAACACATCACAAATAGTGTTAATTCTTTCTACGAGCGACTAGGATATCGTATCAGTGTGAATGGAGGTATTTTTGAACATTTATTACATTAAAATTTTGAATTTTTGTAAGACAAAGTCTGTTAAGATGTGCTACATTAAAATTTTGATTTTTTGTTAATAGCAGGTAGGTTAATTTATTGGAAATTAGTATTGAGAATACATAACTACAAATTTTTGTATGTTGCATTTTAAAATGGACAAATATTACATTGCTGTCATTTTTTGACAGTAGTGTGTAACCATGGAAGTGATTGACCATATGTTGCACGTTAAAATAAATTCTCTGTATATCGTTGGTACGTTCACAGTTAGAATTTGCACCTGTTTGTTGGTCTCCACAATATCAAGTATATATAAAACGAATAGAGAGAATTCAAGAAAAGTTTATTAAATATTTGAGGATTCGATTTCTTAATTTTATGCAGTTCAAGGGTCAAATATGTACAATTGACATCAACAACCTTGTAACTTCAACTGAGAAAGTTACATATGGTAGAGGGGGAAGATACTTCACTAGCGAATGCAAATACTCCCTCCATATTTATTCCTAGTTCCATGCCTTAGATCGTTAGAACGAATGTCAGTAGTAATAAAAAAGTGAAATATATATTACTTACAAAATGAATTCTTCCCAGAGCAATTATAATGATGGATCACTTACCTAAAAAAAGGAAAAATATATTAATTATACACTACAAACATGTACTTAATATGATTGTCAATTATAAAATTTCAATTACATTTCCCAGATGATCCTAACCTAACATTTTCTATTAATCTAACAGAGCCATATATGCAAGGATGTTCTAATAAAACACTGGATAGCTGACATACGTTTAACAAGTGAGACGAGTAGTGGGGGTACGGCGCCATTTGCAGAAAAGGCAAAACGTTAAACGTTCGTTGGTCTATTATTGCATTATATGGTACTTTTCTTGAATAAAGTGGTGTTTGTGTTGTGTTGATAAAGAGATATTTTCAAAATATAAGGTAATATGCCGTCTTCTTGTAGTGCTTTTGGGTGCACAAATAGACATAGCAAGAATAACCTTCGACAATTTTTAAGTATTATTGTTCATATATATGTCTACATATTTATTCATACTATTGTTTTAAATATTTTACAGATTTCCTTTAAATAGTAGTGGTATATTAAGATTGTGGATAGATGCCATAAAAAGAAATAATTTCACACCTACAAAAGCATAAAAAAATTGGAGTGATCATTTTCTTGAAACTGTTTATTTGAAAAGGCCTAGAACATATATAAGAAGATTAAAACAAACTCAGCACCTTCTGTATTTCCAAATTTTCCACCACATATACAAAAGGCATCTTTTTAATAAGCAAATATTATTTTTAAACACATAGTCCTATTTCATTGTGAATTTGATATGTATATACCGGGTGTTCACTTTTTTTATAGGATATAGGAAATACAATGTTAAAATTTTCATTATGCGATAGTTCGTTCCCTATGAATTTTAGAACAAAAGTGTAAATACAAAAAATGTTCAGAATTAAAAACTGCATCGAACAAGCTTCAATTTATTGATATAATTCGGTCCTGTCAGGAGATAAACTTATAATAAAATTTATAATTTTCAGCTATTTACAGTGTGCCATGGAAAACAAAACATTAGTCATTGTACTGACAGGACCGAATTATATAAATAAATTGAAGCTTATTCGATGCAGTTTTTAATTCTGAACATTTTTTGTATTTACACTTTTGTTCTAAAATTCATAGGGAACGAACTATCGCATAATGAAAATTTTAACATTGTATTTCCTATGTCCTATAAAAAAGTGAACACCCGGTATATGTAATAAATGTATATTATATTATTAAAATAACTATAATTTTTAAAGTATATGCAATATAAATTGTTACTATTATGTAATTTAAAATTTGGCGCGTATTTTGCCTTTTCTGCAAATGGCTGCCTTCCAGTTGCTTGTTCCACAGGTGACTACGTGCACAACATACAAGTTAGCAATCCAGTGTATATATTAATATCCTTGCATATATGTAGTAGAAAACATGAAAACTAAATTTCAAATATTTAATAAATCTTCATAAAAATAAATAAATGTTTCAGAAAATTCAAAATAAACTAATGTTGATCCTTCTTTACAACAATGATATATGCAACTGCAAGAATTTATCTGTAAAATTACTAGAATCTGTTTTACGTAGATATGTGGATTGTGTGCAGTAAAAAGTAAAACAAAATGGCGCACAAATTCTATTTCCCGTGTGTGTGTAGACAATAAGGTTGCTGGCTGCAGAAAATTCGTTATTTGAGCACCGTCAGTCGCTGCTGCATTTTTCATTTATAATTCACGTCGGCCAACACAAAGTAAATTGGTACATGAGTCCTGGTTCATGTAATTTCACATCACTTTATGACATTTTCCAAGACATTTTCGTATGCACTATGAACCCGCAGCTTTTGTTGTTCATACAGGTTATAATGAATTCATACGTATATGTTCAAGTTACGTATATTGTTTATGTCGTTTTGTGTCCATTTTAAAAGTTAAACAAAGTACAGGAAAACACACTAGAGAATGGAATATTCTACTACAATAGAATTCAAGACAAAGAACTAATTAATGTTTTGTAGATTACACTAAAAAAATGTATTCTACTTAACTTGTTATTTGTACAATTTAACGAGGGTCATTTGAAAAAAATACGAGAAAATGGCACAACCATTCCGGCACAATCACATGAAATCAGTCAGAAAATTTAGTATTCACCAAAAAACTTCAAATAAAATTCTACATCTGAATCAATAACCAAATAATTTTGCATGCATTGTACCGGCAGAACTTAACTATGAAAATGTCGAAAATCACCTGAAAAATAGCGATAGCCATGGAATTGAGACAATAGCTATTTGTGTATTAAGAGCGCGACGCAGGAGCGCGGCATTCTCTCGAAATCGACAATATCCATTTGCGCTCGAAACACACACAAGATTTTTTCTACAGTCCTCCACCATAAAAAAAATAATGAAATGTACACTTTATACTTACTACTCAACAGTTTTTCAGTGAAGATGGGAACGTATTCAAACATGATTTCAAGATATTGTTTTGGCTTTCGTTTTTACAAGAAAATAATGCCAATTTTGTAATTAATTTTATAAGTTTCGTATAATTTATTTGTTTCAAGTACATTAAACTAGTGTAGTGGAAAAGTGGATGGCCACTGGGAGCGTTCATCAAAACTTTTGCAGGTGGCAGCACAACTGTTTACACAATTAATTTTATATTTAATTTTAATTTATCGTTACTCTCCATTCTTCTTGAGCTATAGTTTCAATCTAATCTAAGCATTTTATACTTACTTTTTCGTAAATAAATGCCATATTTTATTTTCACAGTAGTGCGGCATTTTGTTTGGTTATGTAATATACCGAAAGAGCAGTAATATGTCAGATTGACTTGTGAAGGTAGTAAATGTGTAACTGCAGTGTCATTAGTTCCTGACTAAACGTTTCTATTAAGATTTTTGTTACATTAGGTCTGTTCGTTTGTATTACACTAACTTGTACAACATGTACTGAGAATTCGTCATTAGTGCAGTTTAGTACAAAATAGTACACTTATTTTCTAAATACAAATGAACACAAATTAGACAAGTTAGTGCAAATTATAGGTTAACTAGCAAAAATAATAATAGTTTTCATTGGAAAGGATTTTTTCATGTTCGTCTCTTACAAGAAAATATTTATTTTGATTCATATTTATTTATTTATTTATTAGATTTCGTTTTTTGGAAAAAATATGCCAATTACAAGTTCACATCAGCCTATTTGTCAAATTACTGTGACGTTATAAACTGCACTAAGTGTACTAGCTCGGGAGGTAGTACAGTTCTGACAAGTTAGTGCAATACGCACGACTACAAACGAACACATTGCAGACAATTTAGAACACACAAACGAACATATTTTTCACAAAATTACAAGTTCGTGCAGCTAGAACCATACAAACGAACAGGCCTATTATGACTTATGTAAAATCACACTTCTTGGATGGAAAATCATATTTCATAACGGAAAGCTCCTTTTTGATATTTTCTATTCTTCTAATGTAATAGGACTGTAGCAAGAATTTTTATATGATGTGATAAGACAAGGGTAAGAGTATAATAACAGATAAATAACTTTTTATACACTTTTCTAAATTTTTGTTTCAATAATCATATTTTAACTTTGTTTATCTACTTAAGTTATAAATGCAAAATTCAGTTTAGAAATTCTTATTGTATTATGATAGTCACGACATTTATTTGTTTAGTCTAGAAATTATTATGTATACGTGTGTGACTTTGAATGCCCTAGCCTATGCACCCTGTACCCCTAAGATAATCCTGTCCTGAAGATAGCCCCCTAAGATAATCCTGTCCTGAAGATAGCGCTTTGTTTTGAGGAGTAGTTGTAGTGTTTTTTGGTTTTTGGGTGGTGGCTCATTGCCAGCCCACTGTGTAACAATGTAATTTGTTAAATCTTTAGTTTAATTGTTAATAGTGTTAAGTATAATCAATAGTTAATAATAAGTTTGTCAGTAATCAGTAAACATCAAGTATTTGTCCATGTCCGTAGTGTTCATTAAGTGGAAAAGTGTATGTGTGTTCTTCCTTATCACCAGTAAGTGTAAAGTGTGTCATCGTTGGAGCCAACAAGGAGTAAGCATTATTAGTATCATCATCTTCTTCCCCACCCCCCTCGTGTTACAATGATTTCTAAGTACTCAATTTTAAAAGATATTGTTTTTTAAAGAGCCTCAAATTTGAAAATATCACGATATATCCATTATTTTACAATTAATTATTGAAATTTGTGTAATATATTGAAAAAGTCCCGTGATCTAAAAATGTGACGTCAGAGCATATACAGTTTAACATGTGACAAACTATCGCCTACTTTTATTTATAGAAATAATATAAACTGTTTTACTATTGGCTATGAATGACGTACTGTATGTGCTCCGACGTCACAGGAGTGGGGGGTTGTTTTTCATGACTATTTCTGGCGCCAATCTTTTTATTTTATTATTTACGAAAAGTATATTAAAAAAAAATATTGCATAAGCTTTCGTTTAAAATACTTTTTAAAAAATGTGAAACCGGCTCATTAATCAAAAAATGAACCACATAAATTAAAAAGTTTAAAATTAACAAAACATATTCCTAGTCTTACAGGATGTTTCTAATCCTGTGTCACAAATTCTAATGGTATATAGTACTAGCTGAAATGAGTAAAAAAAAGTCTAATTATATCATCATATAAAAGTGCTCATCATCTGTTTCCGAGAAAAACGAAAAATCAAAGAAAAACTGACAAAGATAGTGATCGAACAAAATTTTGTCTGTTGGTAAATAGACTATAAAAAATAATAAAATTTTATATGAAACATTTATCTCAATTTCTAATAGTTAAGAAGTTATTTGAAATTAAATATTGGCCAAGGTCATCACAACATTTTATTTACAATTATTAATTTTTTTCTGAAAATCAAAAGCACATTTAAGGTGATCTCTCAAAAGTAAACAAGAAGTTTCGTTTAAATCTAAGTCGTAACAAATAGTTTTCGAGATAGTAGAGGTAAAACCTGTAAAAACTCATTTTTCACTTATATCTCAGAAACTATTGATCGGACCCATCCTGATTAAGTTTAATATTTTACTCATTCTGGTCAGTACTTTACGCCCTTAAAGTTTGTAACCGAAGTTGTAAAACACCCTGTATAAATCTACAATTTAAATTCCTGCAACGGTTATAACTTCACATCATGAAATATAAAAACTGTGATTGAAATGGTTGTAACTTTTGCACCACGCTTCAAAAAAAGATATGCAAATTTATATTTGTAATTTAATTTATCATGTTACACTAAAGGTACATTCACAAATGAAAATTGGGTTTAGATTTATGGTTTATACTTTAGATTTAAAGACTTTGGCCGCATATTATGTAATGACCTCATTCACACTTCAGAATTTAGGGCCAGTTTTATAAAGAAATTTAATCTTCACTTAAAATTTAGTTGTCAAGTAAATTTAATGAAATGAACAAATTCGAATCAGTTTCCATGTTCTTATGACATTTAAATCATTGCTGTCAAAAAATCGTGTTGCATTTTTTCTTTTCATTAAATTTAGTATGGAAGTAAATTTTAAGTGAAGATTCAATTTCTTTATAAAACCGGTCCTTAGTGTCTCTAAATCCAGATCATAAAGCCAAACAATGCAAAGTCCAAACTTTAGGCTTATGATTTAGTTTGACGTCACAAACTTCACCAATGAGAACGAGTCTGAAATGATATAGATATATACACCCATCTTGGTGAAATCAGCTTTTTAAACAAATGCGAGAAGAACATAGAATTGTCAACATTTAATTGCTGAAATATAACCAATAATGCCAAGCGAATGACAGTTTCACGACGCACAGGTTTTTACCGACATTTTAGTTTTGTTTTTGAAGCATTTACATAGATGTCAGTACAATCAAAACTAAATTAGAGTTAAATTAAACTTGCATTTATAAATGACTTATTTAAATCTAAACGAAAACCATAAACCTAATTTTCATTTGTGAATGCACCTTTACAGTCACTTGTAAATATATCATTTACATTTTTCTTTATTCTTTGGCTTCTTTGTTTGTCCGTAAATTCAATAAAATATATTTCATTTATTTACCCGTATATTTTTCCCGCTAGCACGAAGGTAACATCCCGATTTACATAAGGCCATTAGAATGTTCACTTTTGAGCAAAACCTCACGTTTCCAGTTGAAAAATTCTGTCCCTTGCTAAGTTCCGAATTACTGACCGAGTCCCCAAGTCCCAGTTCCATCCTCAGGACAATTAATTCCCTTTATAATAGAGTCTCAGTCTACGGATATACAGCACAGACAGATAATCAAGGGTAGTTAGCTTTACTTGTTGTTTCAGGCAGAATTTGTCATTTGTTGAGGGGAGTATTTATCTATTCTGAAGCCTCAGGCACTATGAGTAATTCGCAGATTAAAAACTAATGTAGAAAGGAAATTTAAACGGAAGAATTAGGTATGAGAAAGCCGAGTGCCGAATTTGTTGACTGGATCATAAAAATGTATTCGAATGTTCAATAGGACTGTTTGACGCGTTTTATATAAAAAATATATGATGTGACCAGCACATAACCTCCCGTCAATTCCATGTTTAAAATAGCAATGAGCTTTAAGTAAAGTATCACTTTGGAAACAAAAACTAATTTCTCGTTCCAATAAATAGAAAAGTCTGTAATATGAAACTTTGGATAATATTTTATTATGTTTTTCCACGAAAATCTGTAAAGAGTTTCAAATTAAATACCACTTCCGGTTTATCATATAAGTATCATTGACGTATTATATAAATGGACGCAACGTAGGTGCTGCTTTACTGTATAAGCATTGACGCACACCTTAGAAAAAGACAGCGCTAAGTTAGGGGCAAAGTCAAAAGATGAAAAATAACACAGAGTGCTTAGGAATATTCATCTCATTCATAATGAATGACAATGTAAAATATAGTTCATATTTATAAAATATTTCATTCGCATATCAAATTATTTGTAAAAATAACAAAAATAGAAAAGTACTTTTGCTTTAGCTAATATTATTTATTTAAAACTATTTTTATACACATTTTAGGTATAGTCTGTCGATTGAAAATGATTTTTGCATATCACAGAATGTTTGGATGGCTTGAAATTGTGTCTTCAAACTGCAATAAGCCAGTCAGTTCACAGTTCATCTTTCGGAAATCTACTCTTTATGTCTTTTTGATAACGAACTGTGCATCCATTTGCACTGCATGACATTACCATTTTAAAAGAATTCTGAAATATAAATGAAATCACACATATGCATAGTATGAATGACAGACCTGAATTACCAGCAAACTACATTCAAATTATTTCTATTTCACATTAAATCAAAATTACTCGCTTTGTATTGTAACTAACTCTTACTTAGAGATATGAATATTATTTTTACTAATATTCTGAGGAAATATATTGCACTTTTACTAGCTGTCACTACTGTCAGACCAGCAAACAAAACAATAGACTGCAACAATGTTCTTGTTTGACGTTGCCCCGCTTATATTTCTTTTCTTTTCTAAGGTGAGCGTCAATTCCTCTCTCTCTACGTTGGGTCCATTTATGTAATATGTCAATGATAAGTATAGTCAAAATCGAGTTTTAAATACCAAATTTGATAAGTTTTGGAATATATCAATGTATTTTTCACGAAAATCTATTCAGAGCTTCAAGTAAAGTATTTCTTCCGGTTTATCAATTGTAGCTAAAATCTAATGTGTTGTTCCCTTTCATATAAAAGTCTTAAATACTAAATTCAGAAAGTATTTGAATATATTATATTTTTCACGAAAATTTGTTCAGAGCTTCAAGTAAAGTACCACTTCCGGTTTATTAATTTTTGCCAAAATCTAATACGTTATTCTCCTTGATATGAAAGTCTTAAATACTAAAATTGAAATGTTTTGGATTATATTTTAATATATTTTTTTCATTAAAAACTGTGATGGGCTTCAAGTAAAGTATCACTTCCGGTTGTGCACGCACGCACGCGCGCACACACATACACCCACGCGCGCCCGCACACACACACACACACGCACGCACGCACGCACGCACGCGCGCACCCACATACACACACACACACACACACACACACACAATCATCGTAAAAATAGTACAATCGTATTCTAGGGACCCTAAAACGCAAAATAGGAAAATATTATGAGAGACACGTATTACAATATCCATTTGTAATACTCGTACTTTGCGTAACTCGCCTACGGTTCGATTACACAAACTGTACTCGTGTTACAATAAATATCATTGTAATACTTGTCTTTCAATATAATTCTCTATTGTATTTAACTTTTATTACAAGTATTACAATTGATGTTGATGGGGGTGAGTCAGTTTTTAACCTTAATTTTGGATCATTTTACCAATTTGCGCTGCGTTGATGGAGATGAGATGAAGAAAGGACAGTCACAAACATCCAAGCCCCTGGTGGGAATCGAACCCACGACCCCGTGAACTGAGCGGTGATGGTCGCTTCGAGCGCTGCACAAACACGCTGCCTCAGCTCACTCGGCCACCGAGGCGGCTTTGTCTTTCAATATACAACATGAGAAATTCTATTATTGTTGCGCATAAACTGGGCTTTCTGGTCAAAAATTTATAAACAACTTAAGTATTGCTCAGGGAATGACGAGAAATATTTTTTTAGTTTAAAAATACAGGAAATGTTGAGACAAACGTTAAAACTGGACGTTTTTCGATGTTTACGAAAAGAGATGATTGTGCTTCTATTCCAGATTTGCCTGTCAAATTGAGACATGTGATTAGTAGACCGATCTTTAAATACTTGTCAGTAATTTTCTTCAGATGACGATTTTGTATGTTCTACAATCGGGGATTCCACAATTTTTTTATATAATTTCATCTGAACGCATAAGTAAAACTAAGACTGTCGGTGAAAATCTGGTGAAAAAAATTCCTATTACTAAGCGAGATAATAGTCCCCCGAAATTTGAAAATATAGATGTGACGTCACGAATATAAGTTTTTATATCAAACTGTTTTCTTCATGGACCTAAATGTTCTTGAAATATATGCTATTTCTAAATTATATTTGTAAAAAATAAATGAATATTATTATACTGTATAAGTCTACATGATTAGAAAGTGTATTTAAATTATTAAGTTTAATGCA
>OY720459.1:9402434-9634934 GCA_963082715.1 Harpalus rubripes | reverse complement strand
CTAACATGTAACCGCCCAGCATACCGCGGTTACGTGCTTGACGTATGCTGAATAAAATGCAGTTACCATGTAATCGGAGGTAACCGGTCTGAATAAAAAAGGCCTTGGCTCGTACCACAATCACGGTTTTAACTAAAACGCTGTTTTAAGAAATGTCTAATTTCATTATTTGATAATAATAATAATAAATAGGTAATATAAAATTTATCAAAATATGATTTTAAAGCAGAACATAGTTCGTATTCAAACAAATATTTTTTTAAGAATCGTTCTTTAAACATAAGGGAGAAATTAAATATTGAAATTTGAATTTGACATTTCTTAAAACAGTGTTTTAGTTAAAACCGTGATCGTGGTACGGGCCAATGTATTTATGGTTGTTATCACGTTGTTATTTGACATGTGACAGATTATTATATCAATCAAATATTATTAATATTGATCTTTCTGCCAAATATTGGTGTTTTTATATTTTAGCATGATGCAGTTTGTTATAGGTATAGATTCTGCTTCGACTTGAATAATGATCATAAAAACGATAAAGACTGTGGTGGAACAAAGTTACTTTTGACATTTTTGATGTTTTCCCATAAATTTTCAATCACGTTGAGGTCATTTGTAGGAATTAACAAAGCCATTCTAAATAATGTAGAAGTTTCCAAATATGACATAACAATCATATTGTTCTTTAGTTGTTTTGGGAAAACGTTTGCATACCAAATATAATTAGCAATTCATTATTTTAAAAAAATTAAAGCGTTGAAAGATAAGATTAAGGTTAGATTAGGTTCATATACAATGTATAATGAAGTTAGCTATTGTCAAATAATCTGGTTCATTCACAAGTATTATTTTGTAAAGATTGTTAATAATACCCACCTACGTAGGTTATGAATTGACAAATTCATAATTATTAAATGTCTTTATGATAACAATCTTTATGACTGTATTTCTCTGAATAGGTCACAACGTTAGTGTATTGTTCTAATACAGTTTATTTTATTCTAAAATAATAAACACGAGGAATAAATAACATAATTTGAATATTCGTCACATTGACATGAATGTCACAATAATGGACCTTTTCAATTTAAGGGCTATCTCTTTCTATCGCTGCAGTTGGGCTGTCAAACGAAACGTCAAAATATTGCAGTTATTAAAATACCTGTATTCTCAGTGAAAATTTGCATCGTTAAACATTTTACCTTCAATAAAAGCTTTTGTAACTTATTTCGATAAGATTTTTTAAAGTTATCCGAGATATTCTCACATTTTACGTCTAAATGTTTTAGAATCAAACGTCATAGATCTCAGTTGTTCTTGCTATGTGCAGATCCCCATTGCGCATATCTTCTATCACTTTTAATTGGAAAGGTCCATTGTTCTGCTTATCATGGCATTCTGAAAGTAGTATTAACGAGAGAATTTCAAAAAATAATCTTCATTTTCTGAAACCGATAAACTATTGAACAAACCACGGATGTTATGAATCATAACAAGCCTTAGATGTCTTAAAATCCTTGCTCCACAAGCTCGGATTTCAAACCGAGAAGCAGTTTTAAACATTTACATTTACACAGATGTGAATATAGGAGTATATATTATGATATTGGTATATTATTTACTGCAGTACATACATTTCGAATGGTGTAGTGCACATCTATAAATTGTATAAATTTTGGTTATCACACGTCAGTTGTGACAATCAAGCTGACTTCTAAACACATAAATTCGACAGTACCAGTTACAACCCAAAACCGCACAAACCACAACTGTCTGCAAGATAAATAAACGATATTTCCTATTTTAGGATAACCTCACACAAAATAATATATTAAATATAATGCCTGCAAATATGCTCAGTTTAAATTTAATACATAATTTTCTCCACTATTTTGGAAACTACATATTCCACAACTAAAAATTATGCTGGAATCAATATCATTCCAACAAACAGTGTGGAATATTTCCGCACGCCGTTTGGAATAATTCCACACGGCTTTCGACAAATCAGAATCTGTTTAGTCGCATAGTAGCGCTGTTTATCAAATATCTTGGTTCGGTTGCTATGGTTACGTCTATTTGTTTTATTTTTATTTATTTCTAAATTCGCGTTTGATGTTTTAAACAATTTTGGAGTTTTCTGTTAACTTTTACAGTTTTTTTTTTAGATCTGTAGAGCAGTAAGTTTAGCTAAATAATAATATATTACTTAGAAACTTAACTAAGTAAAAAAATATTCCAAATAGTTAAGTAGTTATTTAAGTATTAAAGGCAAAAGGCAGTAAGTGTTTCCCACAGGTTAGGGATGATTTTGGAGATCGAGACGAAGTCATAAGGCTGATATGAAGCAAATAACAGACGCGGTTGAATATTGTAAAACCGAGTCAGTTATTTGCATATCAGCCGTGTGACGTTCAGTATTTTGCATAATAACATAAAATATCTTCTGAAAATTCTATTTTCTATGGCATATTGACAGGTGACAGCTATTCATGACAATTTTGACGTATAGATTGGTTGAGTATACAGTACTGTTACAGCATATTTAACAGTATGGTATTATGGAAAATACTTATTTATCATATTTGTTTATTAAATAATATTTCGTTAATATACTTAGGTACCAACCTCATTGACATTGGGGCTCGTACTTATTCAAATACAGGTTGTCTCACAACTCGCGCCCCAGAGCGAATGAGGAAACACGAGACTGCACTCGGATGTGTAATTTCGAAGAAAAAAATCTAGCTTAAAGGTATTCGAGAAAAGACGTCTTAAAATTGACCAATCATAGAGACCTACACCTTTAATGTGTGTTTGCCGTAATTTTACGTTACAGCAGTCTATTCGGAACCACCATTTGTTGTTTTAATCTCAAAGAATTCAAATGACAATAATATTTTCGTTTAACACATTTTACACAGGTGCTACAACACGTTGCACTGTACGATATAAATGATGATGTCGGATGACACCTTCGCTAACCTAAATTTGTTGACAGTGAAAAGTCAACTCTAAAGTGTCAAAATTACAGTAAGTCAAACAAATTTTGTAACTCACTAGTAGTATTTTTAAAACCTAGCAACCAGTTTTATTTTGTAATAATAGGCCCATCCAAGTGTTGGACTTTTTAAAAATTACATGTTGCATATGAATTTTGAATATAAATAAATGAAAACGAAATAAAAATTGCTATATATTTTGTATTTTTATACCTATAATAATGTAATTAAAGTTTTTAGCGTAAAATGGTCGCCATGTTGTGACGTCAGCGTCATTACAGTAGTCCAGTTTCCCTGTGAAAATGTCACTATAAAGTGGACCATGCATATTTTGCTCATAAATTCGCGATTGGCTTTACACATACTCTAACAATCACATATGTAATATATCCGTGTAATTTTTTATTAAGATCAAATGAAAATTTATTTATTGAATAAATTTATATTATAATTTATGTTTTAATTATTGTAATCTCAATACTTGTCATTGTTGTAATAATTTAGTAAAATGTAAATGTTGGATTACTTTTTATTATGAACTATGCTTTGATTATTGTAATCGATACTGCCTTTGTTGTATTTAATTATAAATAGAAAATAGTTTAAATACTATTTTAATTATAATAATGGCACTAGGTGAGTATGAAAACTTCAATATTATATTAAAGAAAGTCTTAAAGTCACATTAATTAAAGCGAATAATTAACTTGATTATGAAAATGAGCAAATATTATTAATTTTACTTACTCGATTTTTATTAATGCATAATATATATGTACTATCGAAGTTTTACATAAATTAACATTTAACACTACTCCTATACCTATTCATGTAAGTAAATCAAACAAATATATATTTTGAAATGATATAATAACTATCTGGCTTACTTTATTACTATTAGCTCTAAAGATTTTTGATCACAGTTTGTAATGGATACGTATTTTTATTCATGCAACATTTATTGTATATTGCCATATTAATGGTAACGTATGTCGGTTCTCTCTACTTATGACGGAGTGACGCTAACGTCAGAACTTTCGCGCCAAAACTTTAATAATTATTTTAGGCGTTATTAAGCGTAATTTCAAGAAAACAAAAAATACGGAATTTCTATTTTTAAATTCTACGTAACATAAAAAAATTAAAAATAGTTGGACGGGCCCATTAATGATTGGTGGATTAAAAAGTCTTGTAACTCCGTTATGCAAGCAGCCGCAAATTATTTTTTCTACACTCTATATACAAAGTAGCCATTTGCGCTCTCTTTTGTCAACGCAAAATGTCACTTTGCCGCTCTAGAGCGACAAAGTAGAAAAAACGCTGGCTCCTCAAATTTCTAACTATACAATGTTGAGAAATGTTACTTGGCTACATTCTTAATGGAAACGTTTAGTCAGGAATTAATGACACTGTAGTTACACATTACACAGTAAAAAATATATTTTATTCTGTGTTAAATTTTTTTGTGTTAATCAAAATTTGTTAAAATAACTAATAATTTTTAGTAAATATAACAAATATTGAAATTGTTAATTGATAATTACACTCTATTTTGCTAAATTAACAAATAATAATTGTTGATTTTATTTGAACAATACATTTTGTTATTATTCTCTCGTGTTAGTGTTAATTTAACATATTTATTAGTTACTTTAGACAGTAACAAAATTTATTTGTTAAAATAACAAAATTGTTAGTGAATTTAACTTCGTTCTGTGTTAAAGGAACAGGCTAGTTGCTGGATTGCTGGGATTCACACTTTTGCCTGTTCAGTCTTGTTCGTGCGTGTACTAGTACTCGTAGGGCTCGTATGCATTGTTTATCGCATTTTAGTGCTGTGTAGTAATGGTGTTTGTTGATCTTATTCGTATTTAGGTACGTCTTACGTGTTGTGCAAAGATCAGTTTTTGCTGTTATATTAGAATTTAAACGAATATGGATGATTTACGAGATGATTTATATAATAATGTTGTACAACAAATAAACGCTGACAATAATATTTGGACAATGAAACAATATTACGTCATTCTAAAATTCAATGGCAAATCAAAATGGGCCAAAGTAACATCATCTTTAACGGATTTAATAAATATTTGTAAGTAAATGTTTACATATTCTACCATAATTGTTTACTAAATTGGCATTAATGAGTACAGTAACAATATGTAGAATATGTAGGTATATGAAAATATGAATATCTACTTTTATGGTTATATTTCATATAAATTATAATATAAAAAAGAAAACTAAATATAAATACTATTAAAATAAATTTTGTTTTACACGCAGAATTTTTGTAGTTGCTTAAATTATTTGTTAAAGTGACAAATTAAAGTTGTGAAATATATTCTTCTCCACAAAAAGTGGTGAATTTGACTAACTTGGTCTGCTAAATACACACAAATTTTTGTTAATATTATTTGTAGGTCGAAGTAAATTTTCTGATTTAACTGAAGAAGAAGTTATTACATTGTCCAACTCTTCAGGAGCTGTCATAGAAGCAGACTTTCTAGAAGATTTCCTAGACATAAGTGAAAAGGGTGTTTTAATTCAAATTAATGCTGAAAATTGCGGTATGTTATATTTTGGATTGTAATTTTTGTTTTGATTATGGATTTCTATTACTTATTTTTATTTATTCAGCACCAAGTTTACAAGAACATTCTTTAGCTTCAGGCTCCACTTTATCTTTAAATAGCGATATTTCGTCTTCGTTTTTGTCATCACCAGCGTCCTCCTCTGCTCCATCTGAGTCGGATAACATCATTACTCCAGAGGTAAATTATCAAATGCATTGTAAATTAATTATTATATTTTAAATATTTTAGATTTTACGAGAAATTATTAACGAAAACTCAGGAGGACGAGAAATATTATCTGAATACGAGAAAACACAAACAATTTCAGACACAAATAGAAAAAAATTGGTGAATATTGTCGTAGCTCATATCCTACTAAAATTTAAAAAAAAGGTACCAAAAGACGTGAAAATTCAGTATGCCACTGCTGTGGTAAATTTGTTTCCCAAACTTAAGGATCCTGATACACCTGAGGGATATGTAAATATAAATTTATTTATTATTTGCTTAATTTTATATAATATATATAATTTTATAGGAAGCTTTTTTTGATCCTGCAACAAACACAGGTTTCCTATGCAATAGAATACGAACTGTATTAAGAAGTTGTTCCAGCTCCAGTTCCAAAAAACAAAAATTAGACGATAGTCGTAGCAATTTAAGTTCTGACGATGAAGAACTTTCTTTAAACGTACAAGAAGCTATAGATTTTTTAAAACATTCGTGCCCCAATACACAAAAGAAAGAAATTTTTGAAAAAACCAAATTAACATTTAAATTCAGAAGATCGCAAAACGACATAATCAAACTTTTTCCAAGATTTTGTGACACTGAAGGTTTGGTATGTAGATTTTATGAATTAAATTAAAATAAATTTTACATTTTTTATTACTTTTTATAGATAAACTTAGAATTTGAGTTGTTGCATCCGAACCATTTAAAAATAGTGGACAAGTTTCCAAATATAGAAAATATATTTGTAACATTGAAGAACTGCTTCAGAGAGAGCAGAAAATCTGACTTATATGAAGAGCTCTTGGAATCAGGTAATACAGCAGAATGTTAAAAAAAGTAGGAATGGAATAGGCTTTGAATAGAGAAATGTATGTCTGATGTTAAATTATTTAATTAAATGTCGGTCAAAAATTTTATCTAAAGAAATCCGTGGATTTTCTTTTGAATCTTCTTTTAGATGGAAATAATTTAGAAAACGACCTGTTACAATGAATTTCAGAAAATTTTTGAAAGTTTGAATATATTAATCAGACTTACGTTTCTCTATTCATAACATACTATGAGCTAGTATTTTTTCTTGAACACTGTATTATAGAATATCTGATTTTACAGAATGGAACACAACTACCAAAGCTTTAATTGCTTTGCTGTATTTACTACCCCCTACAGCAAAGGGTAAATTGAAAGCTGCAAGAGATAATATTGTTACATCCGTAGACAGACTTATTATATTTCAAAAGGTATAATTTAAATATTTGATATGAACCCTATAATTAATTACTGGATTTTTTCAGAGTGGTCAACCATTAGAAAATATATTAAACAGTCGCAAAACCAAGCAGCCGTTTTTATTACCTGTTGGACCGAACAAAGGTGCTATAGAGCAATATTTTTTAGTTATAGATAGTCAAATTATAAATTCATTTACCACCGATACACTAACAGCATTTGATGTATTGTTTAAATCATTTTTTGTATTCAACATACAATATGATTTCAATTTACAAACTTTTTACAATTATATCCAAAATGATATCTACGGTATTCCGGGAGCTACCATTACTCCCAGAATAAGGGAAATAAGATCAAAGTTAAGACTTATTACTGATTAAAATTATATTAAAAATGTACTCTTGTTATATGTGTGAGTTTGAGGTTGACAATTCTTATGGTATAGTAAAACATTTAAGAATGGTACATGCAATATTTGCAAACTCTAGACTACAGTTACAGTGTTGCGTTAAAAATTGCCCCATGGTATTTAAAACTTATTCTGGATTTAGAAAACATTTATTTACATGTTCACAAAAAAGAATTTCACAAACAAGCGAATGTATGGTTTCGTTTAAAAACAATATTTTGTCTGATATTACTAACGAAGTGACAAATGTAAATAATAGTTATGCAGAACAAAATTTAGAGCTCAGTAGATCATATCAAAAGACTGATTCTGAAACATCAACTGATGATTACTCTAATAATTGCAAATTGCATGTTTCTACATTTATTTCCAGACTTTCTTCTTTATCTCTTCCCGAAAGTACTATACAGTCTGTTTTAGAATTTACAAGTGAATTTTTTGATTCAGTTACAAATAATATAAATGAAGAAAATAAGTTAATGTACAGAAATTGTTTTAACTCTTTTAATAGTAAATATAAAAGAGAAAAATATTTCCTTGAACAAACTGTTAAACCAGAACAAATATCAATTGGTCTAAGGTATGATCAAGTATGGGATTCTAAATTAAACAAATACAAAGAAGTTCCCGTAACTTGTACTTTCACATATGTACCAATTTTAAAAACACTGAAATTTTTATTAAAAAATAAATCATTTGCCGAAACTTATTTTGCTCGATCTGACTCCGAGGAAAATATAATGAAAAATTTTTCTGATGGTACTATTTATAAAAAATGTTCCCTATTTAAAGAAGATAAATTCGCTTTTCAGTTACAACTTTATTTCGATGAATTCGAGACAGTTAATCCTTTAGGTTCTAAAACAGGCAGTCATAAAATTGCGGGTATATATTTTATAATTCGCAATTTGCCACCATACTTAAATTCATCTTTAGAAAATATTCATTTGCTTGCATTGTGTTATTCAGCGGATATTAAAAAATTTGGTTTAAATTCAATTTTAGATATTATTGTTAAAGATATAAAAATTTTAGAAAATGAAGGAATATACTGTGAATATAATCAAATTAATATAAAAGGAACGTTAGTTTCGTTAAGCCATGATAATTTAGGAGGAAGTTCACTTTGTGGAATGGTAGAATCATTTGTTGCAAATTACTTTTGCAGAATATGTTTAGTTAATAAAACCGATGCACGTAACCAGTGTTCACAAAATGATAAACTAATACGCACAGATGAACATTATGAAAATATTTGCTTAAATTTAGATACACTGAACAGCAATAATAATTTGTTTGGAATAAAAACCAGAAGTATTTTAAATGATTTGACATATTTTAAATTATTTCACAATTTTTCGGTGGATATCATGCACGATTTTTTTGAGGGTATAGTACAATTAGAGATAAAATATCTTATTAATTTTTTAACAGAGTCAAAAGCAATTGATTTAATTCAATTAAATCAAAGGATTTCAAGTTTTAATTACGGTTATTATGAGCGATCGAATAAACCAAGTATTATAGTCATACATAAAAATAGTAATAGCATTGGTCAGCGTGCAAGACAAACGCAGTGTTTGTTACGATATCTGCCATTTATACTGAGCGATATACTTCCTTTACATAGTTCTAAATTACGAATTATATTACTACTTTTAGATATATTAGACATTCTACTTTCACCTAAAATTTCAGCTGGTATGATTCAGCAATTAAAATTTTTAATTTCGGAACATCATAATTTATTTATAACTGACTTTAATACATATTTATTACCTAAGCATCACTTCATAATACATTATCCAATGATAATGAAATTAATGGGACCATTAATCCATTTATCGACTATTAGATTTGAAGGAAAACATGGTTATTTTAAAAATTTAGTACAAAATTTAAAAAACTTTAAAAATATATGTTATACATTGGCAATTAGGCATCAACAGTATTTTTTGCATATATTTCAAAATAAAGATTTTACTTCTAAGCCATTGTTTGGCCCTTCGAACCTTCAAAATTTAGAAAATTTTATTTTTGGACAAAAAATATCTAATTACTTTCACTTACCAATAAATACTGAAATTTTATTTCATAAATGGGTAGAACTTTATAGTTACCGGTACAGAAAAAACACATTTATATGTGTGAATATTGACGAGGATGATTTACCATGTTTTGAAAAAATTATAGATTTCTTTTCATGGCAGTCTAATATTTATGTATTGACCAATCCATGGAATACATTATCATTCGACGAATATTTGCATGCGTACCAAGTCAAAGAAGACTCGATATATAATTTAAATATTATTTGTCTTAAATCAGTTCAGAAACATATTATACCATATGAATTGCATCAACCTTATGACCGTGATGAAAATTACATAGTGTTGAAATACTCTATTATTTTATAAAACACATTTATGTATAATACAGTTTATATTTTTGTATGGTATATTATAATTTTTGTTATTTTTTTTATAAAATAAATATTACTGCTTACATAATTTTTATTTTTTACATGTAATAACATTGTTTCAAATAATTAACAAATTTTATTTGTTAATTTAACTATACTAACTGTAGAAGTTATCACAAGTTATTCGTTAAATTTTAACAAACCAAGTTAGATACTGTGTGAAAATATTTTGGTTAAATTCTTCATACCTGCAGTGTTAAAGTAACAAACTGTTAAAGTTAATTAATTAACACTATTATATAGTTACATTACCATAATGGGTGGTTAAATATTAACAAAAAATTTGTGTTACTTTAACAATTAATTTTAGTCATTTGTGTGTTAATTAATTGACACTTTAAGTTAGTAAACATTTAACAATAACGAATATTGTTAAATCAACAAAAAAATATTAGTGGACCTCCTGGAACCATCTACTTTGTTAAATCTGTGTTAATTTTTTTTACTGTGTACCCACTTACATATCCAAACAAAATGCCACACTGCTGTGAAAATAAAATAGGGCATTCATTTACAAAAACGAAAGTATAAAATGGTTAGATTAGAGTGAAGCAATAGCTCAAGAAAAATAGAAAAAACCGATAAGTAAAAATAAATAAAAAATAAATTTTTGTTATGGTGGAGGACCCCATTGTGGCGACTTGTGTGTGTTTCGAGCGCAAATGGACATTGTCGATTTCGAAAGAATGCCTCGCTCCTGCGTCGCGCGGCAACAACCTCTCAATCGACAATGTCCCATTTTGCGCACTTAATACGCAAATAGATATTCTTCTATTTATTGGCAACCTATTGTCGTTCGCAAGTGTCAGTTTCGTCTGGGGCGCGAGTTGTGACACACCCTGTATAACGTTTATTAACTAGTAACCTATGTCAAAAACAAACAAAAACCTTATCAACGCCCAACCTATAACTTCAATTGACCCGATCCTTCAATACCCTCCATCCATAGCTTTCTAGTTGTGTGGGCGTTACCATCACATAACCCCACTCCCAGCTGGCAGGCTAGTTTTTCCTTCTATAAGTTTTTGTCCTCTCCAGAGACCTGGAGTAAAAAAGAAAGCCCCTGGGGTACTGGACCCATTGAAGCTTTAGTTGTTTCGCTAAACAATACCGGCTTTAGGCTAGCAGGAGTTCTTACACAACTTCAAACATTACACCTAGCCGGGCCAAGGATGAGAGATGGGAAATCTATAACGGGCAAGCACAATGAAGAGTGGGGTGAGAAAAGACGAAGAGTAGGAAAGAAAGGAAAAAGGATTTGTGACAAGATTAAATACATGAAATGGTGGAAGAATATATAGTGGAAATTGTTAGAAATGTAGTGATTGAAGGAAGTGTTAAATATTTTACGAAATTTTCATTTCAAATACGATTGGAAATTAAGTTGTGAAAGTTAAGATACTTAAAACTTAGCTAATAATTTTTTTAAATTATCGTTGTGAGTAAAAATATGGAATTAACTAAAAAGCTTTGTCGAATCATGATTTATAATTTGATAGCTTTAACAGCTAATTATTAACAGAAGCTGAGATCTAACACTTTTACTTTTTTAATTGTTATAACCAAATATAAATAAATCGAAAAAAAATTAACGTTGCCGGTGGTTAAAATTAAAATTTATTTTTTCCATTCATACATATTATGACATTAGACATAAATGAATTTGAGCATGTCTTCAAAAATGCAATGGACCTTTTCAATTTAACGGCTATCTCTTTCTATCGCTGCAAATAGTAAGAAAATGGCGCGAACAACTGCCAGTTGGGCTGTCAAATGAAACGTCAAAAATATTGCAGTCATTAAAATACCTGTATTTTCAGTGAAAATTTGCATCGTTAAACATTTTAACTTTAATAAAAGCTTTTGTAACTTATTTCGGTAAAATTTTTAAAGTTATCTGAGATATTCTCACATTTTACGTCTGATTTTTTTAGAAATAAACGCCATAGATCTCAGTTGTTCTTACTATGCGCAGATCCCCATTGCGCAAATCTTCTATCTCCTTAAATTGAACAGGTCCATTGAAATTTAAATAAATTTTATTTTTATAGTTATTTTTCAGTAGGCTATGTATGAAAAACAAAACTGCTATCTGTCAATTTAAATTATTAAGGCCCACTTTTACAATTGATGGATAAACTATGGTATAGCTATCGGAGGTATAACTTTATCCTAGCAATTATACCTTCGATAAACAAGACTGACTTTTACAATGCTATTTTATCTGTCAGATAGTTATACCAGGAATTACGTTAAATCACTTTAGGTTGGTATTGGCACAATAAAATTATCTTCTTGTTAGACTATTTTTCTTCAATATTGTTATTATGCCTGCCTTCCAATTTGCATTTTTCATGTTAGATGATATAAATGTTATTTTTGATTCTGACAGTGATGATGAAATAATTTATTGACATCTGTCAAACATATGAATAACAAAACATCGTTTATGTTTACGTGGTATCCATAAGAACCAGGGATAAAGTAATCAAAGGTTTATACGACCGATTTCCATGGGATAAGTTAAGAACTACTGGTGTTTATTCTATCTGAGGTTTATCCGAGGTTTGTAAAATACAATTTCCAATTTTATACCTGGTATAGCGTTATACGAGGTTTATCTAATGATTGTAAAAGTGGCCCTTAGTGTATAATTCACCGGATAATTTCCATTCTTGCTATTTATAAAGGTATAAACAAATATGTATGTTTTGTTTTAATTTAGGTTCAATTTTTTTCATGCATAGCCTACTATAATTATTTATATTCTATTGGAATGAAGTTTTTGTCGCATTTTATGTGATTCTAATAAACATTTGCATTCCTTATTTTAATACCAAATTTTAGTTTTTTTAAAAAATTAGTAGGCATAGGCGCCGATTTGGTTCAGCCTATAGGCGGCACATTTGTAAATCCGCCTCTTGCCCCTGCACTTATTTGAAAACCTTAAGAGCCAATAACGTTAAAACCGCAGTGCATTATATTTTATGAGCAGCAGACCTAAGGTTTCTCATTTTGAATTTACTGCCAGAACTTCCGCTGCGTTCTTGATTACAACAGTAATTAAAGGTTCTCGCACGGATTAAGAATTCCAACCACATCAGAATGAATTGGTCTTAAAACAAGAACTTAGGATCCTGATACCGCCGTTACACGTTTAAAGAACTATATGAAATCCTAGGTCATACTATGTAGTGTGACATTCCATAATATATGGTTCTTTATGATATATGGTAATAGTACCTATAAGTCGACTCGACATATTCTATCTACAAGCGGAATATGTAAAGGAGCATGCTCATTTTTACGAACGAATAAAATATTTTTACTCTCGAGTGGTATTCAACATTTCTTCCAACAGAAATATTCGTTTTCCGGGAATGGACTGTGTCATAAAATATGCCCGCAGTTGTATGGGGCATCTTCAGGAGCAAGGGGCATAGTACTGTCTTAAACAAGGTTACCCTACGTGTCAACCACGCTAGAGGCCGAGTTTAAGCAACAAGAGGGGGAGACTCAGTTTACAAGGTTACCCGACGTGTAAACCACGCTAGAGGCCAAATAAACCAACCGAATGCGGGCAAAATGTTGAGCTCTGACTCAAAATATGACACAGTCCATTCCCGGAAAACGAATATTTCTCATGACTCAGACTGTGGAAGCCTACGCAATCATTTCTTCCAATACTTACTAAAGTTTTTTTTTTATTAAAGTTAAATATTACACAATTGAAAAGAAGATAAACTCAATATGAAGAGGTATGAATAAAAAAGAAAAATATTTTCTTACTTCACGTTTATTTATTGATATGTACAACCGGTTTCGAACCTTAAAAAGGTCAATCATGAGGTATCGGCCTACAAAGGATAATACAATAAAAATTTCAATTTTTATCACAACAATAAAAATAATGTACAATTATACAATAGAAATTACTTACATAAAACAAAAGTACATAGTGAAAACTTCCATAAGTTTAATAAGAGGGTTGCGCTGAAAATTGTTAGTAATTAAAAAACCGTTGCATTTTTAAACAAAATATGTTTTTCAAAATCTTCTCCATTCAGACTAATACACTTGTGCATTCTTTGAAACCAATTTTTAAAACATTCCGAAAATTCATTTTCTGAAAGGTTCTCAAAAATTCTTTGAAATTCTGTAACTGCTGCATCTGCGCTGGAAAATCTTTTACCTTACATCATTTTTTTAACAGCTGGAAACAAAAAAAAAATCACTCTGCGCCAGATATGGGCTATACGGAGAATGAGTTATCAATTGAACTCCCGAATCTTTCAAAAAATCCAATGTTCTGGCAGCAGTTGTGGAGGATGCGTTGTCATGATGAACTAAGATGTTACGCAAACCGGACCTTTAGCGACCTGTTTGTAATCTTGCACATATCTGTGGTAAAACTACTTCGCAGTACAATTCAGAATTAACAGTTCTGCGATCTTCAAGTGGAATAACAGCAAACACGTTCAACTGTCCACAGCGTCTATATACTCAACTGACTCAACAGCGTCTGTATGGTCAACTGCTCGGACAGAAGTCACACTTTTCACCTCACTATCTATATATTTATGTAACTCTCTCACTTCCACAGCCTCAGTATCACCGACTGTCCGTATGCCACAACTTTTCAACACCACTGCCGAGTATCCACTTTCACTCGCCGTTACTTTTCCAGTATACCTAGCTTCCCAATACGCTTCAATACTACAGAGTATTTACTTTCAAAGTTATCCCGGTATACCAGTAACTTCCCGACTCGCTGTTACTGCCCTTGTACACAATAGCTTTCCAATACTCGTCAACACTACCGAGTATTCACATCCACAGCTATCCCAGTTAACCAGTAACTTCCCGAGTACTCCACTCGAACCTATACTGCATACGCTCACCACGATACTGCTGTGCTTCACTAACACTCTATGTGAATGTCTCTATATGTCTCTTCATGTAACTAACGTACTCCCGAGCATAGCTGCATCCCTTTTATAAAGCTGTCATTAACTTCCAGAGAGCTCTAGAATGTTCGACCGCATAACAATGAACACAAAAGGTTCAGGCGATCGGAAGCAATTAAACACGTGTCGGCTTGTTTGTTTACGTAGCCCGGCTGCGTCATCGCTATACTTAGACGCTTATTCAATAATATTTGAGAAAACAATTTTGAGCGATAGAGTACCTATCTTTATTTCAAAGTCTATCTACATATGTGAACTGCACCTCCACACAAGACAATAAATTTAATTGACCCTATTTCTCCGTTCTTGCTTGCAATTCCTTTTTACATCTTTTCTGTTTTCCGCTCGCAATCTCGATCGTTGCAGTATTGTGCAATCGGAAGTTTAATTTCCAGGTGCTTCCGGCGCGATGTAAATACTAGCAAGTTGCGGCAGGCGCCTCTAGGCGGCAGCTCAATCGCTACGGTAAGTGCAGTTATCCTTACGTAGCGATAATAGCGACGCAGTCCTTGACATTTACAAATTACTAGGATATTGTCCGGACGACACTGGCAACTTACGAAGTGGTTCACACGAAAGGATTCCCATAGGTAGAGAGAGATAGTTTATTTCATTTTGTATTCCGGAGAGGATAGGAAGTTGCATGTAGTCTATAAAATGCACTCAGGATTCTCAGGAGTACAATTAAAATAAGAACATAAATTTAAATGGTGTGGTTGAGCCCGTTAAAATGCTGATGCATTGCATGTAATTAATGCTAACAGTGAAGGCATTTTAAGAGAGGCAATCGAGGCAATACCAAATCTCGGAAATAGTATATTATGTTATTAGGAGTAGAAAGCGGTCTTTTTGTGTTGATCCCAGCTATTGCGGCCGAGGCGCTAGCCGAGGCCTGGCAAGCTGCGTAAAACACAAAAAGGGCGTTCTACTCCGAATGACATATACTATTTTTTCTTCAAGTGTTTCAAATAAATTTTAGACATTTTTTTGGAATTTTTTTATTTGTAAAATTTGCAATTTTAGTCAAAGCTGGCTGTGTACACTACAAAACACAAACGATGCAACTGTCAAATAACAATTTTAAATTTGATCTGTGTTGCTGTGGCTACTGCTGCCGCCAGCGGTGAACTAAGAAACTAACATTTTTTTACTAGTACAACAATAACAACATTTTTGTACTAGTAAGACAATGTATATCTTCTACACCGTGTGTACAGTAGCATAATATGCATATTATAATACGCTTGAAGAAAAAAAAACTTATTTATATAAACTTCTCGGCCTTTAATCTTATACAGTGTGGTGACTCGAACACCCGAACATAGGGATTTGACATGGAAAATTAGACTTTCGTAATTTTATGCTTCTCTAACAATTTTAGGTAAAAAAAATCTGATGTGGACACCACACGACTTCCTTGTACGCAAGACCAATACGAAGATGAAGTATAGACCCAATTATAAAATTGTACGTGTTTGACGTAATTTGACATTAACATCTATTTTTTTATTTTTTTGTTATTTTTGTCTTAATCCATAGCAAGCTTCATTACAAAAACCAAAAAGTATATAAGTTTTAAATTTACATATCTGGCTTATACAAAGGGCTAATTGAATAATACTTGATGTGCTAGACGCAGAATTTAATTCTCTAAAACTCTTATTTGAAGCATTTATTTCTAAAATCAAAATGAAACCATTTTATTCAAGAAAAACTGTTAACAACTTCTGGTAATATATCACTTCCGGTTAGTCTGTTTTAACCAAATTCTGCTATGTTATTCCAGTTGATGTAAAAGTCTTATATACCAAATTTGAAACTTTTTGAATTATATTTTAATATAGTTTTTCATTAAAACCTATTATAGGCTTCAAATAAAGTACCATTTCTGGAAATTATGTAATGACCAAAAAGGGAGGTGCACAACTAGATGTTATAGAAGTCCTAAATACAAAATTTCAACTTTCTACGGCTTACCGTTTTTGAGTTATGCGAGATACATACGCACGTACGTCGTACAGACGTCACGATGAAATTAGTCAGAATGGATATTTCCGTTGTAATCTCAAAACCGAAATTTTTCGCGATTACAATACTTCCTTTACTTCGTACAAGGAAGTAAAAAGCTTCAAATAAAAATTGTAGAGCGTAAAATTCTACATCTGAGTCAATAACCAAAACTAATTTTGCTTTGTCACGGCAGAAATTAGCTATGAAAATGTCGAAAATCACCTGAAAAATAGCGATAGCCATGGAATTAAGACAAAATAATTAACAAATATCTAACGGTTTGGCCCAGTTGCATAAATCATTGCTAACTTTAATCACGTTGTTAACTTTAGACAGAGCTTCTTTTCCAATGTATTTTTGATACGTAAACATTGTGACAATGTTCAGTTAAACACATGATCAGCTAACGTTTTGTGCAACTGACCCTTCATCTGTCATATTAGGTTACTTTACTTTTATTAGATATTAACTCTAATTTCTGTTTCAGTAAACAATTATCTATTAATGTAACGTGGAACGCCCGCCGTCGCCACCGCCGTCGCGCAACAATGAGCGAGTGTCTGTTTATAGCGATGACGCAATCGCGCTAGCAGCCGGGCTACGTAAACAAACAAGTCGCGACGTTTACAATTACTTGCGATCACCTGAACCTTTTGTGTTCATTGTTATTATGCGGTCGAATATTCTAGAGCTTTCTAGAAGGTAATTACAGTTGTATAAAAGGGACGCAGCTATGCTCGAGCGTTAGTTATATTCAGAGACATAGAGATATTCGCATAGAGTGTTAGTGAGTTTGAAAAGCACAGCAGTATCATAGTGAGCGTATGCAGTAAAGTGTCGAGTTGAGTAGGTACATTAAAAGTTACTGGTATACTGAGATAGCTGGAGATGTGAATACTCGGTGGTGTTGACGAGTATTGGGAAGCTATAGTGTACGAGGACAGTAACAGCGAGTCTGGAAGTTACTGGTATATTGGGATAGCGGTGGAAGTACATACTAAGTAGTGTTGATGAGTATTGTGAAGCTAGGTATACAAGGACAGTATCAGCGAGTTGGAGTGGATACTCGGCATTGGTGTTGAAGAATTGTGTCATACGGATAGTTGGTTGTACTGAGGCTGTGGAAAGAGAAAGTCAGTTACATAATAAGAGAGACAGTGAGGTGAAAGGTGTAACTTCTGTCCGAGCAGTTGAACGTACAGACGATGTTGAGTCAGTTAAGTATGTAGACGCCGTGGAGGTCGGTAGGCGGAGAGTTGAACGTGATATAAGTATAGAGTGATATAAATATTGCGTAAAAAGTCTACAAGAGTCTGCAACAGACCGGCAGTCTAAGATTGGAACGCGTAGTGAAATAAATAATTAGTGATATCGTGGAAATATATAGTAGTGTTAATTGGTTAAATAAATACATAGTGTTAGAGTTATCTAGTTAATTATAGTTTAGTCTTAATTAGTTTTTAATATTTGTTTAATAATAATAGTCATTTTCATTATAGTTTAATAAACACTTATTTTAATTATCTAATAATTGTCTAATATTTACACTTCACCCAAATAAATAAAAACGTTACTTTAATTTAAATTGATAATTGTTCATTTGAACAGAAATTACAAATAATTTTAAAAATAAACTAACCTAACTTGACAGATAAACCGATAGACATTTGTCAATTTTTGTCTCAATTCCATGGCTATTGCTGTTTTTCATGTGATTTTCGCCATTTTCATATGTAATTTCTGCCGATACAAAGCAAATAATAGCTATTTTTGTATTAAGAACGCAAAATAAGACATTGTCGATTGACAGGCCGCGCAGCATTCTCTCGAAATCAACAATTCCATTTACGCTCGAAACACACAGAATTTTTTTCTACAGTCGCCACAATGGCGTCCTCTACCATAACAAAAATTTATTTGTTTCAAGTTCATTATACTAGTGCAGTGAAAAAGTGAATGTCCATTGGGAGCCTTCACGCCAAACTCTTGCAGGTGGCAATACAACTGTTTATTTTATCTTTAATTTTAATTTATTGTTATTTTAGATTCTTCTTGAGCCATTGCTTTAATTTAATCTAAGCTTTTTATACTTTCAAATTTGTAAATGAATGCCCCATTTTATTTTCATAGCAGTGCGGCATTGTGTTTGGTTATGTAATATACCGGTAGAGCAGTTACGCCAGATTAACTTGTGAATGTGATAAATGTGTAACTTGCCTTTAGTTCGTGACTAAACGTTTCCATTAAGTATGAAGACAAGTGACTTTTTTCAACATTGTATAGTTAGAAATTTGGACAGCCAGTGTTTTTCCTACTTTGTCGCGCATGAGCGGTACAGTGGCATTTTGCGTTAACAAAAGAGAGCGCAAATGGCTACTTTATATACAGGATGTAAATGAAATAAGTGCATTAAATTTAACCAGTAATGTAACTCGATGAGAGCAACAATATTTCTTAATAACTTTTTCTCGAAATCGCATATTTTTTTTAGCATTTTTACCACCCCGTAAATTGACGATTCGTTCCACGTATTTTTCTAATAATTGTATGCAGTAGCAATAGCTATGAAACATTTTGTTTTAGCAATTGACAGTTTTGTCAGTTGCAATTATATTTTGACATTAGTAATAAACTTGTTTATCAGGCAAAATTCTGTCAAAATGCTTACGTTTACAAATAGCGAGTACACAGATATTGTAATTACTTACCTATGGTTTATTTATTTATTCGTATCTTTACTACATTTAAATTTGTGGTTGATATAAAGACAGTATTATAAAGTTGCCAACGCATTTAGACGGAGCGTTTCCAAATCATACTGTTCCTAATATTCGCACATTTGTTAATCTTGTACATCTTTATCACAATACGAAGTGTCACATATGACAATTTCAAATAAAGCAATAGTTGTATCCATATCATGTGCAAAAAGATCAATGGTTTCAGCAGATTTCGATTTTGGGAATGGCTCATAATGTTCATTAATGAGACTGAATTTACTTGGGAACGTGTATTTATTATGCACAATACACATTTCAACAGACGAAAATGCTGTAAAAATTTTCATTAAAAAATATTTGAGCGGAAACAATAAATGGACCACTAATTATTGGTACTCATGTACCTCGTTTAAGTGGACAAAAGTTTGTACTTACATTTTTTTGAATAACGTATTTAAACTATTATGATTTGTCGACGATAAATAATCATCTCATAACCTAATAACTATGCTTTTGCTCTTCCTCCCCTCGTTCCTCCTTGTCTTCCTCTATTCACAGATGATTAAAATCTGGTTTAATACACAACTTTATAATTTTGTTATCCAAAATTTAAATTTCTTTATTTTAAAAATTGTACTATTACGAATTAATTAATAATAAATGTTATTTTCGTTGATTCGTTTATTAATTCCTGTGACTGCAAGTGTAACCGATAATCGAAAATTTTTGAGCTGTTTGTATCCCACTTGAATACGAGAGCTGCCATTTGTTCTCCATGGGCGCGCGCCGAAATATGCAGCAAATCTTTAAAGAATTTTAACTCAAAATCTAAAAGACTTAGAAAAAAAAGTTATTAAGAAATATTGTTGCTCTCGTCGAGTTACATTACTGGTTAAATTTAATGCACTTATTTCATTTACACCCTGTATAGACTGTAGAAAAATTTAATTTTGCTTATTGATTTGCTCTACAACTTTATATTTTGTGAGGTTATGTACTTTCAGTAGTATCTCTGTGAAAACTAATGTGTGTACACATTGAAAATTGTACAATAAAATTTTTAAATTGATTCATATTTCATTGCTATAACTAAAACTATTTGCAGCGTAACGGAACATATTTTTATTATTTACATTTCATAACAATACCATTTTTCTTATCTAAAAATCTATTTTTCATAAGAAAAATGCCAATTCAATTTTATAAAAGCTTTCAGGTAAAATTACATAGGAAACAAAATATGTAGTAGTAGGTTGTCATATACGGTTCAGAGCAAATCTAGAAAACAAGAACTTTATGTTCGAAAACATTTTGGCAACTTTTATGTTTCGCTTGTGCACCATTTCATGCCTGTAAATATAATAAAATTTTTGTTGTATCCTCGTCTTATTTCACAAAAGTCCATTCGGTAAAAACGGATTTTATATTTGTCGTAGTTTTATCAAGATACATCAGCAAGATTTGGAGATTTCTACCTTCAATATAAACTTTTTTACGATCTTTATTTGATTCTGCAGTAAATTTTTATTGTGTAATACCAAGTAAATTACAATTTGCAATCTCAATACGGTGAACTTTGGAAATTATATTCCTAAATTATAATAGTATTGTAAGGTGGGACGCCCGCCGTCGCCGCCGCTGTTGCCGCCGCCGTCACAGCAGCGCCCCCGTCGACGCCGCGCGAGCGTCTATTTTTAGCGATGACGCAATAGTCACGGACCGTCGTGCGTTGTAAACAGACCTGTCCGAACTTGTTTAATTGCTCGGGTGACGTAATCTATTGTATTTGATATTTTTATCTGGAATGATGTTCTAGTAATTTCTCGAATACCAAGGCCGGAGTATAAAAGCACTGTTAGCGAAGAAATTGGACGTCGTGAAACGAATAGTTGGTGATATAAACAGATAGTCAACAAATGGTGAACATAAATAAATATAGTTATATGAATAAAAGAGTTATATATTGTTTAAATAAATAATCTTAGTGTTTAAGTTTTTTTATAATATTCTTATTCTTAATTTGTGTTTAATATTTGTTTAATCATAGTGTAAATTCAATTTATATCTTTTAATTATCTTTTAATATCTATTTATCGTTATAATAAACTTTTATTTTAATTAATAATAATTGTCTAATATTTACACTTCACCCAAATAAATAAAAACATTACAGTATAGTTAACTTTAATAGGTGATAAGTAGGCTGTGATTCTCATGATCATCATACCTACTCAGACACGTAACGTCATCACAATGTGCTTTATAACATTTTGGAATTAACATAACCTAAGTTCATGTCTATTACGGCTACAGCTACTTTAGTCAACATACCGAGTGACATTGAAAAATGAGCCACTCAAACTCAAACTTTTTAAATTATATTCGCGCGGCGAAGGAAAGTTTTTTCTCTACGCTTTGGTTCGCCGCTCAAATGCGCGTCGGCCTTTATATATTTGTAAACTAGGCTTAAGGGCTCACAAATCATGGTATTTGGCATAAAGGTCAACGCGCACTTGAGCGACCGAAGCGAAGCGCAGAGAAGAGAAGTTTTTTCACTCAGAGTATTATTATGTGTATACGCGCACTTTGGAGCAGCGAAGAACAGAGCAACGAGGCGACTATACACATAAGAATACATATAATGAATGAAAAAACATACTTCGCCGCTCTTTGCGTCGCTCAAGTGCGCGTCGACATTTATAAACTAGGCTTAGGGGCTCACAAATAATGGTATTTGGCATAAAGGCCAAAGCGCACTTGAGCGACCGAAGCGAAGCGCGGCAAAAGAAGTTTTTTCATTCAGTGTATTATTATGTATATAGTCGCCTCGTTGCTCTGTTCTTCGCTGCTCCCAGGCGACTATACACATAACAATACATTGAATGAAAAAAAATTCTATTCGCCGCGCTTCGCTTCGCTGCTCTTCGCGTCCCTGAAGTGCGTGACGGCCTTAATGGTAGCGCTTCCAGTTCAACCGGAAGTGACATTGACTTTCATATTTCAAATGGGACACCTATATATGTTTCTAACCTATAAATTAAATTAAATTGTTGTATTTTCGGTGTTGAAAGTAGATAATTACACATGGTTGGAAAGCTAAAAATATTCTCTTTTCAATGGTGCAACTTTTTAATATGGCGTCCATAAAAATTAAAACTCGTAAACTAATAGTGATAAAAAATTGAGCATCGCCATTCGAAAGAACATAAAAAAGTGCCGTAAAGATGTATTATTTCACACTTGGAAGATACTTGCAAAAATAAAAAAAACTGAAAAATTTATATTTTCGCCTATATCTAGTGACCTATATATTTTTTCTCACATAACAAAACACCATTAAAATGGTCTTCTAATGGGGCAACGTTTGTCTAATTTAACCGACTTCGTATCTCTTACGAGGGTTGCCTTTTAAGTTTTTACAAAAAGTGAAACAGAAATGAACAAGTTCAAAACAAAGTGTTTTATTGCTTTTCGAAATATTCGCCTTCAAGGTTTATACATTTTTGCATACGCTCAAACCAATTCTGGAAACATTTTCTTCACTCTGAAGCTGGTATCGTAGAAACATGGTTTTGAAAGTCTTCAACAGCTTCTTCAGCTGATGAAAATTGCTGCCCACGCATCTTTTGTTTGACAGTGGGGAACAAGAAAAAGTCATTAGGCGATAAATCGGGTGAATACGGGCAATGCGACATCAATTTGATGTTTTTCTCCTTCAAATATTCAATTGTTTGACGTGCTTTATGGGAGTTGGCATTGTCGTCATGAAGAATGATGCGAGGTTTTTTGTTGTTTTTCCTTATTTCATCGAAGACCGTTGGCAAACAAAATGTTGTATACCATTCACCAGTAATAATTTTTTGACCCTCTAAAGGAATGGTCGCGACGTGTCCGGGTACAACCGAAGAAAACGCGATCATTTTCTTGGAAGTGCTCCGTGAATGAACAACTTTAGTGAGATTGGGTTCATCGTCAAACACCCAAACAGTGGACTGTTGTTTGCTTTCAGGTTCATATGAATATATCAAAGTTGCGTGTCCTGTAACAATGTTTGTATACGGATTTTAAACGTCCTCTGTCGAATTTTTTCAACATTACCTGACACCAATCAACACGAACCTTTTTTGCGCTTCGGTCAAATTATGCGGAATCCATCTTAAACAAATCTTTCTCACACCTAAATGTTCATGCAAAATCGATTGTATTGCAGTCTGCGATATGCTAAGAGACACCTCTATCTGTCTGTAAGTCACATGGAGATCTTCTTTAATCATATGCGCACAGCATCCATGTTTCTCGGATTGACAACCGATTTTGGCCGACCTTCTCGGTATTCATCACTGACGAACGCACGACTACGAAGAAATTCTGTAAACTAATTGTAAACAGTCTTCTATGCATTGTTGTTAAGAAAGGCCTTTTTTAAAGTCATAAAATATCATCTAACGTAAACCTTCATGAGTGATTTCCATTTGTGCACAAACTTGCTTCTTTTAAACGTTCACTATCAACAACTTATACTCGTTCAATTTCTAAATTGCCACTGGCTTCGCAATAACAAACGTCAATGTTTACAAATACAGTGATGCCACAACTCATTAACGCCATCTATTGTTCGATTGTAAAAACTTAAAAGGAAACCCTCGTATAGTTTTCGAGATCCCCATGTTGGAAAAGTTATCCTGGACAGCCTGTATACGGTGAAAAACCCCAGTTGAGAGATTCGTCTGTACCAGCCAATATATTTCTATAAGAAAAGCACTTTAATAACATTATCCACCACGTAAAATTAATAACACATCCCACAACACACCTAAAAAAACTTCTCCATTATATGTCTAACTTTTCTAACCCTCTTTACGTGCTACAAAACCACGTTTTGGGATTTTAGCTCCATGAGTCGTATCCTTTTTTAATGACTGGAGAGATGGATGCTCTGAGACAGACGCAGCTTCCATTATCGACTCCAAACTCTTTCAATGAAAAATAACGGAAGTAGAGAGCAGAACGGGCACGGGTACCGGATCCAGGAAGGGAAATACATTAACTGACACAACAACAACACCGAGTATCTTCATGGTAATAATGTTTTCCAATTATCGACTGCAGAAAGATAAATTGAAACAGATATTTCAACAGCAATACAGTCAAATCTCTTGTAATGGATATAGTACTCCACAAGAAGAAATGATGTTAAGGAAAGATGTTTTAGCAGTTTTTTAAAAAGATACATGGAGTGTTTTAAGGAATGTCAAACTGAAAGGTTTTTTTGTGAAGTGGATGAAATGAAATATCGCAACACAAATAGCAACGGAAAATAAAATCAAAGGAGATAATAGTGAGTAAATATTATACAAAAATTTACTTTTTGCTACCGAGTTTATTACAATAGCAAGTAATGTATCAATGTGAGCACTAACAATTCACTTAGCGCTAGCTAGCACTAGCGGCTTTTTCATTCTGAACGTATACTGCTCAGTTCAGTTTTCCTCAAGCATCTAGCTGAAACCTCGCAGAATTAATGACATTGATAGATGTAATCAACTTTAGTCAGTAGGCGAAGTAAAATTGAAGGTATGACGTCACACAAAATAAATTAAATATAAAAAATTAAATTTCACAAACTATACACATTTGGAAAGTGTAACTAACAAACGCTAAAATTCATCATTTTATTCAATCTTTCAGATAAAAAATAAGTACCGCATCCCTTTGTGCCATTTTCATTAGGAAATTGATGATATCATGAAAAATGATATTGTATCAGCGGTTCGCAAAATATGGGACAATATATATATATATATATACACAGGGTGTTTCACGGATACGGGACACCCCGATTATTTTCTTTATTATTAGGAATAGAAGAAAATCATTCAAATAAAGGCTGCAGTAGATCTAGGAGGACATTCACTAATTGAAGAAAAAAATAATTAAACCAGTGGTTCTCAAGTTACAAACCAAAGTTATATTTTTTTTAATATGATATTATACATTTTCTAGGCTCACTCGACAGAGTATTTTTTTCTGAATTCAACTATATAAATATTTTATGTTCTTACATAACAAAAATATTGAGAAAATTCATTTGAAAATTAAATAAATTTTATTTAACATAACACAAAACAGTAGGCCATGATCATTAAAAAAAACAATTATGTAATTTTTATGTAAGCACAAAATATTTATATGGTTGATTTTTTTTCAAATAAACGAGTTATTAATGTTTAAAAATCTGATGTGGCCAACACATAACCTCTTGCCAGATATTTTATTTGGTTGTACGCATAAACCGAAAAATATTTTTAATTACAAATACCTATATTCATGTCTCACTACAAAATAATTCTCACATATATTTGCAAAATTTATGGGATATTTTAATATAAATCATGTACAATACATACATTTTCTTTGTGTTCAATATCCTGAAATTTTATTTTTCTACTTTCCTTTTCTTTTTCTTTATATTTGTCAGTTTTTCGCAAATTCTTTTTATATTCTTTTTTATGTATATTCTTTTGCGTTATTGACTTTTTTTTATTTTCATAATCTGCATAATGTACAAATATTTCTGACAGTGACATACAGATATTTTTGACAGTGACAATTACAAACATTTGAATTTCTTGCCTTGAAGTAGTTTGATCTGAGAATTTTTACATCAAATTATTTTATATGCATTTCGTTATCTCTAAATCTATAGAAGATATAATAATGAATTTATATTTATCGAATAAAGAATTTAATATTCTTTAATATAAGTATTTACATAAATTTTCGATAAATAATATTAGATGATTTTTTTCTTGTAACTACTACTTCCGGTTGTCCAATTGTTACCAAAATTTAATCAACTCTTCCCATTTTTGTTAGATTGAGGAGTCTGTAGTTAAAAATGTCTTAAGTCTTATAGTATTTGAGAAATCGTGGATCCAACATCCATACACGCATACGGACATTATCGTAAAAATGTTATAATCGGATTCTAGGGACCTTAAAACGTGCTTATTCACTAAAATCTGGATATGCGATTTTTAGCATGAATTCAATACCTCTCTTAGCGAGAGATAATAAAAATAAAAATTTTGTTTAGGTACTCTGTAAGCCATGGAAACATTTTTTTTTTCATAAATTTATTCTTTTATTAACTAATTTTACAATAATTATAAAATATTCAAAGTAAATATTCAAATTAAAAGCAAAAAAATTGTGTAAACACTTTTTAATGTTTAGCATTGTTACTAAACTGGTACAGACTGTTATAACCAAAAATATGGATACAGCAATTAAACAAGCGGCAATAACCTTATTTACGTTCATTTATTTCAGAGAGTAATAACAGAAAGATGGAAATTTAGCATGTTGCTAATTCGTTGGAAATATTAAACGTCAGAACTGCTCGCCAATAAATTCCGCAGGAATGATAATGCTGTTTATATTGCTCTATTTATAAACCCGTCGATTTTCATTATCATATTTATTAATTAAATTTATATACATGTTTGCATGCGAAATATAATCGCGCTTATAGAAATTAAACTGGTAACAATTTTGCAGATAAATAACATTGTTAATTACACATTTCATTTTTCATCGTAATCCTGGACCTTCCAAATGTCACATATTGTAATATTCCATAATTTTATTATTAATGTTAATGTATGAAAAGAAAAAAATGAAAATAACATGAGAATAAAAGCATATTAATTAGTGATGCACGCGAGGCGAGACGAGACGAGAAATATAAAATATCGATCTCGTCTCGTTTTCGGATCTGTAATCTCGATCTCGCTCTCGTTCTCGCACATTTTTTTTGGGTCTCATCTCGTTCTCGCAAGAGAGTCTCGCGAGGGTCTCGCTATAAAAATACGCTCTTGCGCACTACGTATTTACGTAACTATGTAACTACAAGAGACAAGTTTGCACCAATCGTCTTCTAACTATAATAAAGAGACGAAATTCTGGTCACCAAATTATTTCAATACGAACATAATGTTTATTCATTTACGGTCACCAGAAAATGTGATAAGTTAGTAAATAATTTAATTTACCTCTAAGATATCCAATTTATCATCAAATTGTGATCTCTAAACTATTTCAATAAGAACACATTCCGCCATCAGTGAAACGAATAAAACATTTCAAAATTATTTTTGTAACTAAAAGTATCTACACTTTTTCATTAAATATATGCCACTATTTAAGTAAGATTACGCTGGTAACCCGCTGGCAACCAATCACTCCGCTTCTCTCCCTGTTGGTTCCCATCGACGCTTAATATAATATCCTTTACTTTTCAGGGGCGACAAGAGTTTTATTAACCGTGGTTTTAACTGGGGTAAATTCGGGGCTGAAATATTAGAGAAACTAGTTCTATTGGATGCAATGCCGATTTTGTCTTTATTTTTACATTTTCTCGCTCAGAGACCGATACTAATCGACTCTAAATAGACTCAAAAAATATTGTGAATTCATATAATTTTCACATTTACGTGTTCTCTATGCATGAATTAGCGTTGACTCTGCTAGGTGTACGGTGCATTTTGCATTGAATTTATGAATCAAAGTTACAAATACTTTTTATTGCAAGATTCTCGCGAGATTTCTCGCTTCTCGCAATTGTTATATCGATCTCGCCTCAAATTTTAAACTGCAATCTCGCTCTCGTTCTCGTCTCGCATAATGCAACGAGACGAGACGAGATGCGAGAGTACTCTCACCTCGTCGTGCATCACTAATATTAGTATGCATTATAAGCATGAAAAGATGAAATATTTTTAATACCATAACTAAAAAGACCAACGGCCATGGCAAATTTTATTTTAACAATCTTTATAGTACACTGGCTTGCAAAAAAATCGTGTACACCTATTTTTTGCTGTGTTGGGTCGATCTTGATTTTTAACTTTTCAAAGTCACTGGTATTAATTAAGATATCAAAATTAACAGAAATTGAAATACATATTTGGTTGTTCTTTCATCTTTCTGGAATATATTTGTAATTTAACAGTAGGTAAATTAAACACAATGAAGCACTAGCTCCATAATAGATCAAATAGTGATGACAGTGATAACATTATCAGTTTTTACGTTATTTACAGAGCTAAAATATTACAAAAACTGGAGTACTTGATTTTTGTGGTGTACACGATTTTTTTTGCAAGCCAGTGTAGATAACAACTATAAAGACAATAATGACTACACAAATATTGAGTTCTGAATAGAGCCATATAAGATGTAAGACCTTTTCCCACTATATATGTAACCTTATATTAAATTTTATCGAAATGCTAGAAGTGAATGAAACTAAAGGAATTTCTGCAATATATAACAAAAATAGGAACTAGAAACAATGGAGTATTTCACAAATTTTTGATTTTATAATAGTCTTATTTCACGAATAGGAAAGTTTGACCGTTAAATATTACTTAATTCTTGCGATTTTATTTGACATCAGCTGACGTGATATGTTTTTATTTTTATGAATGGGATCTGACACCTATTCATTTAATTTTTTTCTGAAAGATTGAATAAAATGATGAATTTTAGCGTTTGTTACACTTTCCAAATGTGTATAGTTTTTGAAATATTTTAAAAAAATTATTGTGTGACGTCATACCTTCAATTTTACTTCGCCTACTGACTACAATTGATTACATGTCAATGTCATTAATTCTGCCAAAAAATTATGTCAAGCTGTCACTTTCAGAAAACTATAGTTGTACCTTGTCAAAGGAAAAATCTGTTATAATTTTTTTAAATAAATATGTTTTATTTTAATAAAAATGAAAAGTGTAAAATATAACTACATATACAGCAAAGCAAAATTGTATAGGTTCTTGCTATATAAAAAAATATTGCATCCGAATATGCTATTGTTTATAATTTTTCAATTTCCGGAACCGTAAAAATATAAATATAATTATATTTTTACAAAAATCACTGATGTCATGGAACAAATATTTAAACAATTCTTCACATTTAAACCATAAAGAAATCTTAAATTTTCTTCTCGTCAAACTACATTGTTGTAATCAACTATTACATTGTTGTCATTAACTTCAATAAAGGTGAACAGATTTTACCACTGAAACCCCTATGAGCAGTGGCGTAACTAACGGGCCCGTACCCGTAAAAATATAAATATAATTATATTTTTACAGAAATCACTGATGTCATGGAACAAATATTAAAACAATTCTTCACATTTAAACCATAAAGAAATCTTAATTTTCCTTCTCGTCAAACTACATTGTTGTAATCAACTATTACATTGTTGTCATTAACTTCAATAAAGGTGAACAGATTTTACCATTGAAACCCCTATGAGTAGTGGCGTAACTAACGGGCCTGCAGGGCCCGCATTGCGGGCGGGCCCCCGGTTCTAAAGAGGCCCTAATTTATATGATTTATTATTTTGTTACTACTGCGAAATTTTGAATTTAATCATTTTTTGTAGAAACATACAAAATTTAGTCGTTTATTTTTTTGAATGTCAATTTCCAAAAATAAGATTGGCTAAGGGGCCCCTTATCCGCTATGTCAAATCAAGCTCTATATTTTCCATCACATTTCGGCCGATTTCTTGGCAAATATTTTCCTGCAACTGAGCCCCATAAAAAGAAGTTTGGGGCTGTCAAATCAAGACACCTGGAGACCAATGTGTATTACCAAAACGTGGGATTAAATGACGATAAGAGAATGATTTTCGCAAAATTGCTATTATTTAGGCTGTATGATACTGATCCATCTTGCTAATACCATATTTTGTCGCATCCAAACGAGATACCAAAAATGTATGAATCAATTCTCTGTAACTGTCACCAGTGGAATGTGCCACAAATTTCATTTTCAAAAAAAAAAATCATATTTTTATAGTAAATGCCACAACATACAATGACTTTGGTGGGATGCAAAAGTGCCTAATCTTGGATTTTCAGGCCTCCAATATTGGTTATTTTGCTTCTTAACAAATCAACTCAGATGAGAGTAAGCCTAGTCACAATTTCTTGTGGTATGTAGTTCATGCTAAACGCTACAATTAAAAATGGGCCCCAAAAAATTTTGCGGGCGGGCCCCCGAACTCTTAGTTACGCCACTACCTATGAGGCGTCGTCCAGGTCACCACACTGTACATGCATTTTATTTTTACAAGTTTTGAATATATAGCCCTAATAATATACCGATATCTGCGTACAAAACAGATTGGCACACCCAGCAATGGGTAATATGCCGTGATGATATATTTATTTATTTATGAATGAAAAGTTTTATATTTTGGTACAAAATCATTTAAAATTAGTCATATTTTCATAATATGACAAAATATATGCAACTTTTTTTTAGTATCGGACTCCATTAGAATTTATATTTCCATCTAAAACCACGCTATTTTCTTTGAAATGCACTATAACTTTTAAATTTTAGATTAAAATTGTTGATTCATGATTAATGTTATTTTAATTAAAAGCTTGCACGTTAATTATAATAATAGCTATATATTTTGCAATGCAAATGTAATACCTACAACAATTTTAATTCCATGTACACATACTCATTAAGTTATTTATGTTCATTAATATAATTAAAGCATTATCATACAACACTTTGTTGCCATACACTTTTAGTATAATTAAACTACAACCATAACCTCACAAATTTTCCGCACAATATGTTCCTCAACTATTTATTTTTACCTCCCGCTACCCTTGGTAAGGGAGGTATAGGGATCGTGCTTAAAATCGCATATCGAGATTTTGGTAAATGAGCACGTTTTAATGTCCCTAAACATCAATTTGTGTGTATGTATGTGTGGATCATCCACTCTAACTCAAATATTATCATTCAGAAAATTTTGAAACCTTGTATTTCGAACTTTTTCTATCATGGAAAGAACCCATTAGATTTTCCTGTAAATCGGATAACAGGAAATGGTACTTCAATAGTTTTTCTTCGAAAAATACATTTAAATGTTATTTTTTTCGAGAATAATGTTTTAAAAATTATTAAATTTTCTACAGATTTGTATTAATACTTTTTCTACATATATTATGGATAAAGTTATAAAATTATCTATAATTTAAAACCCGGAGCCTACGCTTTATAGAAACAAAACCCCTTAGTTACGCAGTTATTTAAATGTATGTAACTGACAAATAAATATCACTGTCAAAAAACTAATCATTTCGAATTAATAATACTAACGTTTTAAAAAGAAAAAAGGAAAGGAAATCATTATAGTTTCCAACATAAGTAAATATGTAGATATGTATTTAGATTAATAAAAATTAACGATTCACAAAAAAGTTTAAGCTAATTCTCATTCTTGGATTAGTTAATTTTAATTTTATCCCGGTATTTAAAATCTAATCTTCATTTTACTATCAAAAATGGTAGTTACTTGGATTAGACTATATTTTAAGAAATAAACTGCCAAAATTAGAGTAAAATTCGTTAATACAAAAATAAGGGTTAACTGAATCTTCTTTGTGACTCGGGCGGTAAATGACGGGAGGTATTGTGTTAGCCACACCAGATTTTTTAACTGTGTAGTTATAGAAAATGTGTATTTTTATTTGATTTTTGTTAATATTTTATCACGTAGATATACAACTAATTTTGTTCTCAAATAGTGGAGTTCGTTAATAATTTTAATTTTGTGTTACAATGAATAATTTTGTACAACTGTTTTACGGGATTTTTTATTTGTGAAGTTGTTAACTAAATGTCAAATATATATCTTTCAATTTAGTTGTCACAACATGTCATTACTCATGGAAAATTATTGCAATTAGATACAGTATGACCTCTTTAATCCGAACATACTCTAATCCGAACCTCCAGTAATCCAACCAGCGACAACTCAGAGCCATAATCCTAACAACGCCTCGTTAATCCGAACAGCAAAGTGATTCCTGCTACCTAAATGACGGAATCACTTAGTTTCATGTTCTCTGTTACCTAAATGTGATTCAAACGATCAAGTTATTACCGCAAGAGGCTTTAAAAAAATTGTTGCTTCCGACGATGCAGGTATTTCTGCAGAACTGAAGAAAGTTAATTTGAAAGATGTTCTAATTGGATTATCAAGAGGATGGGAAGTTGTGAGGCCGGAACTTATCCAAAAGTCCTGGACTAAACTTCTTACACCACTTCTTGATTATGGTTGGAGTGAAGACGATAATCTTCCACTATTACAGTGGAGGGACACAATGGAGTTGGAGGGTAAAAATTCAAATATTTCAAAAACTAATAACTTTATTAAACTTTTGATGTGCGTGTCGTACACTTTTAAGTACCTATTAAGTTTTAATATGTGACCCATGTTCTAATATGTTAATATGGTGAAAGTCCCTGTAACACGTTTGCTTAGCGGCACCCTTTTGTTTAAATTATTGCAGCCGGACGACAAGATTAGTTATGGATCTTGCGTTCAGAACTTTTATGTTTGTAAAGTATCCTATTTTTTGTAAATTTCTAAATTGCTTTTCGAAGTTAAAATCTTTGTTAGATTTTTGGGATTTGTTTAGTTCTTGACATTTTGTGAAAATTATTGGGTGTTGTAAAAGTATTTTTAAAAGTATAATATTACAAAAGAAAAGTGCTAGAAAAGACGGATGTATCTCAGCAGGGGAAAAACAATTTCAGTAATTTGGTTGAGTAACTTTTGTCACATAGGCGATGCGAAACGCCGTTAGGAATTCACTTCTGCCCTCAAACACCCGAAATGTTCTCAGTAACTTGACCAATTATATCGTGTTAATTTTTAAGTTAGCCAATAAGGGTATGAAGGTTGGACTTCCTTGTTGGAAGTGGGGTGAAAATCTAGTAAAGATGGTTTTGAGATGATCTCATCTCGAGGAGTCTTGATTTGACTGTTGATTGTGACGTTGTTCTCTTTTCTATTCGACTGTTTTTAATTGTCTTAGTGACTTATAAATTTTTGTTGTTCTTTTGACTAAAGTAATTGTTGAAGTCTGCGTTCTCCCAAGTTGTTTAGAGTGTTAGTTTAAATTTAATTTTTTCTTTGTTTCTCCAAATTAACTGTAAATATTGTATTGTGTTAGTTTAATAACAAAGTGCTTCATTCGAGGCCGACCTGTGATGAAAAGTAAGTAGCCTGATAGATTACTTGATTCTTAGTAGTTGGTGTTGAATACCTAGCGCTGATAGCAATTCAGTAAGCTTAAAGCTTATTCTGAGGTCGCCCTTTTAAAAATTTAATTACTTTTATGGTACCGTCTTTTAAACTGTAATCGTCACGATCATTAGTCATTAGTTCTTATATTGTTGTTTACCATTTATTATTGTGTAAATAAATAAGTTCATCTACCAGTTCTCAGTTTTATTTGTTTAAGTTCTCCCAAGTATTTTCAGTTATTGCGGAAGAGTAAGAATTCTTTGCGAATATTGTTTATTTTGTAAATTAATCTTTTTCATACTCTTTGTATTGAGTCCTGCTATCCGAGGACTTTTAAAACACGGATTGTGGTGGTAGTGATACCCTTGATCCAAATTGTTTTACATTGATTAAATTAGTGTATCACTTGCGGGTCAAGTATTGAAACAAACCGTTTTAAACGGGTAACAGGAAAGAGTTATATTCAAAATTGTACCTCGCATTCTGTTATATCCCCATTAAAGCATTAATATGGAACACTTTGTTTCCACACATTTTTAGTATGATTAATCATAACATAACCTCACAAATTTCCCGCGCAATTGAAGTCGAGAAGTCGTGTTGACTGTATCCGTATCCGCAATTCCGCATTTTAGTCAGGTACGAACCAAGGTCCATTCATTACGAAATAAAAAACAAATAAAGCGGCACCTTCCGTGGTGAACTCGTAAAACCCGACCTTTTTTATTTCCGCCACGGTTGCTTTCCGCAGCTTCCACGAAATCGAACTAGACGGCGCAGGTTCCACCGATTCGGAACAATCGAATAACAAGTGTTGGACATGCCACCTTGATCTGATGAGAGCACGGAGAGGTTAGATGTTCAGATGAATCGAAGGATGTTTTTCTTTTTTTTTGTTTTATAGTGAAGTTTTCTGTACTGTCTTCAAATAAATGTATGTTTTATATTTTCTTTTTGTAAAGGGGAGTTTTGCAGCTAATACAAAAGTTTTGATACCTACGTATTTTGTAGTTTTTGTTTTGTATTGATGGTGATAAATCTTGGCTTAATCCAAATGACAAATTATGTACTTAGGAAAGATGTTCCTTTAACATTTAAATTTGGCGCCATTTTCTATCTATTTGGTTGGTATCTCTGAAACTTTGATACTTGAATTTTGTCATTATTCCGATTAGTAAAACTGGAACACTTCACGTAAGAGCAACGCGTTATCGATATTATTGTGAAATCGCAGTTTTTTTTTAAATGAGACTGAAACCGCAGTAACGGTAAATGGTGCCTGTTACTGCAATATTATTACGAATTCTTCTGGCAACATTTAGTTGATATAAACCTCAGTGACATTTGGTTCTAGCAGCCCGGCGCTACTTGTCATGCGATGCGAGAAACAATATGGGATTACAGCTCAATCGAATTAAGAGACATTAGTAAAAAATAGTGAAAGTAGATGCTTCATAATGAATATTAATAAAGAAATAAAATGATATAATAGGGTCCTATACCATTTTTTCTTTAATTTTTTTTCTGTAAGAACAGGATGACATAAGAATTTTAGTGCAAACGCGACTTAAAAATTTTATGTAAGAAGCGAGATATGAATTTTTAAAGTTAAGAATTTCTTGCGTGACGTAACTGGTACTTCCAGTGGTGTTAGTTCTAGAGAGAACAGATTTTTTCATGTTTGCATAGCCGAAATATTAATATATAAAAACTTATACGTTATATTTACGAAGAAATTATTATTAAGCATAAATAATAAGCATTTTTTTCTTAATAAATTTTAGAACATTGAAACAGTCACAAAGTATGACGGCGGATGGCGCTGGTGTTTTGATTAGTTAATATTATTATTAATTTAACTAATACATATTGCAAATTGATTTAATTAAAAAACATTATTATTGTTAATATTAGTAGATATTATAATTAAACAAATTCATGAAACATAAAATTGTAAATTCTTTGTTAGGTTATACAACAACGTGACAGTTCATAATCTTTCAAAGGTGACCGCAGCAGACGCGCGAATCTCGTTTTTAAAATCAGGCGACCAATCAAATTCTTAGGACCTAACGCGTCATACCTAATTAGTAATCAACTTCAATCGCTTGTAGTTTGCGACCTAATCAATATTGAAACAAATTTTTTTCACTAATACTCATTAATTTATGTATATTTTCGTCTTCTTATTTAAGATAGTTAAAATTTGACTATGGTATAGTACCCTATTGAAATACTTCGGAAATAAGGGGGGTTTTGTTTTAGCAGCTCGTCACTCATATGAATTGCATACATATTATTTTGATTGGCGACTCAAAGACCACCTATAAATATATAACGACTACCGAGTTAGCGGGTGGAGCCTACTACCAATGGAAGTAGACAAATTCAAATAGCGGACAAATGGCTACCAGTCCAGGACTGTAATTGTCCAACAATTTTTATTTGAATATATATTTCTTGCATTAAACTTAATAATTATGATACACTTGCAATTATAAAGCATGTAGACTTGCACAGTGTTATAATATTAATTTGTTTTTTATAAATATAATTTTAAAATACCATACATTTCAAGATCCACGAAGAAAACAGTTTTATATAAAAACTTATATTCGTGACGTCACATCTATATTTTCAAACTTCGTGGGACCCTAACTCGCTTATTAGTTTTACTTATCCTTTCTGATGAAATTATATATAAAAAAATCTGGTGTGGCCAACACAATATACCTCCCGTCATTTACCGTCCGAGTCACAAAAAAGTTAATCTTTATTTTTGGATTAGCGAATTATACTCTTATTTTGGCAGTGTATTTCTTAATATAGTCTAATCTAATCCAAGAAACTACCTTTTTTGATAATAAAATGAAGATTAAATTTTAAATACCGGGATAAAATAGAATTCAAATCCAAAAATGAGAATTAGCTTAAACTTTTTCGCGAATCATTAATTTTTATTAATCTAAATACATATCTACATATTTATATATGCTGGAAACTGTATTTATTTCCTTTCCTATTATTCTATTTACTTTTTACTTTTTAAAACGTTACTATTATTAATTTGAAATGATTAGTTCTTTAACAGTGCCATTTATCTGTAAGTTACATACGTTTGAATAACTGCGCAACCAAGGAGTTTTGTTTGTTTAAACCGTTTATATCATAGGCTCCGGGATTTGAATTATAGATAATTTGATAAATTTATCTACAAAATTTATAGAAAAAGTATTAATACAAATCTGTAGAAAATTAAATAATCTTTAATTTTTATAATAACATTAATCTCGAAAAAATAACATTTAAAGGTATTTTCGAAGAAAAACTATTTTGAGCTTCTAGTAAAGTGCCATTTCCTGTGATCCGATTTATACCAAAATCTAATGGGCTCTTTCAATAATAGTATAAGTTCAAAATACAAGGTTTCAAAATTTTCTGAATGATAGTATTTGAGTTAGAGTGAAGGATCCATACATACAAACAGCATCATCGTGAAAATGTTAAAATTGGATTCTACGATATGAGATTTTTAGCACAATCCCTATACCTCCCTTACCAAGGGTATCGGGAGGTAAAAATGATGGAATCCCCTATTGATATATTGCATCACCAGTTTCCAAGCTGCATCATCTCCAGATATGCCGACTTCAATTAGCCAGCAAGATATTGTGATTTATGCCTTACGACTTCTTTTTGTTGGGTTTTCTGAAATCAAATATCTCTGTTTGTTTATGCTAACAATCCGCAAACAGTTGCCGATCTCAGGACGGAAATCCAGCGTATTATTAATGGAATTAAACCAGAGATCTGCCAAAAAGTTTATGCAATTTCATCGAAAGTGTATGTGAACAGAGTTGTGGGGGTCATTTTAATAACATTCATTTCCATAATAAAACAAAAAAGATTTGTTTTATTTTAAAATTACATCCGACGCACGTATTGATGCAAATTTTACTTATGAGTAAATAATAAAAAAAAAAAAAAAAAAAAAAAAAAACTAGTGAGATTTAAATAGTACCTAGCAATGAATTCCCGTGAGGTGACGTCTTATAAACGCCCGCACGGTACGAATATGTCATCAAAAATACCGATATCATCTGTAGACAAAAACCAATACCAGTCAACCGATTATACTTGCTTAGCAGCACAGCTCCACCTAAAGTTAGACAGTCGACGGCTCCAAACAGTTACATGAGCCTCGACACCCAACGTTTGGCCAAGAACCAACTCGGTCACGACTAAAATCAAGACACAGTTCCCTCACTTCAGTGCATCCAATGATAGAGACCAAGACTGCAACAAGACGCTTAATGTGGGATGAAACATTAAAGCCAGAAGATAAAGCAATGGGTATCCTTCCAGATGTGAAACTACCACCAGAAATGGCCCATTTCGACATCTTTAAATCGCCTACGAAGTCAAGTAAGAAAATGTACTGGGGGTACCAAGCAGAACACACTTTATGTCATTGTGGTCAAGAACAAACAATGGCCCACCTGCTCACGTGCGCCAATTTAGAAGAGGAATGCACGAGAGAAGTTCTGGCTAAGACAACAACAGCTACTATAAACTGGGCAATTTTTTGAATCAATACTATTTAGCTAGGCAATTTCTCTGCCAGTTTTTGCGGACGGTTTTTCCTTTGGCATAAAGAGAGTATCTCCGGAGAAGATGCATCCCCTCCGTCTTAGTTTATACCGGGCGATGCATCAGGCCTATGATATCAAAATTTGACAATTTATATGGTTTTACCAACAAGTGCTCAGCTGACTCACTCCATGTGGTCCGGATTTGGTATTTCGCTATCGAAAATCGGTCACTTCAGTTTGTAAGCAGTGAAAAAAATTTGTTGTAATGCATTATATATTTATTGTTTTAATTATTTATGTATGTTGTATATGGATTGGAAACGAATAATAATAATAACAATAATAATCTGTATACAAAGCAAATTGGTAATATGCTGTGATGATATATTTATTTATTTTTATATTACATACTCGTATATAAAACTAGGAAAAAAATGGACGAAATTTCTTGACTGACAACATCATATAAAAATATATTCGGCAACAACTTTTCCACACAGTTGGTCGTCAATAACAAATACGAGGTTTATCCTTAAACCACACTGTAGTCTTATAAGAAAAGCTACTTAGATTAGAACACAACAAATATCAAAAATCCTTCCGGAAGCGAATAGTGACTGACATGTCTGGTTTCTTTGCGATATGCACGTCGCTCACATGACCAGCGACCAGCGAGGAAAAGATTCCACCCTCCGCTGTCAGATTAATTTCATATTTGGCTCGAGTGGACACGGAAAGGCAAGGGCAAGGAGTTCAGGACAGGGTACGGCAGTGATTCTAAACCGGTGTTCCGTGAGTACTTCGACATAATAAATTTTAGTTTTGAAAATTTATTTTCTGGTTCTTTGGTCCAATCCATGTGCGAATGGGCTCGTAATACGTGGTGTGTTCAGCGGATTTATTTAACAGATATTTTTGATTATCTAAACAACTTCAGTCAATACTAGTATACTGGATAAGAATGAAGATATTTTAACCACAACAGACAAATTATCAGCATTCCATAAAAAGATCACTCTTTATAAAAAGCGAGTAGGTGAAAACACTTTAAAGATTATATTTTTTTTTATTTTAGTTAACAAGTATTCCGCCTAAAGTTCTTGCTCACAAAATTGTCCGCAGTATCGAATAGACCATTTCAAAAATGTCTGCGACCTCTACGTGTTTATTTTTTGAACTAAAAACTTAGTGCCGTTAAATGGCGGCGTACGAGAAATTTCAAAAATAATTTAAATAAAAAGTAGAATGTTATGCTGAAAATTAAAATTTATCGAAATAAATTGAAGTATATTCATCAGTTATTTATAAATTATGTTAATATGATTAGATTTGATGTAGTAACCTAATTTTTTATTTTAGATTATTCGACCATCAGGAAAATATGTAGGATATTTATCTTGCGATGATTTCTTTCCAGTAATATTAAAATAAATTCAATTTCCACATATTTTATCAATATTTTTGGTATCTATTGCTGTTATTTATTCTACGTTATCCGTTCTTTTCTTCCGTTCATATTTTGAGAAAAATAATGAAATCAAATGGTTGTTTTTTTTCAATTATTATTACAATCCGGTACGCAACGTATAGTACTCGTCATAATTACTATTATTAATTACTTTTCCAATGAAGAAATAAATACTAACCAACAAAAATAATCGAACTGTCACCTGTCATATCGTAAACAAAGATGGGTATACGGCACTAACTTTTGTTTTCTTTGTTTAAAGTTTACACATGCGCATTGAATTTTTGAAATGGTCTATAGGTTGAGAACCACTGGGGTAAGAGTAAGGAATTATATATGAAAGGTTCTTTATCATTCTCCTTTCTCCGCTTGTGGGAATTTATACACGGACTTACAGACACGTTTGAAATCTGACAAAATTCCTTTATACTCGCACAAATAAAATTCAATTTCTTTTTATTTGAGAAGCGGTGAAGAGAGGAGCTAAGGGAATGGATATAAAGAAGAAGAATAATGCACTTATGTATGACTTTTCGTTTTGATAATATACAAAGAATACACGTACAAACTTGCTCCTTTTGAAAATAAATGTAAAACTGTAAAGAAACGAAATATTTCACATGTTATTCGATATCGATTGAACTCATTTTTTTTATCTTGTTGGTATAGTATGACTAGCGAATGAAAGTTGGAGTTTAGATTATTTAATAGACGTGGTTTCTTTTGAAAACATTTCCCTATATTTTATTTGAAAGGAAACTGACCCTTATGTATTCCGTTACAGAAGAATAGAATTGTACTCAATACCAGGAGGCATTTAAAACGACATTAGCAACAGGATTCAGATATGTATTTAAAAAATTTAATACCGCAAATTCTAGTTCGTTCGTCTCAGTTATATTTTCAACAAGAAAAAGAAAATGTTCATTGATTTTCCTGTTTGCCAATTATCAGTTTCTTACAAAAATAACCATTGTCCTATAAAAATCTCTAATAAATAGGTATTTGCACATCATTGTTTAATTTCTGTTACTTAACATCCATTTTCTAATATTTAATTATGAACTTGAGTTATAATGAATTACAAAAAGTTTTAACTGTAAAGAAGGTAGACATTTCTTTTGCATGAGTGTCTGGTCGCGTCTGTGGAACCGGGTTCGAATTTTAAAAATGGCACAAAATTGACCCCTGTTGTACACTCTCCACGCCAGCAATGCGTGCTCGTAAGTTGACGCCTGGTACACGCCCGCACGGTACCAATATGTCATCATCATTACAGAAATCTGAGTAAAAATCAGATTGACACATCCACCAATGGGTAATATGCCGTGATGATATATTTATTTATTTTTATTTAAATTCAAAATAATGGACTAAAGGTACATTCACAAATGAAATTAGGTTTAGATTTATGGTTTTTACTTTAGATTTAAAGACCTTGGCCGCAAATTACGTTCACTCCATTTACACTGCAGAATTTAGTGACTAAATCCAAATCATTAACATAAACATTTGAAGGTCCAATAATTTAGTTCAACGTCACAAACTTCACCATTGAGAACGAGTCTAAAATGATATAGAAATATACACCCATTTTTATTTAGTGTTCATTTGGTGAATTAAACCTTTAAATCAAATTCGAGAAAAATAAGGAAACTGGCAAAATTGCTGAAACTAACTAACCAATAATGCCAAGCGAATGACAGTTTCATGGCGCACAGGTATCTGCTAAGTACTGCTCTAACGATAAGTTAATCTTGTTTTTGAAGCATTTACATTCTTTGAAATTCTGTAACTACTGCATCTCCGCTGGAAAATCTTTTACCTCGAATCATTTTGTAACAGTTGGAAACAAAAATAAATAAATAAATAAATAAATAAATCGCACGGCGCCAGATCTGGGCTATACGGATGATGAGTAACCAATTAAACTCCCAAATCTTTCAAAAATTCAAATGTTCTGGCAGCAGTGTGGGAGGATGCGCTGTCATGATGGATTAAGATGTTACGGAAACCGGTCGTTTGGCGATCTGTTCGTAATTTTGCAAACATCTGTGGTAAAGCCACTTCGCAGTACCATTCAGAATTAACAGTTCAGCGATCTTCAAGTGGAATAACAACAACAGGACCACTTCGGCGGAAAAAAACAGATATCATTTTCTTATTGATGCTTCTCCCACGAATTACTTTTGTGGTCGTCTTCATTTTCGAATACCCAAACACTAGAATGCTATTTAGTTTCGGGGTCGTAAGTGAATACCCAAGATTCGTCACCTGTTACAATGTATGCCACTTGCTTGGAAGCTCATTCGTCAAATTTTTGCAACATAAATTTATATCAGTCTACTCGATCCTGTTTTTGACTTTCTGAGAGCAAATGCGGTATTCAGCTGTTTACTAGCTTTCTTATCCCAAGATGTTTATGCAAAATGGTATTCACCGCCGAGGCTCCAATCTTCACTTCCCCCTATGTTATATTCTGATTGGACTGAATCAAGCTTGCCACACAATCAACATTTTCTGAACAGGCAGCATCTGCAGGTCTTGCTTCCTCTTCTAGCAGCTCTCGCCCACGTCGAAATTCGCGGAACCAATGACTAACAGCGGATAATTAAGGGGCAGCATCGCTAAAAGCTGCAATCAAATTTTCGTGGCTTTACTGATATCCTAACTGCCTTTTATAGTCATAGAAAATCATAGCTCTAAAGGCAGTTCATTTTAACTGAATTAAAAATGCAAAACTACTACAAAATTAAGTACGTTTCACAAGGAAATCGGAACGTTCGACAATTGTGGGTAACGAATGCGACATTCAATTTTTGCAATTGTTTCTAGCCAATTGAGCTTCCATGGCCTGCTACTAATTATTAACAGAGCATCCCTCATTCAATCAAAACTAAATTAAGGTTAAATTAACCCTGTATTTATGAATGACTTATTTAAATCTAAACAAAAACCATAAACTTAATTTTCATTTTTGAATGTTTACGGTTTTTTTTGCCAAATGCTCTTCAATTACCTACACATTGACAAAGTATGTTAACATGCTTGCCGATTTAAAAAAATTATAGAAAAAATTATCTGCCTTAAATTTTGCGTTAAAAATGGTACAAAATGCATTAGTGAAGTGATACAAATGTTGAAGAAGGCTTTTGGCGAAAAAGTTGTATTGAGACCAAGGCGCCGAGGGTTTATGAATCGTTACATATGTTTTCAAGAAGATTGTGAATATGTGGAAGATGAGAAGAGAGTTGACAGCAACTAAAGTTGACCGTTGTTTAACTTTGGTTGATACTACTAAATTACATTAGTCAACTTTGATTTACACAACCGAAGTTGTCGGTTACTGTCAACCAAAGATAACTAATGTAATTTCGGCTTTTCCGGTAAGACTCTGGCTTTATACAAAAATTCCATGCTATTGCGCTGTTACAATGTTGCAATTACTAATATTCATCATGTAATACTCCTAATAACGATACTTAACCGAATACAGGCTTCTACATCGTTTAGTTAGTCAACTTCATACATCATTTATATGATGTACACATCTTTTTGCTGTTTTTTTTTTACATTGCTTTTTTTAAACTTTCGTTTATAACTGAGTCAGGTGAAACTCCTTCCACATCAGGAAAGCAGACAGTGGATCTCATTCAAGTAATATAATTGTTTTGGTCTGCTACATTTTTCTATTAAGAAAATATTTCACAAAGTATACGAACAATAAAAATGTTTCACAATCTACTGCTACGAGTCCACAAATCTTATTACTCTTAAAGTGCAATTGTAGTTTTGCGGAAGATATATGTGAAAATAGAAAACATATTTCTCTTAGAAGACTCTGCGCGTTGTGTAAATCAGTTGGAGACTAGCATCTGAACTTCCTCTTGAGAAATCGTGAGCATTGGAGGATTGACTTGTGTAAACCTCTAATGTCCCGAAACAGGCAAATCAAATTAGGAGTAATCCCGGTAAAGTATCGAGAACGACTGTATTTTTCACCCGAATCCTGCACTAATCCATTAGGCCTTTAATCTAAATTACCGGAACCGGAAAATTCTGCCGACGCGTTCACAAATTTGCACCCGAATCGAGTTAACGCGCCACAAAAGTCTTAAGGAGGAATACGTAAGCTGCATCAAGAATTGCAATTTGACGGTGATTGTTAATTAGTATCGTACGAGGGTGAATTGAAAAGTTCGAGGTCTGGCACAGAAAGGATAGCACTAGACGCACAATTATTTTTTATGTTATGTGTTCTGTCATTAGTGTATCAGCGAAGTTTTACATTAATCTACCAATTTGCTTGCGACTTAATTTGGTATTTTTTAAATTAACGTGTACATAGACTTTTGTATAAATGGAAAAAAGGATACTGTGCAGTGTTCAAATACCTGCACAAAAAGAGCTTAACAATTAAACAAATTCATAAGAACATGGTATACTTTGAGAAAAATCTTGTCCTTCATACACCAGAGGTTATTCTAAGAATTGTTTTCCACTGCACAAGAAAATAAATCTCTGTATATTCTATTCCCTTTAAGCCATTCAGCAGATGTCGCTCGCATCAACGCCAATTTTAAGTAGCCGAAATTATATTGGATAAACTTGTCTCTTGTCTCCAATTTCAGCCAATCAGAAAAGTTAAAACTATTCCCTATTCTCTACAATACTGAATGGCTTAAATGGAACAGAGTATAGGTTTATAAAATTTGGGAAAACATCTTTGTTTAATTCAAGTTGGATTATAACGAAATACTAGAACATCCACAAATAGAAAAGTTGCGTAAACTGGCGCTTCCAGAGTTAATTCTTAACTATTTCTTCGGAATTAAATTTAAAAAATATAAAATCGTGTCTCGGAATAGCTTGTCGGTAGATTCCGAAAATGCGGTTTTGTATATTTATTACAACATGCCTTCTCTGTTAGAGTGAGATCGCCGGAAAGCCACAATGATAAGCGTGAGCACATAGTCAAAGAATCAAGGCAACCTCTAATAGTATTTTTGCTGAGGCCAATGTTAATGATGAGAATAAGACAAGCGAAGAGTGAGGGAAAAGCTAGTAGAATTTTGGTGCTTACACAGGATGTTTCTAAATCTATGTCACTAATTTTATGAGTATATAGTATTGACTAATATGTTTAGTTCGTTTTTTAAAAAAAAAAAAATTATTTGGTTTATTCGAAATAAATGAAAAATAACTGCACAGATTTTAATTTCCCACTGCACAATTTGCTTTTCCTACTGCACATTTTGTGTCCAACCAAGAATAACCTCTGTCATACACGAGTCCAAATTAATATTAGATGGCCCATCAAAATGTTAACCGGCCCGGTTAACATTTTCAACAAATTATAAAATCTACACAAATGGTTAGAAAACTCTACAAAATTCTTTCGGCTACTTTATGTTCGGAAATGAAACCACTATTACCGCGTTTACGGTTCGCGGTACCTGTAAGGTTACGGTTCTTCAATTTAATTTTCAAACGATTTCTGGTCATGTACGTTTCGTGGTTAGTAAATATGTCAAGTTGACAGTGTATTAACTAAAATTTATGTCGCGAATCTTCATAATTTTTAAGTGTCTGGTAGACAATCCACTTGTCATTAATATTGTTGAACTATAATAAAAATAAATATGTACTATACATATAAAAAAAAACTACGACAAATCGATTAATAAACATACAAATCTCCATTTTATACAAAATCACACGAGACACGACCACGACACGACAAGCTGACAACAACAAATTGTCAGTCGTCAAGTCGTCAACATGTGAACATGCCGAAATGTCACAGTTTACAGAGGTTGCTATGGAATACCACGCGAACCGTGCTTTGAGCGCAGTTGTCGCGGTTCACGAATTTTACCATTTTTTTCAGAAACCGCGTTCGGTAATCGGTATCCTGAAAAATGTAACTGTGGCCGCTATGGTTCAATTTTCGAACATGATATTAATATAGACTTAAAACTTTAAAGGGCTGTGGGCCGAATGACTGATGATAATAGTTCGGATGGTATTTTAAGGGTCATCTTGTAGTCCAGATAGCTTCTACCGAAACCCTATATTTTTGGCACTAAAATTCAGTGCGTACAATAAAATCTACTTTGCAAGACATATGGGACAATACTCACAGGAAAATGTGTAAGACTTAGAGATTCAATGTCTAATAGAAATGAAGTTGGTATTACTAATAAAGGCGATGTAACCCAATATTAAACGGCGGAATACTTGAACAACAAATTCAGTTTTTGTAAGTTTAAAATCTAAATTTTAAAGTAGTCGAAAAAAATACACAGAAATTTCTCACCATTTGCGTAAGTTTTATCATTTTTTTGCTGAAAATGTTAACTGTATAATATAAAAAAAAAATAGTTACTATACTCAAAATGAGCTGGAGTAATAAATCAGCCCTTCAAATACATTGGAGCGCCGATAAATGTTTGCTAAGGAAATATCGAAAAGACTGAATGCGATAGAGATCTACCGTGCTATTTCTCAATTAATTTTTCGAGATCAACTGAAGGTACCTTACATTGAAATAAATAGAATTTTTGATAAACAACTTTTACTTGTAAACCAAAAGAAAATCCCGTGAAGACCTATTTCGACTTAGAATCCGATACGAAATCCAATCCAGATCGTTCATATCGTTTTGTTAAATATGATTTCTAAACCTAAAGTCACGTAAATCCGATTAAGAGCGTCGATATAATCAAACTTACTCTGGCTATGTAAGTCTTCAAAAAGAATTACCGAAAGGTATATTGTGTTAAAGAAGTAAATTTTGATTCAAGTACAAAGCGAGCGGCATTCTATGAGCACCCTAGTACAGTTATATTTAATTATCCTGGTGGGTTTATATGCCGCATCCCCGACAAAAATCCAATTCTTACAAACTTTGATTTTTTACTCCAGCTCATTTTGACAAAGTAAAAATTTAAACGAGGGAAAAACTAAAAATAATCTCTGTAGTTGTAGGCCTGCAACTGTTACCACTGTAGAATACATCAATTTGATTCGCAATGTGCATGGTCATGATGGATCGGCGTATCAGTTTGAGAAATGGAAGAGGTTGTGAGCATCTTAACGGGTTCAAAACATTCTAACCAATGAGTTAGATATGACAAAAATATTTGTGAGGTGGGTACGTGTTCGCTTCCAGACGTCGTCCGATTTGGTGCTCCGTTATGAACCTGTTTTTGATATGTTTATGGAATGATTTGTTACTACCAATGAGAAATAGGTTCACCAGTATACTATGAATCAAAGCAACAGTCGAAACAGTGGAAAAATAAGTATTAAAAAATCTGATGTAGCCAGCACATAACCTCTCGCTAGATATTTTACCTGGTTGTACGCATAAAACGAAAAATATTTTTAAATACAAATACCTCGACAAATACATATATTCATGTCTCACTACAAAATAATTATTTTAATATTATGTACAATACATACATTTTCTTTATATTCAATATCCTGAATTTTTCTTTTTCTACTTTCCTTTTCTTTATATTCGTCATTTTTCGCAAATTCCTTTTATATTCTTTTTTATGTATATTCTTTTGCGTTGTTGACTTTTTATTTATTTTCATAATCTTCATCATGGTACAAATATTTTTGACAGTGACATTTATGTGTGAATTACAAACATTTGAATTTCTTGCCTTGAAGTAGTTTGATCTGAGAATTTTTACATCAAATTATTTTATATGCATTTCTTTATCTCTAAATCTATAGAAGATATAATAATGAATTTATACCTTTAAAACGTGCTTATTCACTAAAATCTGGATATGCGATTTTTAGCATGAATCCAATACCTCTCTTAGCGAGAGGTAAAAATAACGTAAAACATTAATGACAGTTCATATAATCTCACAAAATATAATTGTGCCTGTAGTACTGCTCTCTTTGTGTTAGACTCTGAACTTTTCAATGCATTCAATGAATTACCGGAATAGGAAAACTGCCTACGTGTTTGCAAATTTGCACCCAAATCGAGTTAACGCGCCACAAAACCCTTAAGAACAAATACGTACGCTGAAACAAGAATCACAATTTAATAGTGGAAGATGTGTCATAGATAGAACCCACAAAAGATAAAACCCAGAACTAATGGGGCACGGAGCTTTTATATTACCTACGCTTACATAAAGTGTCTGTGTTAATTACTTATCGTCCCTGGTCACAAAAATGCTTCGCTTCGCATTTTAGAATTAATTTTGTCATACATGAGTAGGTTGGAAGCTAATAAAGAAGAACCATTTTCAAGCGACCAGAAATTTGCATATGTTATTACAATCTTTTGATAAATTAAGTATCGAAATGGTCACTGTCAAACAGAAAAGTATATATTAATTTTGTTAAATTTTTAAATAAATTAAATAAATGTATTATATATTACCCATTCCTGAGTATGCCAGCAGATATCGGTAAAGATGATGACATTTTCGTATCGTACGGGCGTTTACCTGGCATCACCACATGGGCACTCATTGCTGGCGTGGAGAATGCACCACAGGAGTCACTTCTAGGTATAAACAATTACTAGAAACTCGAAATCCTCAGGCATACAGTATTTATTCTTACAAAATCGACGTTTCGGTATATGAAAGAAGATTTAATGCCGAATTCAAATTTACAAACCGCGTTATCATATCTTTAAACATGTCAGAGTGGTGGATAAAAATATGAAAATTTGTAGGAAATCGTTGAAAAAAATTATTTAAAAATCATCGAATTATTACTTAATTTGATGCCACGATGAATACAAATTGTTATTGCATATTTTTTGTGTAATTTAAATTTCTTTCATAAATTGGTATTTTTGTTAATTATTTTACTCTCTGATTGTTCATCTCAGGTCAAAAATGAAAGTTTCCTTTTTTGTATAAAAAATTGCAAGCTATAATTTCAATAATAACAACTTTCTGTCTAGAAAATACTGGAAAGAAGATATTGCCAAAAAACTAATTTCACAAAAAAGCGTCATACTTTAGGGTCTACATTCCTGCCAAGTTTCAAAACTCCTCAACCTTTTGCACTAAAACAGCTTTTATACGTTTCTAATGAAGTATCATTTACAACAAAAAAATTATGGTAGCGGTAAAATTAGTGGCAGTGGTAGTGGCATGAGTAAAAGATTGAATGCGTTATAGAAAATGTATTCGTTCACATCCAAAAATTAAGAAAATTAGTAGTAGCGCAGTGGCAATGGCAGTTTGCGAACTCCAAACTTCTACGTTGCCACTACTGCTTAATTTTTTGACAATTTTGACCTTTATTGACATCTGATAAAATGAGCAATAGCAAAAGATTATTTCATTTTGCGAATTTTACATTTGGGTTTTTAAATATAAATATGGATGTATTTCTGAAGGTAATGAAACATGATATAACATTTCTATTTCTGAATGAAACTATTTAATTTCTTCCATTTCTGTCATATTAATATCAATTGCTTACAAACAAGACAGCATTCAGTCACATTTACGTGACATTCACATCTTTTTGCTAAAAAGAAAGCGGCTCTATATAGAAACTATAATTTCATTGTGAACAGAAATAATTTTTACTATAAATTTCGTACGCTACGGATGCCACTAATTCTAACACTGCCGATTACTTGTTTTCTTAAGTTATCCTTGTCAAATTTTGGACGTAACCTAGTGCAAAAAATTCAATCGGGCAAAACTCAAGTTGCTTAATTAAATTTTGGTAAGATTGCTTCACTGGCGACTTTTTTACCCGCAGAACCGAAATTAATAAAACTGAAGCCGTTATATTAATTGTTTACATAACTGTAAATGTTGTTTGATAGAATGACGATTCAATAGCGTTTTTAACGCAAATGTAATGTAACCTGAGTTGACATATCTCATGCAAAGTATATAATTACTGAGCATGATTAGAGTATGCATGTAAAAACAATATATTGCAGATTAACCAGATCATTTCTATAATGTCAATAATATTTGCTATTTGAGTAATATTAAGTTATTAATCTTCCAAGACAATAAAGTCAACTTTATTAATTTTTCGGTGCCTCAGGTATTAATCGATTTCCACTGATTATTATTTTCGAATTTCGATGCTTAAACTACTACGTGCTACGTGTAAATTCAGTATATAACCTCACAGAAAAACACCTCGCAAAAAATCATTCAATTTTCTTTTTTCCATTTCCATCAAAATTCCATCCTCCAATGTCTCCCTTTCCCGTTTCATGCTGGAATCTCTTTCAAGTTATCATCTGGTGTGTCTATCGACTGGGTCGGAGTTTGCTCAGGTTATCGCAGCGCCATCACTCCAGGCGGCGGCGGAGGCAGTGGCGGGAATTATGATTTATCCCGCCGTGAGCTCCAATAGACTCGGGTATTCTGGTTTGATTCCAAGGAGCTGGAGAGAATAAGAAAGTAGAATGGAAGGAGGAATAAAAGAAGAGATTATGTGGAATTAAAAGTGATTGGAAAAATGCAGAGAGGTGAGGTAAAGGAATGCAGGTTTTAAAAAGATTATGAAAATATGGGCAAATGAATTAACATTCATTTTTCACAGTTATTACATTTTTATTTTAATTATTTAAGTGAGTCAAATTGTGGTTATACCCAGAACTAATTGTTAAACAGCAGCTAATTCGCAAGATCCCTAAGAATCTACACAAAAAGCCTCTAAAATCCGTCGTGGGGAACCATCCTAACCTTGGAAATCTACTTCAGCTAAGATATAAAATTAAGACTTTATAGCTGTTTCTCGGCGATATACTATTTCAAAAACGGTTTAACCTGTTTCAACCAGTTTATTTTAGAGTTGCAACGGTGATGTCATGGACACAAGCGGTTGAAGCGTGTTCAAACTGTTTTCCAGCCGGTTCAAAAAAGTCTTGAAGTTAATAACATACGTAATTAGGAAAATTGACAATAATAAGAAACAGGGACCGGAAACCGAACCGAACCTGATACCGAAAACCGTTCCGAACCCACCTTTTTTGTGAACCTGAACCAGAACCCGAACCATAGTTAATTTGGTCGACATGAACCCGAACCAGAACTAAACCCTCTGATTTCAGGTTCGAAAAACCGGGTTTACTGAACATGTTTTTACTTCTGTATCATATAATAGCAAAAAGGATTAGTTTTGTATTGATGTAGTTACCTTTAAACAAAACCTACATTTTTATTATTTTATTTTATTATTTGAAGATGAGGAAAATTTATTAGAAAGCCCGTGAAAGATAATGAAAAAACCCAACCAGAAATATTAAAATTAAAATAAACGCAACTTACAAATACACATTTTTTAAAAATTATGAACATCCAAAGAATTTCAAATACTGCTAATTATTTTTGAGACGAACAAAAATAGTTTTGAGTCAGAAGTTATAGGTACACAAGTTAGTCTGGAACGGGCATTTTCTGCACTGGAATTCTTTTTGTAACTTCTACGACCAAATATGTCTCAAGAAATATCAGATTAAATGAAAATTTATTTAGAAAATAAATTTATTGGTACGAATATTTTTAATGTAAATAATTGTTTTTGTTTTTCAGTTTTACTACTTACCAAGAGCAGATCGTCTTTTATTTACCATACTTATTTGTATGTAAAATTGTTTTATGTTAGATACAGATTTTTTTTATTTTTCGAACCCGAACCGGAACTGAACCGATACCGAACCACCTAAAAATACATTTTCTGAACCCGAACCAAACCTGAACCCAATTTTATTTTCATTTCTGAACCTGAATCTAAACCGAACCCATTTTTCTGCGGTTTCCGATCCCTGATAAGAAATCTAATGAACTAGTAAATGTAGAAATAGGCGATACTGTATTGCAGGTTGATGAAGGAACTGTAACAGTAATCAGAAATTGCTGTAGTTTATTTTAATTTTGAAACCGGTTCAAAATTGATGACGTTTCAGTCCAAAGCAAAAAACAGCTTTATGCTACAAAAAGTCGAAAATTTCTGATATTCGGATCTGTTTTATAAGTATTTGTAGGCACTAATAAAAAACAAAATTTCAATCTTAGCATACTTACGGTAGCGCCGCCATCTTTTAAAAATGACGTGCAAATTCAATTTTTTCCAAATATCAGCTCTCCACTTTATAGAAGAAAAAATTACCTACAACTTGTGTCTTGAACATTCTCTTCTCTTACCTTGGTGATGGTCATGTCATGACTAATTATTTTATCTTGGAACGTATTTTTCGAATAAATGATGTGTAATCATCATCTAACTATAAATAATTTCGAATGAAAAAACCAAAATAGAGAGTGCCCATTTTTCGAGGTTGCCATAGGAATCTCGCTTATGTTAAGAGACACGAAATGAGCATCGCCATTCCAATGAGCATAACAAAGTGTCCTAGAGAAGTGCAACATTCCATATAAGACGTTTCGTTCGGACTGTGATTGTAATTTTCTAATTCGTGATTCGTTTAAAAATGATTCCTTCCAATCATGATTAAATTTAATTTCAAACTAACCTGATTGAAGCGAAACCTATCCAACGTCGGACAAACTAGCGTCAAATGTCAAATTCACAAACCGACAAGTTAGCTGTTCTCGAATAACAAAAAATATTGTGTTGGTTATTATTTAAATAGAAAATTCGGAACCAATAGTGGTGAATATTGAATCTACTGACTCAAGTTCTAGTAGTCTGTGTAACACGAGGGAGGGTACGGAAAAGAGTGATGATGCTAATACTGCTTCTTACTGTTTTCCCCAACGATGACACACTTTATTCTGACTGACTGGTAATAAGGAAGAACACACACACACACACACTTCCACTTTCACTTTACACTTGATGAACACTTAGAATTTATGTACATGGACATTTCTTGATATTTACTGACTAACTAAAGTTTTAATTACGTGATTATTGTAATTATAGTACAACTTCCACTAACTTATTTAACCTATTCTTTACTAATTAAAACTAAATTAATTAAATCTTGAAGATGCCGTTGCATCCTTAGGCCAAAATACTCGCGTTACGCAGAACGCGAGCCAAAACTTAAAACTCTTCAGGCCCATTCGAAATAAAAAAAAAATAGCGGTAGTGTAAGAATTAGTGGCATCGGTAGCGTAAGAAAATCTATAGTAAAAATTATTTCCGTTCACAATGAAAAATTACTGAAATGATACTTTCTAGGAATTTTTTATTATAAATTACTAGGGTGCAAGGTTGAAAGGTACAGCTGCCATTTTATTTTTACGCAAAAAGCAACTGACATAGATGATGACTTATTAATTACACTTATCCACAAGCACTCCATTTCGTGAGATAAGCAAAGAGATTAAGGGAATTTAAAATTATTTGAAAAAAGAAAATGCGTGGGCACAAATTGCCTTTGAAATAAGCGGAAATGGTAAGTTACGTGTTCACTTTTAATTGTGCAAAGTTTATTAATAAGTCTGTTTGTTTATATAGCGCAACGTCTGACGCACCCCACAAAATGATCCTTTTTCTATTGCTTATTTTATCTGATGAAATCAGATGTCAATAAACGTCAAAACTGTCAAAAAATTAAGCGGTAGCGTAGTGGCAACGTAGAAGTTTGGAGTTTGCAAACACCTACCGCTGTCATTGGCACTGCGCTACTATTAATTTTCTTAATTTTTGGATGTGAACAAATACATTTGCTATAACGCATGCAATCTTTTACCCAGGCCACTAACACTGCCACTAATTCTACCGCTACGTTAATTTTTTTGTCGTGAATGATACTTTACATGTTTACTAGCTGAGTACAGACGTCTTCTAAACGTGACAAACCAATACAGACTATCTAAAACAAAGCGCTATTTTCAGGACAGGATTATCTTAGTGGTACAGGGTGCGTAGGCTAAGTCACGCACGTATGCATAATAATGTCGTGATTATAGATACAGAGACAACGTTGGATACCAATTACCACTGATATAGTATGACATGGGTGAACCCAGACGCGGCTATGATAAGATTTTTTAAACTAAATTTTGACATTTATAACTTAAATAGATAAACAGAGTTAAAATATGATTATTATTATTATTATTATTATTATTATTATTATTAGGGGTCTCGTGGCTGCGTGCCTGAGTGTCTGGTCGTGAATCTGGGGAACCGGGTTCGATCCCAACCGACGCATTTTATATGGCACAAAATTAACCCCTGTGGTGCACTCTCCACGCCAGCAATGAGTGCCCGTGAGAAGACGCCTGGTAAACGCCCGCACGGTACAAATATATCATCATCATTACCGATATCTGCGTACAAAGAAGATTGGCACACCCAGCAATGGGTAATATGCCGTGATGATATATTTATTTATTTATTATTGAAACTATAATTTAGAAAAGTTCATAAAAAGTTATTTATTTGTTATTGTTCTTACCCTCGTCTTATCACATATGATGTAGACATGAATTTGCGAAACAGAAGAACTTGTATAAATAATTATGTTGAAACTGTTATACCTAACTATTCGGAAGAAGAATTTAAATGTCACTTTCGAATGAATAAAATTCTACACATACACAACGAAGTATTGATATTGGTACTTCTCATAATTCATCTAAAATATCTTTTGTGATTTGAATAACAGTAATCATGAGAAAAGACTGATTCTGAAGGGGGCGTGTTATGATCATACAGTGAAAGAGTGGGGATAACGAATAACGAATGAAGAAACATGATTCTTCTTGATCATGTTCACTTTGTTCAATTTTATCACGAATCAGAGTCTGAACGAAAGCGTCTATAATTTAAAATATTTGCAAAAATAAAGAAAAATTGTAAAATTTGAATTACTGTATTAAGATAACAGAGAATCTAATGGTGAGCCTCAAAAATGGGCACTCTATATTTTGGTTATTAAATATTTGAAAAGAGTTACAGCTAATGACTCCTTTAATTTTTTATTTCCGTTTGAATGTTTCATTAATTTTAAATTCCATAAATGGGAATAATCAATTATTTAATTATTTTACCAATATTTTCATTGTTATGAGCTTATAATCAAGTTCAGCAAAATTTTGCACTATCTATTGTATTTTATGTGTAAACTATGTATTCTATAATTTTATACATCTTCCAATTTTAATTAACAATCTATATTTAAACATATATTGTAAATAATTATTTTAATTAAATATTACACTATTAAATATTTGTACGAACATTTTTATTTAACTCTAGATCTACGGAAAATTAAAACAGATATTTCAATCAAAATATATTCCGAATTCCAAACGCAGATATGCTGTCTATATTTAATGAAATTTTGATTGAATTATTTATATTTGCATTCAAATATATCAATAATAATTAAATGTCAGTTGGAATATAGATAAACTTTATTAGTCTCATCGCTGTAACGATGATTATTTTTACAATTTAGCATGAGAAATGTATATTTTATAATTATTTATAGATCCATTATTCAGGCAAAAAAAAACTAATACAAATTAAGTAATTATTTACCCTGTATGTAACTTATATTGACAATATGAAAATTAGGTAGGCCATGGAAAACAAAATTTACAAAATATAAACAGTTTTTACTCAATTTTTTTAAGTATCGTTGAAAATGTAATTATGTGATTAACCAGAGACCATTTTCATTAGTTTTTGACCACAACAAAATAAAAATAATAGAACACCCATCATTCTAATCTTAAAAAATCGGGTGTGGCCAACACAATACCTCCCGCCATGTACCGCCCGAGTCACAAAAAAGATTAGGCTAATCCCTATTTTTGGATTAACGAATTTTATTCTAATTTTGGCAGTATATTTCTTAAAATATAGTCTAATTTAATCCAAGTAATTACCATTTTTGATAATAAAATGAAGATTAAATTTTAAATACCGGGATAAAATAGAATTCACTAATCCAAAAATGAGAATTAGCTTAAACTTTTTTGCGAATCGTTAATTTTTATTAATCTAAATACATACCTACATATGCTGAAAACTGTATTGGTTTCCTTTCATATTGTTCTATTTACTTTTTTCTTTTTAAAACGTTACTATTATTAATTTGAAATGACTAGTTCTTTAAATAAATAAAATAAATATATCATCACGGCTTATTACCCATTGCTGGGTGTGCCAATCTGCTTTTGTACAGATATCGGTTATGATGAAATATTTGTACCGTGCGGGCGCTTACCAGGCGTCACCTCACGGGCACTCATTGCTGGCGTGGACAGTGAGATTTATCTGTCAGTTACATACATTTGAGATATGTACTATGTAACCAAGGAGATGTGTTTGTTTAAAGCGTAGGATTCGGGATTTAAATTATAGACAATTTTATAAATTTATCCATAAAATATATAGAAAAATATTAATGCAAATCTGTACAAAATTTAATAATCTTTAATTTTTATATTAACATAAATGTCGAAAAAAAAACATTTAAAGGTATTTTTCGAAGAAAAACTATTTTGAGCTTCTAGTAAAGTGCCATTTCCGGTTATCCGATTTACACCAAAATCTAAAAGGCTTTTTCCATTACAGAAAAAGTTCGAAATACAAGGTTTCAAAATCTTCTGAATGATAGTATTTGAGTTAGAGTGGAGGATCCACACACATATACATCTTCGTGAAAATGGATTCTAGGGACCTTAAAACGTGGTCATTTACCAAAATCTCGATATGCGATTTTTAGCACGATCCCTACACCTCCCTTACCAAGGGTAGCGGGAGGTAAAAATTAATAAATTAATAATAAAGTAATCAATTCCATGGCTATTCCTATTTTGGGATGATTTTCAACACTTAATATTTTTCCGGTTCAAAGCATTTAATACTCTATAACTTGAAGCTTTTTTGCCTAGAATTATTAGCGACGCAGGAAATTATGAAAATACGATTTTGTATGCTGAAACCTCTAAATACTAAATATAAAAAATGCTACATCGGGCACAGCCTAATTAAACTCATTGGCCGGTGGCACAATCCTTGTTTTAACTAAAACGATGTTTTAAGAAATGTCAAATTCAAATTTTAATATTTTACTTCATTCTTAGCGTTTATATTATTGAGTAAAATAACTCTATTATTTCCTTAATAAAACCATCCAACGATTTGAATAAAATAACTTCGTAACGTCACAATTCCCCATCAGTATAATTTGTGGAATAATGATTGTTTTCTCTGAGTCCATTCCCATGGACTAAATCAACGTTGCTTTTCAAATTAATTCCGCTAGATGGCATCTGGATAGCAGTGGCGCTGTAGTAATTTTTACAGCGCAACATTTCGTTTGATGTCAAAATCGCGCTAAAAGCTATTAAATAGATTCATCAGTGAAATGTTAATCAATACAGCACCAGTAAATTAAATATCATGAAAAGTAAGTTCAGTAGTAATTTCACTAAATGACGGCTCTATTTATTAGTGGAATACTCGGATACATGGACGATTCAACCGATAATAACATGGATGAGTATAAATCTAAAATGGAATTGCAATTGATGGACGTTTTTGTACGTTAAAACTATTTATAAATGCAGCAATCCATTAGGATTACAGTTAAGCATGTTAAAAAATTAAAATAGATAATTATTTAACATCAAATACTATTAAAATGTTGAAGAAATTACTTACAAACTGGGTACATTTGCAGAGATGTCATTCGTGATGGATCACTTACCTGTAAAAAAGAGCAATTATTAATATAAATACACAGTAAATAGCAATAAAATAATAGTGCAAATAACATTTTAATGGAAGACAATCAAAGTTCTGTGAACAAAATCAATAAATATATGAACGCGAAAATTGTGTTCCATAATACCATACTCTGAAATGTGCTTTTTCATAATACCATACTATTAAATGTGCTTTAACAGTACTGTATGCTCAGCCAATATATGCGTCAAAACAGCCACGGCCGTTATTTTTTATAACAGTACAATTATTATTAAAAATCAAGTGTTTATTAAAAAATCGCAGCATCATGAAGAGCTTTCACCTGTCAATACGCCATAGAAAATAGAATTTTCGGAAGATGTTTTAAGTTATTACGAAAAATCTGATGTGGCCAGCACATAACCTCTCGCCAGATATTTTACCTGGTTGTACGCATAAAACGAAAAATATTTTTAAATACAAATACATATATTCGTGTCTCACTACAAAGTAATTGTCACATATATTTGCAAAATCTATGGGATATTTTAATATAAATTATGTACAATAGGTACATACATTTTCTTTATGTTCAATATCCTGAAATTTTCTTTTTCTACTTTCCTTTTCTTTTTCTTTATATTCGTCATTTTTTCGCAAATTCCTTTTATATTCTTTTTTACGTATATTCTTTTGCGTTCTTGACTTTTTTATTTTCATAATCTTCATAATAATGTACATACATTTTTGACAGTGACATTTATGTGTCAATTACAAACATTTGAATTTCTTGCCTTGTAGTAGTTTGATCTGAGATTTTTTACATCAAATTATTTTATATGCATTTCTTTATCTCTAAATCTATAGAAGATATAATAATGAATTTATATTTATCGAATAAAGAATTTAACGTTCTTTAATATAAGTATTTACATAAATTTTCAATAAATAATATTTAGATGATTTTTTTCTTGTAACTACTACTTCCGGTTGTCCAATTGTTATCAAAACTTAATCAACTCTTCCCATTACTGTTAGATTGAGGAATCCGTAGTTAAAAATGTCTTAAGTCTTATAGTATTTGAGAAATCGTGGATCCAACATCCACACACACATACGAACATCATCGTAAAAATGTTATAATCGGATTCTAGGCACCTTAAAACGTGCTTATTCACTAAAATCTGGATATGCGATTTTTAGCATGAATACAATACCTCTCTTAGCGAGAGGTAAAAATACTGAACGTCACACGGCCGATATGCAAATAACAGACACGGTTGATTGTAAAATCTCTACTAGCGTCTCGATTTTACAATATTCAACATCATCTGTTATTTGTTTCATATCAGCCTTATGACGTTAATAACTATTGTCAGAATTTGGCCACGTCTGACGTGTTAAAAATACCTGTCATAAAATAATGCGGTCCTCCATTTTTTAATGAAATTTAATCTAATTATTGAAAACTATCTGTGGTTCTAGAAAATCGTTATTGGCTACCTGTATCTCGACAATTCAAGCGGCTTCAATTATGATTTGAAATATCCCATTGGTTTATTCCAGCGGATTGAAAAAAGGATAGAGTTATTTTCAATCTCCTTTAAATACATATTGCCTAAAAAACTGAGTTAAGTACTAGATTAGCCAGGCAGAGAAAGATATGAGCTAACTTCATGCTGGATATATAACCTCAGTATATAAAAATTGTTATGTCTTTTCTACTTCAAAAACATTTAAAAAAGATTTGTTTCTTCATCACTCCAAATATTTTGTTATCGTTTTTGGGCAATTTTACGAAGTTCTATGTGACTTTTATAAAATGAGATAAAATGCAAAAAAAGCAATAAACGATAATTTAGTAATAATGCTAAAGCTTCTGTAACGTTAGAGTACCTACAATATTTGGCCCGCGAGCCCTGACAGGCGCGTGCGAGCGAACGTCAAGAATAGGAGCATTTTAGTAGGAGGAGCCTAGGTAGGCGATCGATGACACAGTACGCAAGATAGGCGGGCGACGTGAGGCGGGCAAGCCTATTATTTTTTAGGCTTCACTTAAAATTTTCAAGCGGCTTGAAATATTTATCTCGATCATTTATTTTGAAGATTGAAAGGGATTTACTAAATTCAAGCAGCTTCAAACGGCGAGATAAGCGTAGTCAATTGTTCTTCATAATAATATATAATTTTAATATTTAATGACGAAGGTGTTAAGCTCATTTTGTTGACAAACAGTGGAATGCACTAATGGCATATAAATTGATCTATTTGGACACTTACAAAAATATAAAAATCTGATGTGGACACCACACTACTTCCTTGTACGCAAGACCAATATGAAGTATAGACCCAAATATAAAATAGCACATATTTGACGTAATTTGACATTAATATGTATTTTTTTTTATTTATATCCTAATCCATAGCAAGCTTCATTTCAAAAACCAAAAAGTATATAAGTTTTAAATTTGCATATCTCGCTTTCTGCTATGTTATTCCAATTGATATAAAAGTCTTATATATCAAATTTGAAAAGTTTTGGATTATATTTTAATATAGTTTTTCATTAAAATCTATTATAGGCTTCAAATAAAGTACCATTTCTGGAAATTATGTAATGACCAAAAAGGGAGGTGCACAACTAGATGTTATAGAAGTCCTAAATACAAAATTTCAACTTTCTACGGCTTACCGTTTTTGAGTTATGCGAGATACGTACGTACGTACGTACAGACGTCACGACGAAATTAGTCAGAATGGATTCAGGGATGGTCAAAATGGATATTTCCGTTGAAATCTGAAAACCGAAATTTTTCGCGAATACAATACTTCCTTTACTTTGTACAAGGAAGTAAAAATATATTTAAAATAACTTTCAAGATTAATAAATGAAAATATGCATGAATAATAAGCAATTTAATAAAATAATTAATTTAAATAAATTACCTTAATTGTAGTCCAAGTTTTGTATGCCTCTGAAAGCCATGACATTTCAACATATCTTCGAAATATGGGTATGGCATAATAATTTCAAACAAGTGATATATGGTTTACTTTCGTTGTCTCGTTATTTTCTACATTCATTTAAACGGTGACGCCTGGTAAACGCCCGCACGGTACAAATCATCATCATTACCAATCTCTGTGTACAAAGCAGATTGGCACACCCAGCAATGGGTAATATGCCGTCATGATATATTTATTATTTATATTTTATATTTAAACTGAAAATGTATTACGCATTTCATATTTTACAACAAATAATACCATTTTCCCATAAAATTAAAACCTTTCCATAGTCTTTGCGTTCGTAAAATAAAATGATGATTTGAAAAAATAAGTTTTTATGTTTATGTTACAATTTATTTGTTAGCACACTGACGTCATTGAAAATATGGTGACAATCGGCAATATTCAGTATAATCTTGTTATGAACTATATAGAGTTCATGGCGCATTAAAGGAAAATTAATTTACATTTTATATGAGAATTATTCCAATTCCTATCTTTTTGCACAGTTTAAGTCTAATGACTGTAAATTATAATCGTTATAGATAGTTCGCGCTTTCCATTTCGTGCTTCGTTATTAAGATTCTGGCTTGCTGCGACGCAGTTTTGGTCTGAATTCTGAATTAAACTCCTAACTTCTAACTAACCTTTTTGCCAGTAACTTAGGAGATATTTCATGAGCACTTTACGCTGTAGCTAGAAGAAATATTACTTCATTATAAGTATGCAAATTTGCCCTGAAACAAATTTCGGCCTGCGACACAGCATGTCAATATGTTACCATTTTTCATGGAATGTGTTTTGTCAGGTACGTGATTATCATTTGTTAAATTTTGCATATTTATGAAAAATGTTCGCGATTACATTATATTCGCATGCATAAGTTAAAAAAGATTATGTGCTCGTGAATTAGTTCAAATTTTAGTTAAAATATCAGAAAGTAAAAAAAAATATTACTTGTATCTAAAACTGTTTGAATGTAAAATTGTAACACGATTGGGTACGGAAGAGATGATGATAATACTACTACTTCTGATGACTGTTTTCCCCAACGATGACACACTTTATTCTGACTAACTGGTGGAAAGGAAGAACACACATCCACTTACACTTTACCCTTAATGAACACTTACATTATGAACATGACTAACTAAAGTTTTATTTACATGATTACTATAATAACACTACAACTTGCACTAACTTATTTAACTTATTCTTTACTAATTAAAACTAAAATAACTAAATCCTAAAGCTGCCGTTGCATCCGTAGGCTAAAATACTCGTGTGACGCAGTACGTGAGCCAAGACTTCTTACATGTTTACTATCTGAATACAGACGTCTTCTCGACGTGACAAACTAATACCGACTATCTAAAATAAAGTCCTATCTTCAGGACAGGATTATCTTACGGGAACAGGGTGCATAGGCTAGGGCGTTCAAAGTCACGCGCGTATGCATAATAATTTCTAGACATAATGATCAGCAAATAAATGTCGAGATTAACAGAGACAACGTTGGATACCAATTACCAATGATATAGTATGACATGGGTGAACCCAGACGCGACTATCATAATATGAAGAGAATTTCTAAACTGAATTTTAACATTTATAACTTAAATACATAAACAGAGTTAAAATATGATTATTGAAACTAAAATTTACCCTCGCCTTATCACAAAATGAAGGCTGTTTAGCGGCCATAGATGATACGCCAGCGGAAAATTTTTATTTCTCTTATGTATTGGTATATGAGTACGCAAGAACGATTGAAAAAAAAATGGTAGGCCGAGGAAATTAAAATTTGCACTATAAATAAAATAAATATATCATCACGGCTTATTACCCATTGCTGGGTGTGCCAATTTGCACTATTATTTTAAATATATATCTGTTGTTGTTAGAACTTTTTTTTAGTGTGAATATATAGAAATAATTAGAAAGCATTTTGGAAACATGATTTTTAATTTGACAGCTTTGATACACGTGACCAAAAAAACCTGGACACCAAAAAAAAGTTTTTTGTCGACTTGTATCAACCGATATATGGGTTTATTTGCCAACCCTTTATTTATTAAGAAATATTCCTCAAGCAGAAAAATGAACAAAAAGTAGCAAATTTCGTTTCCTTATTAATTCAGTTTTATATCTAAGATTTTATTTATTTTGAGTAAGTACTGGTGTGTATCGTCTCCCCGAGCTGTAAAGACTTCTATCATATGGTTTGGTAAACTTTCAATTCAGTTGGTTACTCTTCATGTTAATTAAGTTTCCATTCTTCAGAAAGCGGTACTGTTAGATACTGAATGGTTTTTGGTACGGATTATCGATGCTGAACTCTTTGCCTTAACGTTCTTTAAAATCTATAAGAAGAATGCCCTCACAATCTCAAAAGATCGTAGCCATCACCTTTTTTGTCGACTGGCAGACCCTGAACTTTCTTGGCGCTGTTTCCCCTTTTCGCCTCCATTCCATCGACTCCCTATTGGATAATAGTGGAGAACCTTAGTTTTATCTCCTGTGAGAATTGTCAACACCTCCGTTGGATTTACATCACATAGTTTCAAAAAGTTTTGAGCACATTTAAAACGACGTTGGCGCTGAACTACTGAAAGATGTTTGGGGACCCACCTAGCACTAACTTTATTCATGCCTAAATGATTGTGGACGATTCGACGAATGTTTGTATCAGAAAGCCCCGTCATTTGAGATATTTCTTATTTCTTTCACCTTCAAGCGTCGGTCGCCTAATACTAGATTTTCAATAAGGGCAATATTGTCGTCCATCACCACGTCCGCCGTCCTTCCTGTTCTGACGTCATCTTCCAAGGATTCCTGCCCAAATCGAAACCGTTTCGATCAATCTTTTACCACAGAATAAGATGGTGAATGTTTCCCATAAACTCCATCAAGCTGATCTTTGATACATTGAGGAGAAAGACCTTCTCGGGTAAAGAGTTTGATAACAGCTTGATACTCAATTTTCGTGACTTCAGATATTGTGAAAAACGAGTGACAGTTATTAGAAAAATAATTGACTTAAAATTTATTTTTTCCCAGGTTAAGACTAGAACTGACGTGTTATCACCATATTGACTTGCTTTAATACTTGGATCTATATCAGGCCGGAAATTTTTGGCGTTGCAAATATTTCGAATTTTAAGTGGCACAAAAGTGACCCCTGTGTTGCACTCTCCACGCCAGCAATGAGTGCCTGTAAGGTGACGCCTGGTAAATATGTTGTCATCATTACCGAAATCTGTGTACAAAGCAATTTAGCACACCCAGCAATGGGTAATATACCTGGATAATAAATTTATTTTTAAGGCATGATTATTATACAAATAATCACCCCAATTCTCTAAGCAAAATTGTTAAAATTGACAACTGGTTTGGGTGGTCAATTTTAAGGCAATTGTTAAAAAAGGAATTCCTATTCACTAAAACTTAAAATTGTTAGGATTTAACAACTAGTGGATAAATTGAATTGTTAATCTAACAACTGGATTTTATGCAGTTGTTAAGCAATTTTTAAGGATTTGCTTTGGCTTTTCTCGATATTTTTATGCTTGGAGATCAAATTTTGAATGAATTTGACGAAGAAGAACGTGGGTAAGTAACATTAATTTTTTTTGTGCAACCGGGCGCGAAATTGGATTTCGCGACCGTTGTTATGGTAACGGCCGCGAAATAGGTAAACAATCACTTTGACATTTGAGAATTGCATGGTTTTGTTTATCAAATGTCAATCCCATAGCCATATTGAAAGCTAACTTTCTATTTACAATGAAACTGTTTAAAATTAATAAAATTTGTAATTACATATTTTTTACGGTTGCACAAAAAATATTGTGTACACCTTGTCCGCGAAATCCTTTAGCGCCCTCGAGATTGTCTTGCCCCGGCCGCAAGCGGCCTCGGCGACAATTTTTCTCTCGGTACGCTAAAGAGTGATTTCGCGGCCTTGATATACAAATAACTATTAATTTACTATTTCTAGCACTTTAATCATGTATGTCAATTAATTTAGGCATAACCTGAGAATAATGCACAGAAATATAAGAGATGTGAGCGATCCGTTTACTATTCTTGAAAACCGATTTGGCAAAGTTTTTCGACTAGGTAGGGAATTTGCATTTCATTTATGTGCAGAGATTAACGACGTTATGCCTGGGTCAAGAAGAGGTACGTACATTCCGAATCATTTGAAAGTTGAATTTTTTTCGAAAAATATAATATGAATACGAAGTCCACCATTAAACTAAATTGCTCATTTGTGCATCTTGCACTTTGTGGTTTTTTTTTCTTTTCAGCCTTTTCACTCACTTTTTACAATGAAGCAATAGCACTAGCAATAGGTACCTAATTTGCGCACAAAAAATTCACGTTTTGACAATTTGAAGTTTGACGTTAAAGATGTATAACCCCACAATGAGCCTGTTTCACATTTTTCAAAAAGTATTTTAAATGAAAGTTTATGCAATATTTGTCTTATTAATAATTATTTTTTTAAAAATTTGTTATTTTCGTAAATAATTAAATACGAATATTGGCGCCAAAAATAGTCATGAAAAACAACCCCCCACTCCTGTGTCGTAGAAGCACATACATTACGTCATTTACAGCCAATAGAAAAACAATTTTTCCATCGCCTACATTTATTTTTGTTATTTAGATAAATAAACGTAGGCGATAGTTTGTCACATGTTAATAACAAACTTCTAATTTGACATTTGACGCTATTTTTCATTATAAATGAGTAATAAAGTAATAATGGCTCTTCGACCTAATGCTTCCAGCCACATTTTTTTTTTCTTCGCATCTTTTGCCATATTTATAAGTTCAATACGAGACTGTAAATTACTCTTCCTATATTGAATTTTGTATTATCTAACACGAATTAAACTCAAAAATTGACACTTGTTTGACAACTTTGACAATAACACTTGTAATAAAAAACAAAGAATTAACACTAAAAGGGACCAATTGGAGCCAATGAAGATATATGTGTTGTGACGTCACATTATTTTTCGAATTACGTGACTTTTTCAAAATATTATCCAAATTTCAAAAATTAATATCTAATGGATATTTGGTGATATTTTGAAATTTGAGGCTATTTTTATCTTTTTAAATTTAATACATAGAAGGCATATAAAAATTCTTGTAACAGCCCTATTGTTTAAAGCGTGGTCTAAAGTACATAACGACATTAACTTCATGTTTAATTTTAACAAAGATTGTTAATGAAAAATTAATTAACAATATTTTTAAATATTTTTTAAAGAATAGCATTTTACGATGCATTGTTAACAGAATTGTTAAAATGACTTGTTAAATTCAAATTGTTTCGAAACCACTTACTTAACAACTACCTTAGAGAATTGGGCTGATTGTAGTACATCTACCTTATGTATATTATTCGTTTATTTTTGCTATACTTGGACCTGGTAGCATTGATAATTTTAATGTTTACACTTCGAAGAATATTCGACCATTAGAAAACATTTGCATCGTGTTTGAAATATTTTTGAGTTGTAAGTTGATAAAATTAGTTTGATAAAATATCTCATATTATAAGATGCATGCAACCTGTACAAGTTCTGTCATTACGATTCACAAACCTATGTAAACGTACCACTACCAGTTAGCGAAATTATAAATCTAGTTACTTTTTTAATGACGTACTTGTCCAATTTGACTGTATCTCTTTTACATTGTAACGGAAAGTAAAAAGCGATTCCACGCGATTATCAACCAGCTCCCCCTATCAATTACAAAGTTGAATACAACACTCTCCCCGTGTGGAGTCCCAATCGCGGTTTTTAATTGTTGTTTGCGATGGGTGAGCAGATAATCGCGCATCATGTGTCAACACAACACGGAACAGCGTGTCATCTATCGATTGGTTAATTTGCAGGCGGTAAACACTACACCCCCATACCGGTGCCGGCTGCTCGCAAAGCGTAAAGCGTTCATCATTTCATGACAAACTCTCATTAACATCCTTCGAATTCCGTACTACGAATATTTCCTCTTGTGCGCGGCGAACGGTTGTTCGATTATTGGTTTGGTACATAGCGAAGGTATTCTTTGTGAGGATAATCGGTATCGAAGGGATGAATTTGGTGTAATAAATCAAAGGATTAATTTAGTGTGGGTGTGGGTCATTGTGAAATTTTTGATAAACGGGATCCAGTGACCTCAGAAATTGTTGTATCTATTGAAATTACATATTTGGTGCGCAATGATTTTCCATGATTGTAAAGTTGTTGTATCTAATGTATCCAGCAAACAGGGTTGAGATGATTTAAATCAGTTGATTAAAATCATGTTTTTAATCGTTGATTTTAATCAAGTGATTTTTATTTTTAAAATCATGATTAAAATTTAAAAAAATATTTATTCATTTTTCTAATAGCGTTTTCCATTTACATATCTAGTTTAGCAGTCAGTGCGGGCAATGACGTCATGCCTGGCACTAGTTGTTGGTACTGCACATGCGTAGTGCATTTTAAATGGAACATGCTTCAAAATCCCAGTGCAAATTTTTTAGCTGTCACTTTCAATAGAGAATTTAGAGGTTATATACCTGTGGATATCAATACACAAGAATATGTCTGTGATGAAGTAAAATATTCACTGAGTAAGGTTCAGTTCACTCGAAAAGTATAAATGGAACACTTAAAGCTAAGTTAGTGCGCACTAAGGATATAAATGAAAAACGAAAGTGCTCACCAAGGCTTGATTTACATTAGCGGTACAATGACGGTACGGATACTTCTTGCTCCAATGTATTTTAATGGACCCATTTACTTCTACATTCACGGTACAATGACGGTACGATGGCGACTCTTTGATATTTACTGATTTACATACCGTCACCGTACCGATATTGTACCGTCATTGTACCGCTAATGTAAATCAAGGCTTAATATACAAATGGAAAACGCTATAATACAAAAAAAAACGGAATCTAATCTGAAAGAAAATAAAAATATTATGGCATTTTTATAATACCTAAGTGTTGTTATAATGCTTAAAAAGAAATACTAATTTAGCTGCTTTTTCATTGCCTAGTCAGTTCCTATATTCGAATGAACGAGTACGTAGAAAGAAAACATCCTCTGCAGAAACCATCTGCAGAAGACGCACAAGCACACAAAACAGAAATCACTATAGATAGCACTTGTATAATATTTTTTCATTTAAGCTTGACGAAACATGACAGGAACAGTTAGAACATATATGTATAATTAAGAAATAACCTAAAATTAAATCAAAAAAATCATGATTTTTTTTAAAAACTCGCCGATTTTGATTTTTTTTAATTTATGTTTTTTATCAACCCTGCCAGCAGATAGGTACATTCAATATTTTGTTATGGAGCTCCATAACGAGCACAGTATTTAAGTGGTTTAATGAATTTCGAAGGCGGTCTGCATTAGCTTATAATTTATTTTTTAATGTTGAATAAGTTTTCGAACATGTTTGTACATAACCTTAAATGAGTGTTAGAGATTACGACATTGATTGAAAAGATTGAAAAGTTTGCGGCCCAACACAGCACAGCAGCACTAGATCCAAAATTATTGTTTGTGTAGTTTATATGAACTATTATTAGTAGAAAGTTTTCACATAATGTAAAAATAAATAGGGTGAAGTTAAAACTCATTTTAAATTCAATTCGTATAAATACGTAAATTTCTCACTTCTCACGATATGCATATAGCGTTTAACCTTATTTGTCTAGAAATATCGTCGGTCGAAAACTACATTATACATATTTGACGATATAGCAGACACAACTTATCTTTTAGAGAAAAATACATGCAACGTTTTAGTTACATTCTATTCTGAACAACTGGACTATTTGTATGATAATTTACTATACTATACTTACTAACCCACACAAAAATCTGATGTGGCCAATACAATACCTCCCGCTATTTAATTTTTATTAATTTAAATATACACAATTACACATTTAGTTATGCTGGAACTGTATTAAGAGCCATTCCATATGGTTCTTTTTACTATTTTGTTTTCAAAACGTTACTATTATTAATTTGAAATGATTAGTTCTTTGACAGTGACATTAATCTGTCAGTTACATATATTTAAAATTATAACACATTTTATTTATTAAGGATACAACAATTAAACAGAACATTGATTCTAATATAAAACGTCATACGTCAGCTCTTGTCAAGTTTCTTTCTGTTGTTTTTTACACCTACGTAGATGCATAGGGTTGCATTGGCACAAAATGTAAATTGTGTCACCAAGGAGTTGTGCTTGTTTAAAACGTAGGCTCCGGGATTTAAAGTATAGATAATTTTATAAAAATATATAGAAAAAGTATTTATGCAAATTTGTAGAAAACTTAATAGTCTTTAATTTTTATAACACAAAACCCGAAAACATTATATTTGATTTTTTTAAAAAAAAACGTTAGATACTAATATTATTTTGAAATGATTAATTCTTTGAAAGTGACATTTATCTGTCAGTTACATACATTTGAATAACTGCGTTTTGTTTGTTTAAAGCGTAGACTCTGAGATTTAAATTACAGATAATTTTATAAATTTATCCAGAAAATATATAGAAAAAGTATTAATGCAAATTTACAGAACACTTAATAATCTTTAATTTTTATAATAGCATTAATCTCGAAAAAATAACATTTAAAGGTATTTTTCGAAGAAAAACTATTTTGAGCTTCAAGTAAAGTACCATTTCCGGTTATCAGATTTACACCAAAATCTAACAGCTTTTTCCCAAATTAGAATAAGGTAGAAATAAAATAAAGGTATCAAAGTTTTCTGAAAGATAGTATGTGAGTTAGAGTGGAGGATTCACACATCAACACACATATACACACAGACATCATCGTGAAAATGTTAAAATTGGATACTAGGGACCTTAAAACGTCATTTACCAAAATTCGATATGCGATTTTTAGCACGATCCCTATACCTCCTTTATCAAGGGTAGAGGGAGGTAAAAAACACTTGATACCGAAGTAAATTTATAAAGACGTGCAATTACTTTGGAAAAACTTGTTTTTTATACACAATAGTAAAACAATGGACAGCTGAATTTAAATGTCCGACAAAAAGTCTTGCAACTATTAGTAGTAAAGAAAGGTGTTAACCATTACTCAAAATGAGTTCTACATCTATGTTGAATTTGTTATTCCAGCAAAAGTGTTCTATTTAACACCAAAATCTGTGTGGACCTACATAGAATTGTTAGGGTGTTAAAATTGAGTTAAAATTAACACCGAATTTCTTAGGATGTAGGTAAAACTTTGCGGAGATACTAAAGACAATTCACATAGCCTCACAAAAATAATTGTGTCTCTAGTGCTGCCCTCTCTGAGTTAGACCGCAAACATTTTAATCTTCACGTCTAGTGCAAAACTAAACACATAACAAAATTACTTTGCACAGATCCGCCACATCAAAAACTACGATTCTATAATGATTTATAAACTTTTATCCGCTTGCAAAAATTCCCAACAGAGGTTAGAAACTAATTTGCATTTCGAAAGAAAATAAAGCAAACAGTGCAAGTCTGTAATGTTGTAAAATAAAAGGCTGGAAAGCAATCATCCATCACCGTGACGTGCCCCAAACCATTATTCCAATCAGTCTGCACTCAGAACACCGAGCCAAACTTCTCCGATTCGGATCTACAACTCTACACAGCTTATCAATACGAAACAACCAACTAGTATAGGTTCCAGGAAAGGGAATTTTCACTACGGGAAATTACAGTAATGAGAAGAAAAATAAAATAGGTTTTATCGGTTTTTGAACCTGCAACATTTTAAACTTTAAACGAAAAATACGTATTCAGTTTGTTGGGAGCATAGTACGAATTGTTTTGTGGTCGAACGTGGATTGGGTTTAACCATGATCAATGTGTTTAGTCCTCAACACATATTTCGAAATTGATTATTAAAATGACAAAGCTTTAGCACAATAAAACTAAATTTTGTTACACCCACATTATACAGATATACGAGTAGGGATGTTGCGATACTACCGATACCAGTAAAGTATCGATACTCTCTTTGCAATACCAAGTATTTTAGTACTCGATACTTTGTTTCGATATTTTTACTTGTATCGGTATTTGTATAAAAGTATCGGTATCGGTATCGGTGGAAGCAGAATACTACTAACTTTACAAATGCATTAATACAGTTAACAGTGACATCTGATTTTTGATAGTTGATATTTTATACTCGGTCGTTAAAGTGGTTCGCTAGGCTCGGGGCTCGGGTCTTCTCGGATCTAAACCTGTCAAATTAATCCGTTGTATAGGCAGGCAAGAATTCATTTTACAATTGTTGCAACATCGGTGCTAGCGGACGATTATTTTCCAAAGCAGGCGCGACTATCTGCTAGGAAAGGAATAGGCTATTGGGGGAAAAAATAGAAAAGATGCTATTTTAGGAGAATGTAAAGGGGGAGATTGGTTTTAATAAATTATTTACTGCGTTTCTGCAATTATTTATACCTGTAAACCTATGCATTTAGCATTTAGGAATTTTTTTCGATACCGATACCGATACTTGCTAGTATCGATACTTGTTTCCGATATTTGACGTGGTATCGATACTACACATCGATACCGATTCCGATATGAAGTATCGATACCTATCATCGATACTTTCATCCCTATATACGAGGTGTGTAAATAAAGTGATGATACTGGCAGCAGATCACAAGAACTGGCAACACTGTGCGTCTCCCTTTCACAGGGGGTGCACTCCAACGTCTTACGTATCCTCAGTGTGAGCGGCAAGGTACTCGTACCCACAGGTAGACTGGAGGAGCTTTTTTGTAGATTGATTTTTTTAGCTACGTCATTAAAGCGAAATTACGAGCAACGATGTGCGATCAATTTCTGTTTGAAACTTGGGTACAACGCGACTGAGACTCTGACAAAACTGCAACAGGCCTATGAGAATACTGATTTGTTAAGAGCCCAAGAGTGCTATTCTGCTGTCAATGTTAAAACTTAAAGGTCACCGTTAGCGCAGTTTAGAGCTGAACTCTAAAAAATTGTATTCTAGTGTCAGTTTTTACCGCCGCTAACGCTAGAGGTCACCTCTAAACCTAAAGGCTTTAAATCGTTTCAACGCTAACAAGATGGCAGACAAAAAGGATGACTGCGTCGATATTCAACGTTTTAGACTTAAATTGTGGAAGAATTAGTGTTGAACGTGAAAGAATAAATCATTTTCCACAGTTTGATGAAGAATTTAGACGAAGATACAGATTGCGGAAAGAAACTGTCAATTTTGTAAATGATTTGGTTAGGGAAGACAGAATCCATTTCACAGCAAGAAATAAATATTACTCCAGAACTACAACTGTTAATATCACTTAGATTTTTTGCGAAAGGGTGCTACCAAGTTGAACTGGGTACGTAAAATGCATAATTTTATGCACAACATAACCTTAAAATTTAACAGTACTTATTATTTAATACATACAAAGGGCAAAACAGTAAAATTTAAAACATTTTATTAGGTTTTTTTTATAATAATACATTACATTTTAGATCTGCATGGCATAAGTCAAATTACGACGCAGCTTGGGTATCACACTCCCTTGCAACAGTTTTACACAGATTTGTGAAGTTTCTAGAACGAATGGAAGAGCTGAAGACAGAGTTCTATATAGCATTGCTGGTTTTCCTAAGGTCGTTGGATGCGTGGATTGTACCCAGGTTTGAATTAAAAACCCCAGCAAAGAAAACCCAATGTTATATTGCAACAGGACGGGATTTTGTTCCCTAAATGTGCAAGTGGTCTGTGATGCGAGGAGCAGAGCAGAATTCTAGACGTACACTGAAGGAAAAGTTCGAGGTAATTATTTTGAAACATGAAAATAGTTTGTTACTAAATATTATTTCATAGGATTCAATGTATTCTGGATTTATTTTGAGCGACGGTGGATAACCATGTCATCGTAGTTACGAGTATTTATTAACACCTCTGATCTGTCCTCAATCTCCAGCTGAAGAAGCGTACAATCGTTCCCATTACAATAAATAAATATTAATTTTAAATTTGTTACATTCTATATTATGTATAATTATTTAGTATCTACCTACTAATTTATTAAAGTATTATATCTGTATATTAACAAAGTAAATACATAAAAGTGTTTTAATGTATGTATTTCTAATATGTTTATTTGATCAAACTATTAATATTATGAATTATGATTGATGAAGTATGATTTCACACTTCGTAACGTTCAAGTTTTGACAGATAATACAGTGTTGTCAAGTATTGTTTTACTTAAAGATCACTGTTAGTTACCGTAGGTCATTTACTGACAGTAGAATAACATCAACTCTAAACACTAAAGGTCACCTTTAGCTAGAGACCGTTTCTAAGCTATTTTAACGTTGACACAAGAATAGCACCCCAAGTGTTTAAGTGGTTCCTTGCATTTTACGAAGGTCGGGATGAGCCACTGTCTGGAAGGCCCAACGTCGATACATGACGAAAATGTGAAACTAATCCGAGACCTTGTGAGGCCTGACCGTCGGTTAACTACCAGATTGATCGCAGATTAGCTGAATTTGAACCACACGACTGCCCATAAAGTTCTGACCAATGAAATGGACTTGAGAAAAATTTGTACGAAAAAGGTACACAAAAATATCACTCCTCACCAAAAAAAGAACATTCATGTGGTTCCCTGAGTTCCCAATTCACCTGGCCTGAGACCCTGTGACCACTCTCTTTCCGAGATTGAAAAAAGGACGCCATTTTGGGACACCAGAAGACATTAAAAATGCCGTATCCGACCAGTTGAAGACAATTTCAGTAACCCGGTTCCAGCACTGCTATGAAGTGTGCAAAAATCGTCTCCATCACTACGTGGCTTCCCAAAGCAATTACTTTGAAGGAGACAATGTGAAATTGTAATTTTAAATGAATAAAAAAATTATAAAAAATCAGTCTCATTACTTTATATACACACCTCGTATTTACTTATAAACTTACTAGCGACTCGTCCTGGCTTCAATTTTAAATGTATCATCAAATGATTTTTATAACCTACGTATTTAGTCGGTCGGTAGGCTGTGTTATGTAAATAAAAATTTTAACATTGAATTTCCTATGTTCGGGAAATAAAGTAGACACCCGATAGGTAAATTAATAAAAATTAAATAGCTGGAGGTATTGTGTTGGCCACATCAGATTCTTTGTTATACTTATAATAAATTACATAGAAAATTATTTTAGATTAAAGTTTAAATTTGAAATGTTTACGAACTTACTCGTACAATACGTGCGAGAGATATTTGTATTAAAAGTGGAGAATACACAATACAAGTGTTTTGAAAACAGTTAATAGGAAGTAGTATTTCATGAAATATATCTCTTCATTTCCATAAGATTTATGTTTCGGTTTACGTTTGTTTCAGAAAAGATTTATTTTGGAAAGCAATTCCCAAACATTATATATTCTGTATGTATTTTTTATGGTAATTTTTCTATTCACGTTTTGGTTTATGTTTAAATTTTACTTTTGCATAATTTACAGTTCCGAATGTTTATAAATTATGCATGTTTTACATTATATTATTTTGTTCTGGCTAAAATCTAATTCTTAAATTTAAATCAGAACAAAAGTATAATGTGAAACAGTATTGCCAATAACATTCGTATTAATATCAAAATATTTTAGAATAAACTTATGGCGATTAAATCGCATAATTCATATTTTTAAAAATTTTATTTTTAATATATTCAAAGTAGTTGCCTTCAACTAATACAATTCACCTTTCAACTTATTAAAGGTTCTCAACCAATCTTCAGTCACTATTGTCAGAAAAATTAATTTATTTTAATTGTGTTATAAAAAGAGATGTCGTAATTATTTACTGTGTTTTTATTTATAAATAGAACGTATATTAAGAAGAGAAACTGCAAATAATCCGTAGTATTATTGTGACAGTATAATGCAAGGAAACTCAATGCTTTTGTATCGTCATAAAGTTCGCCACCTATCAACATATGCAACTAACTAAACCACGGTATCTAGATCTTTAAAATGAGTTCGTGAGTGTTTTTAAAAATTATTTTCTCATATTTTTTCTCATATTGATATGTATTGTGAATATTTATTTAAAATATATAGTCTACAAATTTTAAATTACAAAAGAATAATTAGAAGGTATATAAATAATATTAATAACAGAGTTTATTAGTATTTATCCAGATAATTATTTTAGGAATAGTGAAAAATATTAAAGTATGTGTGTGTATATACAAGTTTGTATATTTTTTGCAATTTCCTCACCTCTTCGCGAGATTCAATTTCTAATTTGTCTACTGTAATATCTGAGCCATATTTTTACAACTATGTATGTCATGTAAACTAAAACTTGTAAGCAACGCAATCGGATATGTACACCCTGTAAATCGAAAAGTGAAACATAGGAGTTTAACATGAGAAATCAATGTTTCTTTGCGCAAACGTTACCTAATAATTTTATGCAAAAGTACTTCAAAGAAAAGTTATAGAGATTTAAAGCAGCATCTAAATCATGTGAAACGATTATTTTATCTCTTCATATAAACGTAAAAATTAATTTTTTTGTCTAAGCAGCCATGGATTTATGACAAAAAACAACGTATTTGTTTAGGAATATCAACTTCCAACATCTTCATAGATCTTCGCATAACTCATTTAGTTGTAACTTTATAAACGATATTGTCCGCTTTTGCATATTACTGTGGATTTTTAGTTCTTTTTGCGTTGGTTCCTTTCTTTTCTCATATAGAATTCTTCCGACGAATTGCAAATGATCAAATTCTTTGATGAATGTTCAGCAGGATATTTATCTCCTAATTTGTAAGTTTCGGGACGTTCTATATCACCTGAGTTATGGATATTCGATATACAAGCATTAAGAATTTGTTCTCCATGAAATTCTACAGAAACATATGTAAGAAAAGTTTATAAATATTATTATATAAAAAGTAATTAATGTTCATAAGATACCTTACGAGTTCTCTGTATGTTTTAAACATATAAAAATTCAAATTATGTGGGTTCAAAAATTATGTATGTCATGTCAACATTTAAATTTTTCAGTTTGACGTTTAAAAGGTTTAAAATTTCCATTACAATTTTTTTGCATTGCCTTCTATGTTAATTCTTCGTCAGTTTTGTGATTTTGCTGCCCTCTGAAGAAATATGCAAGGAACTATTTCCCCTTGCTCCGTTTACCCCTCATCACCAAACACTTTGTTACAAGGCCACCCATAAGTCTGTCCAATCTCAACGTGCTAAATAAAATCTTATTAGTTATTTAGGTGTAGAATTTTATTATCTACAACCTTTATTCGAAACATTTTTGTCTAAAATTAATAGGTAACTTACTACAGCAAAATTTAAAAAAAACAATAGCCGCGTTCAGCAGGACCTAGCGCATCTAGCGGCCTAGCGGGATGTGATGTCACAGTGTAGTGTCAAATTGACAATCTCATATATCATTTTTAAGCATATCAGGTGTCATTACTTAGCTGCATTGCAAAATATAAACGTTTTTCTCATACTAAATCAATAATACATAAAATTAGAATGAATCTAGTCAACAAATAGGCGTAATCGATTACGTGGAAATCCTCAACCTTGATTTAAAAATATGAAGTTACTTCCGCTGCTTTATACTTGACTATTTCACTCATAAATTTATAAGCCAATCCAAATTCAGGTTCCAACCTAGTTACCAAGTTTCATTTCGACAAAACATCGTCACAAAAAATTTTTCGCACCCTTTAAGCCAATAAGATGTTGTATTTTTACAAGTAAGTGAGTTTCGATAAGCGAAATTTTTTTGACGTTTTAGAAACGTATTGTTTACATACCTGTCAAAGTGTGTATATTTTCAGTGTTATCAGTTTTTATTAAAAGCGAGTCTATTCGGACAGGAATATATTTAAAACGTTGAGAAAGAAAACTTAAATATAACACCTCAAAACACAATAAAAATTAGAAGATTTTTGTCAAATATATATATATATATATATATATATATATATATATATATATATATATATATATATATATATATATATATATATATATATATATAAATGATTACCTGATTTTTATTTTAGAAATAGTCATCCGAAATTTTATCATGGACAAATTTTCCGTTTGCTTTACTCTCGAGCCTGTTGCCAATTTATCTCGTGACATTGATCAAAAATCACTCGTTTGACAATTTTTTTGTCAATGCCACTCAATGAATTGCTAGGCAACCGGCTGTCGTAACAACCTGAAAATTTTTCCGGGAAAAATTTACCACTTATGATATTATATATGAGAGAATATAATTCATGGGCCACGTGACATGTTTTCCGCCAATCAACATTCAGAATCTCCCTAGTTACATGTCTATTGCAGCAATGATAAAAAAAAAGAAATTATCACCTTATTTATATTTGTCACTAAGGGATTTATTTTCATTATTTGACACTGAGTATAAAAATGTGCGATAATCGTTGAATTGATATCAACAACGATGAAAATAATATACAATATATTAAAAGTTAGGTTAGCAGCACACACAATGTGTCACAAAAATTCATTATATTGTCTCATTAAATATAAGCTCGTGATATGATTAATAATCGAAGATATTGCTCGTGAAACCTTCGGACTCGTGAAATCTGCACCTCGGTTTCACTCGAGAATATAATCGATGATAATCATATCACTTGTCATATTACGTATGAAAATATAGCTAGCCGTCTCTGTCATTTTTATTTAGTGGTCTAGAACTGTCATTTATGACAGGCAGACGAGATTTCATGTCCTGTGACTTTGACCTTCATAAGGATTCATTAATTTCAATAGATTAGTTTCACATAAACATGAATTTGTCAATATAATCCAAAAGCTTTTAATTCAGAACACTGGGAATCTATTTACAACAAAATGTGCACATAATTTGTAGGTAATAAATTTTTTCTACAGTCTATATACAAAGTAGCCATTTGCGCTCTCTTTTGTCAACGCAAAATGTCACTTTACCGCTCATGCGCGACAAAGTAGAACAAAACGCTCGCTATCTAAATTTCTAACTATACAATGTTGAGAAATGTCATTTGTCTATATTTTTAATAGAAACGTTTAGTCAGGAACTAATGGCACTGTAGTTACACATTTACCACCTACACAAGTCAATCTGACATACAACTGCTCTGTCGGTATATTACATAACCAAACAAAATGCCGCACTGCTGTGAAAATAAAACATGGCATTTATTTACGAAAACGAAAGTATAAAATGCTTAGATTAGATTGAAGCTATAGGTCAAGAAGAATGGAAAGTAACGATAAATTAAAATTAAATATAAAATAAATTGTGTGAACAGTTGTGCTGCCACCTGCAAAAGTTTGGCGTGAACGCTCCCAGTGGACATCCACTTTTCCACTGCACTAGTTTAATGTACTTGAAACAAATAAATTATACAAAACTTATAATATTCACTACAAAATTGGCATTAATTTTTTGTAAAAACGAAAGCCAAAACAATATCTTGAAGTCATATTTGAATAGATTCCTATCTTCACTGCAAAACTGTTGAGTAGTACTGTAAGTACAAAGTGTACATTTCATTATTTTCATTGGTGGAGGACTGTAGAAAAAATCGTGTGTGTGTTTTGAGCACAAATGGACATTGTCGATTTCGAGAGAATGCCGCGCTCCTGCGTCGCACGTCAATAACCTCTCAATCGACAATGTCCCATTTTGCGCTCTTAATACACAAATAGCTATTCTAATACGATAAGTGTGTACTCTTTGAATATACATAGTTCAATTTTTGATTTTGTTGAATCCAAGATTGTTTTCTTATTCTTATTTCTTAATCAACATAAAATTTGAACGTTATACGTATCAAATAAAAAATAATGAAATTGCCTCAAGGTAGATTATAAGCTATCCTCATCAGTTTTTTTATTGCCTGTTCTTTAATAACCTCAAATTTAAAAAAGTTACCTATTTAATATGCAAGCTCATTGTATCCCAGAAAATATTTTAATAATTTTTTAGGCTTTAAACTTTTCCCTTGAAAATAAATAAAACAAATTTTCTTACTTTGTAAGTTTATCTTCTTTAGCTTATAATAACACGAAATTGCAATCAAGTCGAGCTTTACCCGAACTTCATCCCGAAACACCGATCCCTGCCGATGGTTCCCGACGCCGGCCGATCTATAAAGCTTGCTGCAGACAAGGCGGGATGTAATTTATGACACGCGAGGTTCTCTTTGGTGCAATTAACTTATTACAGCGGTACAATGCGTTAATGTTATATTGCAGTGGATGGTGGATTACAGCTAAAACAATACTAGCGTATTTGTCATGTTTCGGTTGTTTTTCTTTAACTGCTTGCGTTAAATGGAATTTTCTAGTCGCCAACAGAAAAAACAAGATGAAACGTTTTTGTTATATTTGTACGGTTTTTAAAGTCGACATGAAAGAATTTTTTTAAAGTATATCATTACGCAAGGTTTCTATTTGATATCACATCACAAAGGAAAAGATAAAACAATATTTTTTTTCCATTTCTAGAAATAAATCCAATGTTTTTACCTCCCGCTACCCTTGGTAAGGGAGGTATAGGGATCGTGCTAAAAATCACATATCGAGATTTTGTTAAATCAGCACGTTTTAAGGAGCATTCACAAATGAAAATTAGGTTTATGATTTTTGATTAGGTTTAAGTAAGTCATTCATAAATGTAAGTTTAAATTACCTGAAAATTAGTTTTGATATGTACAGACATCTATGCAAATGCTTCAAAAACAAGATTAAAATATCAGTAGAGCAGACTAGGACAAGACACCCGTGCGCCGTGAAATTGTCATTCGCTTGGCATTATTGGTTATATTTCAGCAATTAATTTATGACAGTCTCCATGTTCATCTCGCATACGTTTAAAAAGCCGAATCCAGCAAGTGGATACTAAATAAAGATGAGTGTATATATCTATATCATTTCAGACTCGTTCTCATTGGTGAAGTTTGTGACGTCAAACTAAATCATAAACCTAAAGTTTGGACCTTGCAATGTTTAGCTTTATGATTTGGATTTAGAAACCCTAAATTTTGAAGTGTGAATGAAGTCATTACATAATATGCGGCCAAAGTCTTTAAATCTAAAGTATAAACTATAAATCTGAACCTAATTTTCATTTGCGAATGCACCTTTAAGGTCCCTAGAATCCAATTTTAACATTTTCACGATGATGTGTGGATCTTTCGCACTGACTCAAATACTATCATTCAGAAATTTTTGAAACCTTGTATTTCGACCTTTTTCTAATATGCAAACAGCTCATTAGATTTCGGTGTAAATCGGATAAGAGGAAATGACACTTTACTTGAAGTTCAAAATAGTTTTTCTTCGAAAAATACCAGTGCTTCGGAAAGTCGAGACCAAGATCAAGATTGACCTAGCCTTGGTCTCGCTTTGTCTAGCTTTCCATAAGTCTTGTCGTGGTCTTGCCCGGGTCTCGAGTACTAAGTATTGGTCTTGCTACTCGTAGTCTTCGTCTTGAATCACGAGTCTCGACATAATTATGCCAGAATAACGCATGCGCACATCGACGCTTCTATTTACCGATAGTGCAATACAACAGTACGTTCTAAAACGTAGTGAAAAGGTAGGGTAAAGGTAGAGTGAGTGTAGTATCACGTGATTTCTCTTCTCTTGTTCATTTAGAACGATGCAGAGTGTGAAAAGAGTGTACTCCTTTTGTCAGTTCAAAATGGATTTGGAAAATACAATTATTAGCAGTATTTTTTATATATTAACTGGAAAATTATGTTTCTATTATTTTTAGATTTATTGGCGAAATATTTGACATGGGGAAATAATCATTATTGTCTACTTTCTTTAGAATAATGAAGGTTTTAAATTCAATTCAATGGCAGAAAATATTGTAAAATGGCTTGCGCGACATGAAATATATCGTATTATATGAATTTAAAAATGCGAATTAAACAGGAACTTAATAAAAAATAAACCACAGACAAAACTCAAATGCCAAATACTTCAAAACATGTGGATTTCAATAAACAATGCTACTGCGCATGATGGGTACAAATTACCGCACTGACTGAGTGAGGAAAGAAAAGGACACTCGGCGTGTACACCACATCGTTCGCAAATACGATGTAATGTTACCCATCTAACTTCACTCTGTGTTTTAGAACGACTAGCGTGCACTCTTTCCCCATTACTCCGCGTTTTAGAACGTACCCCAGAATGCGCGTGTTAGTCTATTGAACTTTTATGAAGCACACTCCTAATATAATATAATGTAAAAGCACCGTCCATAAAAGCGCTTTTATTATAAAAGTGTGCTCGGAATACAGGCATTGATTTTATACGCTGTGTAACAGATAGTGTTTGTGCTCATCGCTTATTCTTTTAATATTATGATGACAATATTCAATAATAGTTATTTGTATATCAAGGCCGCGAAATCGCCTTTTAGCGTTCCTAGCAAAAAAATTGTTGCCAAGGTCGCTTGCGGCCGACGCAGGATAGTCTAGAGGGATTTCGTGGACAAGGTGTACACACTATTTTTTGTGCAACCGTAACAAATATGTAATTACAAATTTTATTGTATTTAAATAGTTTTATTTATTGAAATAGAAAGGCGGCTTTAGTGGGATTGATTCGAATAAAACAATAAGTTTGTTAAAAAATCATCGAAAAGAAAAAAATATTTTTAAAATAACTATTTTACAATTATTGTATTTAACAGGAAACTAATTGTTGTCATATTTTAGAAACTTCACTTCAAATGTCATATATTAAATAAATTATATACATATTTTTTCATATATAATATCATAAGTGGTATTTTTTTGCCGGAAAAAATTTCAGATTGTTACGAGAGCCAGTTGCCTAGCAATTTTATTGAGTGACATTGACAAAAAAATCACGAGTTGTCAAACGAGTGATTTTTGATCAATGTCACGAGATAAATTGGCAACAAGCTCGAGTAAAGCAATCGGAAAATTTTTCCAGGATAAAATTTAACCACGAATGGTATTATTATAAAAATCAGGTAATCTTTTATATAATTTTTTTCTTGACAAAAATTTTATAAGTTTTATTGTGTTTAGTGGTATTATGTTTGAGTTTGCTTTTTCAACGTTTTAAATAGATTCCTGTTCGAATCGACTCGTTTTTAATAAAAACTGATCACTGAAAATATACAGACTTTGACAGGTATGTAAACAACATGTTTCAAAACGTCAAAAAATTTTCGCTTATCAAAACTCACTTGTAAAAATACATCTTATTGGCTTAAAGGGTGCGAAAATGTTTTTGTGACGGTGTTTTGTCGAAATGAAACTAGGTAGAATCTTGAATTTGGATTGGTTTATATATTTATGAGTGAAATAGTAAAAATAAAATAAACAGAAATAACTCTGAAATTTCAAAATAAAATTAATAGAATTCAATACACAGTAATGACAAAAAGTAGTAATGTTTTTCTAACAATTTACTGATGTTTATTGGCAATTAACCAAATTGATATTTGTTTTGACAATTGTTTACAGAAACACTATAGTTTTGTTTGTCTAACTACGAAAAATAAATTCCAATTTTGCATGGTATAATCTGTTGTGATTTGTTTCGCACATCTTTATTTACAACAAAATACAAATAAATACTTAATTTTGACATTTTATGTCATCGAAGTTACACAGTAACGTACGTAGTTTTTTTACCTTCCGTCACCTTTAGGTAAGGTAGGTATTGTCTTTGGTCAAAAAATTCGGTGGTGAGTTTTAAATGAATAAGCACGTTTTAAGGTCCCTAGAATACGATTTTACTATTTTTACGATGTCTGTATGTATGTGTATGTGTGTGTGTGTGTGTGTGTGTGTGTGTGTGTGTGTGTGTGTGTATGTGTGTGCGTGTGTGTGTGTGTGTGTGTGTGTGTGTGTGTGTGTAACAATATTTTCGTCTGCGCGATAACTCCAATACTACAATTCCAAAAATTATAATTCTTTCGTATTCCTCTTCGTTGCATCCATATGAAGAGCTGATAAGATTTTAGTTATAATTGGTCAACCGGAAGAATTCAGATTGAAAGATGTCAGTGTAAAGTGCAATTGACATAATCGTAGTATATTTGTGTTAGAATCTTTTTGCTCGAAATTTTCTGTATGGAATTTGTATAATATACATACAACTGTCGAAAGGTAATGTACATACAAGAAATTTAGAATCTTTTGCAAGGAACTTTCTGTATGGATTTTATAGAAAATACAAACGCATTTACGAAAATTCTACCGGTAGATACCGCATCTACCGACTGTGTTCGAAAACACGAGTGTGCAAGAGTGGTAAAAAGTTACTGTATTCGAAAATTGTTCAATATCTACCAGATCCATCTACCGGATTCATGAAGAATCTAATCTCAAAAAAAGGTAGTGATGCAAAGCGAAGCGTGCGCGGTAAAAGTGGAAATGTGTTCAAAGTTGGAGCCTTCTCAGTTTGTTAACTACGTCAAATTTCTAACCTGTTTTAAATTTTCAAATTTTTTCATAGGTTATGGATCTACTCTGTTTACCACTTGCGTTCATAAAATATCGATTCCGGTAGCTATAACCTGATAAAAAGCTGTTTACCGGTAACAGTTCACCGGTAGAATTTTCGTAAATACCTCATATAACTGACGGAAGGTAATGTGCTGGCCACATCAGATTTTTTTATTAAATTGTTTATTATCCATAGGTATACACTTCCACTATTGTTAACCACTAAAGTCTTTTAAACACAATTATATATTTTCATAATTTATGAAATAGATCAATTATTAACGAGCGGAATTAAGAGAGGAATTAAAACTATAGATCGCTTTTAATTTAGAATTTTTCGTATTTTTTATAATAAAACTTTAGTTTTGCTTTTAAAATAAATTACACATTAAAAAAAACATTAAAAACATCATATATCTAAAATTATAAATTTAGAATCATAGCATGATGAAATAAAACTGCACTAAGATGAAACGCTACTATATAAAGTAACAGTGTCCGTAAAAATAATATTAAAATGAAAAAACAGAATATTAATCATTATTTGTTAAGCCTAAAATCCTCTAAGCATCGGAATAATGAAACAAGAATATTTATTGTTCCCTCAAGAAAAATACAGATTAATGGCCGTTTGCACCTGTTTCACTTAAAATTTAAGTAGGGATACCTTCAAATATAAATTAAAATTCGAATTAAATAGAACATCAATATTTAAGCTTAACTTATCTCTGCATTCTTAAACTTGAAAGATACAAAAATACGTGTCTGTCAATGACATTTTAAATGATTTTGATTGTTTCACTAATCTGGTGAAGAATTAAAATAAAATATTTCCATTTAAATTTAATTTAGTTTTACTCTTTAACGAAACTTAGTTCCAAATGTCTTAAATAATAAAAATATAAATTATACGTCATACATACGTCGTGCAAACATCAATACACAGGAATATTGAATATTTCCCCAAAGAAAGAAGGTACAAAAATGACATTGCAAACCTGACAATAATTCCGACATTAAAGTATCATAATACGGTATTTTACCGTATTCTTTTTGAATATTTTTTCTTGTAATACATATATAAAAATCTAGAAGAGAGCTTCAAGAACCGTATCACTTCCGATTTATTAATTTTCAAAAGTTTTGGATTATATTTTAATATATTTTTATTAAGAACTGTTATAGGCTTCAAATAAAGTACCACTTCCGTTTGTCTAATTTTACCAAAAATCTAGTCAACTCTTTATATGAATATATAAAGCTTAAATACGGAAAAATACTGATTTTTGGAAGTTTGATATGTTATCGTGGAAGAAAAGACATCTTTGTAACAATAGTAAAAACGTGTTGTGGGGACCCTAATTCGTGATTATATACTAAAACTCACTATCGAATTTTTGGACCGAAAACATTACCTTCCTTACCTATGGCAGGAGGTAACAACAAATAGCAGATATAGTTCGTCCGAATTCATCCGATGTTTTACGATAATAACCGATTCGGTCCAGTGACGTTGTGTTTACAAAAATTAAGCATTTTTATTACAACAAAGTAATATTACATAATTCTAAATGGCAAAAAAGTAACCCCTGTGGTGCACTCCCACGCCAACAATGAGTGCCCGCGTGTGAAAAATTAATAATGATGCCGCTTCAGGCGAAAACAGACGTAGATGTCAAAAGCTTTCAACATCAAAAAGTGGCATTTAAGTTCATCCCCAACTTTGATATTTATATATAATCAAATCATAATGTAACGTGTGAGCCCCGCTGCTACGCTGAATAAGCGTCTAAGTATAGCGATGACGCAATCGCGCTAGCAGCCGGGCTACGTAAACAAACAAACCGGGACCTGTTTAATTACTTCCGGTCGCCTGAACCTTTTGTGTTCATTGTTATTATGCGGTCGAACATCCTAGAGCTCTCTGGAAGATAATGGCAGCTGTATAAAAGGGATGCAGCCATGCCAGAGAGTTAGTTAGTTACATTCAGAGACATGAAGATATTCACAGAGAATGTTAGTGAGTTTGAGAAGCACAGCAGTATCGTAGTGAGCGTATGCAATAAAGTGTCGAGTGGAGTAGGTACTCTGGAAGTTACTGGTATACTGGGATAGCTGTGGATGTGAATACTCGGTAGTGTTGACGAGTATTGTGAAGCTAGGTACACAAGGAAAGTAACAGCGAGTTGGATTGGATAGTCGGCATTGGTGTTAAAGAATTGTGGCATACGGATAGTTGGTGATACTGAGGGGAAGGAGAAAGTTAGTTACATAAATAGACAGAAAGTGAGGTGAAAGGTGTGACTTCTGGCCGAGCAGTTGAATATACAGACGCTGTTGAATCAGTTGAGTATATAGACGCTGTGGAGGTCGGTAGGCGGACAGTTGAACGTGATATAAGTATATAGTGATATAAATATAGTGATATAATTATCGCGTAAACAGTCTACAAGAGTCTGCAATATACCGGCAGTCTAAGATAGTGAAATAAATAATTAGTAATATTGTGGAAATAAATAGTAGTGTTAATTGGTTAAATAAATAAATAGTGTTAGTGTTATCTAGTTAATTATAATTTTATTTATTTATTTATTTATTACAACTGCTCAACAGGATTATTCCAAATGAAAGAGCAGGAAACACACTTAAAAATATACAATATAATAGAGAATAATATTTAACAGATTAAAATGTATGAAGGATATTATTATTTATACATTTGAAAATTTGACTAGGCTTTAAAAGAAAAACGTCAAAATTAGAGAATTTAATATTGTAGTACGAACACATGCGATAAATGGGGGAAACCTGTAGGACATTAGTTCGGGGAGTAGGAAGATAGAAAGTGCATGAGTAGCGGGTGGAAATACGAGGAATTTGGAAGTTAAGACAACTAGTGGATATGGGGTCACCAATGTCGCCATTAATTAACTTAGATAAATAAAAAAATTGAGTAAGCCTCACGTCTTTCCAAAAGACTTGGCATATTAAACATCTCGAGTAATTCGCAATATGATGTATTATAATCAGGGTAAATATTATTTATTTTAAAAAATATAAATTTTAGAAATTTTTCTGAACTTTTGCTAATAAATCTTGAATTAGTCTTAATTAGTTTTTAATAATTGTTCAATATTAGTAATCGTCATTATTTAATACCTTTCTAATATTTAGTTATAGTAATAATTTTATTTTAATTAATAACAATTGTCTAATATTTACACTTCACCCAAATAAATAAATTAAAAACGTTACAATACATTCATAATGCTCTAGTGCGCGTTGCGGCTATATTAATTTCGCTGATGCATTTCAAACGATTTAAATTTGAAAAATTAGTACCACTTTTTTAAGCGAAGTGTTTAGTTGAAATCGGTACAAACAACCATGAATCTACAAGCAGTGTCATACCATTGAAAATGACTGCAGGAATTGAAATATTAATGCAGCGTATGTTTCGATTGCAGACAAACTACTGCAGCACTTGAGACCTTGGCCCACAAACCAAACAAGAAATTTGTTTGCATATAAAATATATAACAGTATCTCACCAAACTTACAATCATATATCAAAACATTCATCTTTTACAAAAATTCAAATCTTTACTTTTCGTAAACTTTAGGTGAACTTCTACCTCCTATTTCTTATATCTGCATTGGATTCTATAAATACCATAAATAAAGAAATATTTTCATCCCATTTATCCAATTTGTACATGGCAGATATAGAACCAGATCACGGTGAAGATATATTTCGACACTGAGGCAGGATTTATTACGCAGAGCAAAATAAAATTGGCACAGGAACTCCAGGTTCGGGTAAATGCGACCGCCGAGCAATTTTGGAGCAGATTTTATCCAGTGCACTGTATTATAGAACGTAGAACGAACGATATTTTCACGGGAGAATATTGTATGTTTTGTACACTGCTTTTTTTTTCCCTTTCTAAAGGATTTTAGTAATGCTGGTTTGGACAGGTTGAAAGGAATATACTCGTACGTTTTAATGTTTTTACGGTATAAAAATGAGTAAATTCAACATTTTTTTATTTTATTAACTTTTAAATTTTTATCTTTTATATTTCAAAGCACTATTGACATTCGAAATCAATGAAAGCAAAAATTATTCTAAAGAAACTAGATTTATTAAAGTCATCTTCAGGTAACGAAGGTATTGCTGTGGTCAAAAAATTCGATGGTGAGTTTTTACTAAATAAGCACGTTTTAGAGTCCCTAGAATACGATGTACTATTTTTACGACGTCTGTGTGCAGGAGCGGATTTAGGCATAGGCTTTATGGGCTGCACCCAAGAGCCCTGAAGATACAAAGGGCCCCTCGCTGCTTGCAGTCGGTATAACCCATGTAGCAGTCAACGACAGTACGACAATGCGACATACTGTATTACCATCCTGCATCGATGATCAAATTTATTATTTTTAAGAACAAGTGTTATTTTAGAAAAAGTAGCTGCCTAAAATCCAATTTAATTATTTTTTTATGAAAAACATTATGTTACGTTTTATACATTGATCTTATATTTGATAAGTATCATACAATAGCCATTCTCTTACAAGACGCAAATTATTTGTCGGATAGTTCTTATTATGAAATTAAAATTGTCTACTAAGCCTTTTTTCGGCACATGGCTTTAAAGTTGTTTTTAAAATATCAAGGTAACCTTTGCTTTTCATAATTGTTGAAAAATCTAATTTTCCTACTCTCTTCGACTAAATATACGTTAACATGCTGCATTGAAAAAAAAAACATTATAAAGTTTTTTGACAAATTGGCGGTTAGATAATTAATTTGTTAGCCCCCCAAACAGTATAACCCTGGGCCCCCAAACATTATTAGCCCAGGGCCCCCAAAGTTCACGGTTCGTCCCTGTCTGTGTGTATTTGTGTAAAACAAAAACATATTGCGCTGAAAATTGTTCGCTATTAAAAGACCGTTGCATTTTTAAACAAAATTTTTTTATTGTTTTTGAAAATATTCTCCATTCAGACTAATACACTTGTGCATTCTTTGAAACCACTTTTTAAAACATTCGGAAAATTCATTTTCTGAAAGGTTCTCGAAAATTATTTGAAATTCTGCAACTGCTGCATCTGCGCTGGAAAATCTTTTACCTCGCCCCATTTTTACCTCTCGCTAAGAGAGGTATTGTATTCATGCTAAAAATTGCATATCAAGATTTTAGTGAATAAGCACGTTTTAAGGTCCCTAAAATCCGATTATAACATTTTTACGATGATGTCCGTATGTGTGTGTGTGTGTGTGTGTGGATGTGTGTGTGTGTGTGTGTGGGTGGGATGTGTGTGGATGTTGGATTCACGATAACTCAAATACTATAAGACTTAAGACATTTTTAACTACGGACTCCTCAATCTAACAATAATGGGAAGAGTTGATTAAGTTTTGGTAACAATTGGACAACCGGAAGTAGTAGTTACAAGAAAAAATTCATCTAAATATTATTTATCGAAAATTTATGTAAATACTTATATTAAAGAACGTTAAATTCTTTATTCGATAAATATAAATTCATTATTATATCTTCTATAGATTTAGAGATAAAGAAATGCATATAAAATAATTTGATGTAAAAATTCTCAGATCAAACTACTTCAAGGCAAGAAATTCAAATGTTTGTAATTGACACATAAATGTCACTGTCAAAAATATTTGTATGCCGCTGTCAAAAACATTTGTACATTATTATGAAGATTATGAAAATAAAAAAAGTCAACAACGTAAAAGAATATACGTAAAAAAGAATATAAGAGGAATTTGCGAAAAAATTACGAATATAAAGAAAAAGAAAGGGAAAGTAGAAAAAGAAAATTTCAGGATATTGAATACTAATAAATGTATTGTACTTCATTTATATTAAAATATCCCATAGATTTTGCAAATATATGTGAGAATTATTTTGTAGTGAGACATGAACATATGTATTTGTATTTAAAAATATGTTTTATGCGTACAACCAGGTAAAATATCTGATGAGAGGTTATGTGCTGGCCACATCAGATTTTTTAACAGTTGGAAACAAAAAAAAATCGCACGGTGCCAGATCTGGGCTATACAGAGGATGAGTTTTGTACTCCCGAATCTGTCAAAAAATCCAATGTACTGGCAGCAGTGTGGGAGGATACGTTGTCATGATGGACTAAGATGTTACACAAACCGGTCCTTTGGCGACCTGTTTGTAATTATGCAAACATCTGTGGTAAAGCCACTTCGCAGTACCATTCAGAATTAACAGTTCTGCGAACTTCAAGTGAATAATAGTAACAGGACCACTTCGGCGGAAAAAAACAGCAATCATTTTCTTATTGACGCTTCTGCCACGAATTACTTTTGTGGGCAAGTATTTAACTTCGAATACCCAAACACTAGACTACTGTTTAGTTTCAGGGTCGTAACTGTATACCCACCTGTTACAATGTATGCCACTTGCTTGGAAGTTCCTGCGTCAATTTTTTGCAACATAAATTTACACAAGTCTACTCGATCCTGTTTTTGATTTTCTGAAAGCAACTGCGGTATCCAACGGCTTGGTAGCTTTCTTACCCCAAGATGTTTATGCAAAATGCTTGCCACACGATCAACATTTTCCGAACAGGCAACATCCGCAGGTCTTCCAGGTCTTGCTTCGTCTTCTAGCAACTCTCGCCCTCGTCCAAATTCGCGGAACCAATGACTAACAGCGGATAAAGAAGGGGCAGCATCGCCAAAGCTTTTATCAAATTTTCATGGGTTTGCTGGTATCCTAACTGTTTTTTATAGCCATATAAAATCATAGCTCTAAAGGCAGGTCGCGGAATGCTAATTTTAACTGAATTAAAAATGCAAAACTACTTAACTTTTTTTTTCTTTTTTAAAAAAAACCTCACAACAGGATTAAATCCCAATTACAGAGGTTTACATATACAAACATCCATGCCTTAGTGGGATTTGAACCCAGAACCCCTAGCGTACTCATGACTAACAGCTGTTGCTCTAACCATTGAGCCACCGTAGCCGACAACTTACAAAATTAACTACGTTTCACAAGGAAATCGGAACGTTTGAAAATTGTGGGTAACGAATGTCAACTAATGCGACATCCCTCGTATTAATAAATATTTTGTTAGGTCGCAAATTTTTTTAATCCACCCTCGTATGCAGGTACAGAGATTTTTTCAAAATAACCATTTCATTTAGATTAGTTTTCATTCACAGCTACTTTTCCAATTGATAGCAAAGCGATAATTTTAACAGATGCATTTTCTTTCCTTTAAAAGTTTCACGATAACTTGGCACCTTTACGAGTATTATTTTTCTTCATCAAATTTATGTCCTGTAGAAAACACAAAATAGTAACAGTTTTTCACAGGTGCAGAAAGAATCTTTAAGTACCTCCTTGCACATTACATAACACAGGAGGCAAATTGCATTATTAAGTGCAAAACCACAGCTACCTGTTACTGTTTTCAGTGTAATTACGTTCTCTACTTTGTGCTCCTGAAAGCAGTACATAACTCCTTTGTAACTATTAGTAAATTGCCCACTTCATTTTCCTTTAAGATGCTGTTTCCTCCTTTTCGTTCCATTTGTATCACTCTTTATGGGATAACAAAGTTTTATTCGCACGTATTTCTTTATCACCCACAAATTACAAATCGACAGCTGATTATTGTTATTACCTACATCGTTACAGCCTAATGTACTGATAATTCTTTCCTTATTATCACATTCAGAAACGTGAACGATTCAAGTATAAATAGTGTAACGCGCGAGCCCCGCTGCTACGATGAACAAGCGTCTAAGTATAGCGTTGAAGCAATCGCGGTAGCAGCCGGGCTACGTACAAACAGGCAGCGACGTGTTTAATTACTTCCGGTCGCCTGAACCTTTGGAGTTCATTGTTATTATGCGGTCGAACATTCTACAGCTCTCTGGAAGTTAATGGCAGCTGTATAAAAGGGACGCAGCTATGCTCGGGAGTTAGTTAGTTAGTTACATACATAGTTACTTAGTTAAATGGAGAGACATGTAGAGACATGCACATAGAGTGTTAGTGAAGCACAACAGTATCGTGGTGAGTGTATGCAGTATAGTGTCGAGTGGAGGACTCGGTAGTGTTGTCGAGTATTGTGAAGCTAGGTATAAAAGGACAGTAACGGCGAGTCTGGAATTTACTGGTATACCGGGATAACTGTGGAAGTGAATACTCTGTAGTATTGATGGGTATTGGGAAGCTAGGTATACGAAGACAGTAACGGCAAGTGGAAGTGGATACTCGGCAGTAGTGGTGAAGAATTGTGGCATACGGACAGTCGGTGATACTGAATCTGTAGAAGTTAGACTGTTAGTTACATGAATAGACAGATAGTGAGGTGAAAAGTGTGACTTCTGTCCGAGCAGTTAAATATACAGACGCTGTTGAGTCAGTTGAGTATATAGACGCTGTGGAGGTCGGTAGGCGGACAGTTGAATGTGATATAAGTATATAGTGATATAAATATCGCGTAAACAGTCTACAAGAGTCTGCAACAGACCGGTAGTCTAAGATTGGAACGCGCAGTGAAATAAATAGTAATATTGTGGAAATAAATAGTAGTGTTAATTGGTTAAATAAATAAATAGTGTTAGTGTTATCTAGTTAATTATAGTTTTAGTCTTAACTAGTTTTTAATAATTGTTTAATATTAGTAATAAACATTTTCATTATAGTTTAACAAACACTTATTTTAATTAATAATAATAATAATTGTCTAATATTTACACTTCACACAAATAAATAAATAAAAACGTTACAATAGCAAAGGTTTTTGTGAAAAATTCATGGACTTCACTGGGACTAGAATCTAGAGCTTCAAGGTCCCCCTAAAGTCAGTAGGCGATTTTTCGCGACGGACCAAACATGAACCACGGTTATACATTTGGTTCATGAAAACGTCACTGTTATGACGTAATATAGAATATCGCGAGAAATCAGTTTGGTTAAACCTGTTGTATCATTCGGCAGTCAATTCTAAACAATGGAGAAGTATACAAACACCATGGATCTAAGCGAGGAAGCACGTAGCTATGGCCCCCGCCATTTGTTCATATCATATCTTCTATCTCTTTTAATTGAAAAGGTCTGTTAGCATGAGCACCGATTTTTTAATTTAAAAAAAGTAGAATATATACACCAAATCCAAAGAATGGCAAATATATTGTGAATATCTTATCCTTCATGCACAATGGTAAAAAACTGTGCAGTAAATTCTTGTCTCATGCTTCACAGAGAAGAAATCATTTTCGATATACACAATAATCTCATTAGAATTGAGTAAGATATTATCCTCTTTCGCAATAACAACAAAGGTTTTTTGAATAAGATATCACGTAGGTACATAAATCTCCGAAATTGCCAGTTACCCATCTTGATTCATTTATTTGAAAGCATCAGATCGGACTTCCCGATTTATACTTTAAAATCCCTTGTCCAGGTTAAAAATAACATCGAGGGATGCATTGGTATGTCCGTAGGGTTCTGACGGACGGATTCTTTTCCGGCGTACCTTCATTCCTAACGCCTTATCAGAATTCATGAATTTACCCTTCCACCTTCAAGGACAGAGAGTTTACTCCGTTTCCTTTTAAAAATATTCCTCTCAACATATTTTATCTGGGAATTCATCTCCGGGGAATGTTTTGTAACTCGGTTGCGGAAGTGGGTTGCGAACAACCTGAGGTTATTTTCAGAAAGTGGGTTTTGTAACATACACGAAACTATCTTGGAAATTACTCAGCATGTCTAGACTAAGATTATATTTAAAAATTAATAATAGATGGAGTCTAAGTTTAAATTTAACTAAAACTATTATGATTACCCCTTAACCTTAAAATTAATTTTAACAAAAACTAAATACGTATTTCGAGAACTACGTTCTCATCATCAGTATTGTACAATAAGTGAAAGTTAAACAGAGTAGTCAAGATTACTCAACATGTCAACCATGCCAGAGGTCCTAACAACCCTGAAAAACAAGGGAGAGAACTGGGATTATATAGGGATGGGAGTCACAGTTAAGGAGTAATCATAATAGTTTTAGTTAAATTTAACCTTAGACTCCATCTATTATTAATTACCTTCCATCACCTTTAGGTAAGGAAGGTATTGTCTTTGGTCAAAAATTAGGTGGTGAGTTTTCGAAGAATAAGCACGTTTTAGGGTCCCTACAATACGATTTTACTATTTTTACGATGATGTCTCTATGTGTGCGTGTGTGTGTATGTGTGTGTGTGTGTGTATGTGTGTGTATGTGTGTGTATGTGTGTGTGTGTCTGTGTGTGTGTGTGTGTGTGTGTGTGTGTGTGTGTGTGTGTGTGTGTGTGTGTGTGTGTGTGTGTGTGTCTAACAAAATTTTCGTCTACGATAACTTCCATACTATAATTCTAAAAATTATAATTCTTTCGTATTTCTCTTCGTTACATCCATGTGAAGAGCTGATTAGATTTTGGTCAGAATTGGACAACCGGAAGTACCTTCATTTGAAGATTTTAACAGTTTTTCTTGAAAAAACTATGTTAAATATCATTTTTTCATATTTAATGTTATTATAAATATTAAAGAATATTTTATTCTCTATACGATTTGACATTTTATTCTTAATATTAAATGGATATAGAGTTAAAAAATTACAAAGAAATTAAATTTCATAAAGTAGCCATAGCTATGGAAACAGCTACTATATTAAGAAAATTTTGATTGAAAGATGTCAGTGTCAAGTGAAATTGACATAGTGTGTTTGTCGTATAATTTTACTGAAAATAGGATCTTTTGCTATAAATTTTCTGTATGGAATTTGCATAAAATACATGCAACTGCTGGAAGGTAAAGTACAAGAAATATAATCTTTAGCAAGGAACTTTCTGTATGAAATTTGTACAAAATACATAGAACTGACGGAAGGTAATGTGCTGGTCACATCAGATTTTTTTTAATATGACTTCCCGGTCAACGGATTTAAATAACTACTTCAAACTTAAAACTAAGATTAAATTAATTAGTGCTGACATTTTATTTCTAAAAAATTGTAAAGTACATTCAGTGTATCCAAAATTTATGAAAATTACAACTTCCAAAAATTGTAAATATTGTTTTTCAAAGTTGTTAGGATCTCTGGCATGGTTGACATGTTAAGTAATCTTAACTACTGTGTTTAACTTTCACTTATTGTACTACTGATGATGAGAACTTAGTGCTCGAAATACGTATTTAGTTTTTGTTAAAATTAATTTTAAGGTTAAGGGATAATCATAATAGTTTTAGTAAGATTATACTTGCAGTTTATAATAAATTGTCGAAAATTAAAAGCATTTGCTAGGATTCTAACCCAGATCTCTGGCTTTCTGAGGTACTGCTCTGACCAGCTAAGATTATAAACGGTAAATAACATGAAAAACCCAAATGTATTTTTCTAAAAAAAATCAAACCTTTTACGTGGGTGAATTAAAATTTTCGCGGCCAAACACAGTGTGATAGGCAAGTGTAAGAGCAATAACAGATAAATAACTTTTTATAAACTTTTCTAAATTTTAGTTTCAATAATCATATTTAACTCTGTTTATCTATTTAAGTCAAAATTTAGTTTAGAAATTCTTATCGTATTATGATAGTGACGACATTTATTTGTTGATCATTTAGTCTAGAAATTATTATGAATACGTGCGTGACTTTGAATGCCCTAGCCTATCACCCTGTACCCCTAAGATAATCCTGTCCTGAAGATAGCGCTTTGTTTTAAGAGAGTCTAGATTAGTTCGTCGAGTCGTGCAGACGTGTTGTTGTCGGAACATGTAGTGTTTTTAATTTTGGGGCGCGTGCTAAACGCCCGCCCGCTGGGTTACGGAATGTAACCGTGTAAATAAAAACGTTTAGTTTAATCAGTAAGTAGTAGTGTCCATGTCCGTAAATTCTGTGTTCATCCCTCATCAAGTGTAAAGTAAAGTGCAAGTATATATATGTTCTTCCTTATCACCAGTCAGAGAAAGTGTGTCATCGTTGGAGTAAAACAGTAAGAAGCAGTATTACTATCATCATCAGCTTTAGGAGACCCCCTCGTGTTACAACAGAAACAGCAGCACAAGACTGTGCAATTGTGTTTGTGCGGTTATGTAAACTGTCCAAAGTTAATCCGCTAATATCTGACTCAATGTGGTACGTATTCTACCACTGCAAAAAATAGTAAACGTTAATAATTATAAGGTATCATAATTTAAATTAAGTGCCTACGCAAGGTTTTGCGTGGATCTACTTACATAGTTATATTTATTGAATTTGTCTTCAATTTTGTAAGTTTGGGTCAGTTGTATTGTTCTACTTCAACGCCTCAATTTCTAATCTGTTTCAACATAATAGCAAGATATTCGTCGCAACTAGAAGTAACAAACAACTTGCAAGGAGTAGCAATAGATTTGTCGGGTATACAAAAACATATTGAAGATTTAATATCATCATTTAAGGAAGAAAAGGAAAATTCGGAAGGATATTTTGCAAGAATTTTTAAAAGCAGCGTAGATTTAGCTGCGGAATTTTATATTGATATTAAAGTTTAAAGGATAACAGGTCGACAAACTCACAGAGGAAACGTTCTGGCAAAGACGGCAGAAGAATATTTTAGAATAACCATTTTCAACCCTTACTTTGACTCTCTGATATCTTTGGAATTACGTTTTTCCCAACATACTAGTGTTGCGTTTTCTATATCTCGTTTACACCCGGTTAACATCAAGAAGCATGCTGTGCATCCAGATATCGTGAAGAAAATCTCAGAGAAGCAGGTATGGCATCGAAAATTTGGAAGCGGAATATTTAACGTGGGTGCACCTTTGGAAGGGAAAAGAAGTAGCAGAAAATCAGGTTTATTCACTAAAATATACGTCAACTTTTAGCGCAAAAATATCCAACGCTAAAAAGTAAATATTAACGTCACTGTTAACAGCACTTCATAAAATTGCTATTCACTAAAGCGTTGGTTAAAAATTTCGTTAATATTTAACTTTTTAGCGTATACGCTAACAAATGCTGTGAAATCAGTTTCACATGACGAAATAAACCTGTAAAACGTATGTCCTAACTTAATATAATTGTCTGTCAAGTGTGAAATGTTAGGAAATGCTTATCAAAATGGAGTGATCATAGTGTGAAATCCTTAAAATATATAGCTAAATTAAAATAATTATTTATAAATATGTCAGATAACAGTAAGTGCGTAGGTACAAATATGTATTTGCAATATTTTTAATAAGTGTTTTGCAGAAACCACACCGCTTTGGTTCATTCACAAATTACAACATTCTCCGATTCCATATTGATAGCTGCTAAGGCCCATGGCCATAGAAATTTAACGCAGCTAGAACCTTTAACTATGAATTTATTTAATTATTATTACCCGTATACTGATAGGTATTGCAGTGATTCTTATTGGATTCCTCATATGGGGTGTAAGAGCTGTAAATAAATCTAAAGCACAGTGCTTTGATAATATAAAACTTTTATTAAATTCATAATCGGGCAAATGGAATGGATCACTTGTATCCCCAAGATTTCGAAATCGAAGTTTTATGTAGCGCCTAAAATGATTAAATCTATTTTGAACAATTTAAAATTATTAGTGTGATTATGTGATGTAAAATTCCAAATAAAATCATGAATTAATCATTAATGATTCATATGTAAGTAATAATTACTTCAAATAAATACATTAATATATTTACCTTTCCTTTAATCTCTCAATTTCTTCCAATCGGAGCATATTTATAACTATATTTCCAAGTCATTATTCATATTAACGTTGCCTTAAAGTTTTAACACTATGTCTCAAGATGATGTTAAATTTTTTGCTTTTAACGTGGTTATATTAACGATTTCTTTAAAATTTTAACGTACATCTGCTTACTGAATAGCAAATTAAAAATTAAAGAATCCGTTAAAATATTAACGGTGACCTTCGAGGTTAACAGGCACGCTAATTTTACAGAATAGACCTGAATATGAATTTTGCAAACTAATTTCAGAAGAATGTGAATTTTTTCGCGCTATGAAAATTGCTTTCCAAATTTTTTTGACACCAACAACATATTCTTTCTCTACTCCAAGGAGAGTGAAGAATTGGCTTAGGTCTACAATGGAGGAAAATCGGCTACATACATACAAAGAAAGAAAGTGGAAGAAAATAAAGAAGAAATAATAGAAAAAGTTATTTTGGCGCAAAACGAAGAAATCTTCGTTTTGCGCCAAAGTTAACCTAAAGGTCAATTAAATAAAAAGTTATAAAGATGAAACGTTTTTTTTTTTTCAAATGTCCTAGAAATGACATTTTTTGTAACTTGATTCACAAGGTAGAAATGGCTAATTTCTTCGCCGGTGGCGTAGAAATAAAATAAATAAATACCCATACAAACTACATAGAATTAGCGAATAAGAAGAAAAGCAGTGCGTTCGAAAAAAAAAAGTAATGTGTTATTCGGAATACTCGTAAAAGTGCCTTTGCTTCCACGCTCGCCACACAAAGTATCAGTTTTACTCCTAATAACACAATATACTATTTTTTATTACTTACTAGTAAGAAATATACGATTATGTACCTACTTTGATTTTTTCAAATATTATTTGTTTGCTCTGATGACAGTCCACATAACCTCACAAAAAAATAATTGTGCGATTACAGCTACCCTCCATGTGTTAGTCCGCAAAATTTTCAGGTCACTTTCGTATATTATTTGTTATTCCTGCTTCAAAATATGGATAAATACGAGTATTGCTTCTGTCTTGTATGGACCTAAATATTTCCTTAATATTAATTTTTAAATAAATTTTGTTCAAATACCCTTCCAAAAGTGCTTGGAAGTATTTGTTTGTTATTCCAACTTAAATTAGTCTTCTGATTAGAATTCTCTCGTTTTCGGAAAAGAAAATTTTGGTTGTTTTAGCAAAATAAACTCTGTCGAAAGCGAAGGTAAATTTACACAAAAATAGCTTGAATTTGGTTTTCAGTGGCAAACAAACACCTAGAGAGGTGTATGTTTTTCAAGTCAATATGGCTTGGTTGAGAGTTAGAAACTAATAGCATTAATATTTCACACAAATCCAATTCTTGTTTACTTACCTGTGCAAAACTCATTTGTGAAAGGAACTTGAGGATGAGAATTTCAACGCGGTTATTATTAATGCAGTTAGGAAGTGTGATGTGATGCACAAATGCATTAGGGTTCTAGTTAAGAGTGGCATTTGAAATTATAAATGTAAATATATGTAATTGGAAATCTAACAGACGAGTAAAACTATGTTTAATTTATAATGTTGTGTTTATTTTACCCTTTAGAGTTTGTTCTGTTACTCTACGATGCAAAGCCAGAAACTAAAGGGATATATTTGTATATCCGATTAGGTGGATGGCAACACTGGATGTGTCATTATTATTCATGTTTCCAGGATAACGTGTCCAACATGAGAATCTCGAGAACAAGCGATATGTAGTCGGTTATAGTAAAAAACATAACGAGTTAGGTTCCTGTAAAGTAGTACTTCCGGTCTATCAATTTTAGAAAATATCTAATATGCCGTTCTCATTAATATAAAAGTCTTAAATACTAAATTTGAAAAGTTTTGGAATATATCATAATATATTTTTCACAAAATTCTGTTCAGAGCTTCAAGTAAAGTATGACTTCCGGTTTATCAATTTTAGAAAAAATCTAACATGTCATTCTCATTGACTACGTTTATCTCGACGTTTGAAGCCGCTTGAATATAGTAAATCGCTTTTCAGTCTTCGAAATAAACGATCGAGATTAATATTTCAAGCCGCTTGAAAATGTCAAGTCAAGCCTATATAATAACAGGCTTGAAGCGGCGTGACTTCTGTCGAAATAAACAGAGGCTTCAAATAATGTAACTACGCATGCGCACATCCGCAATATGTTGCAGTGTTACTAAATTCAAATCATTTGTTGGTTGTTTCCATTTTACCTCATTTTATAAAAGTCGCGACATAAAACTTAGTAAAATTGTCGAAAAGCGAAATATTTGGAGTAATGAAGAAACAAATATTTTTTAAAATATTTTTGAAACAAGACATTTAACAACACGACAATTTTTAGATTTTGGGGTTATTATGCAGTATGAAATTAGATTATATACCTTTCCCTGTCTGTCTGCATAATCGACTATTTAACTATCTTTTTTTAGTCGATACGAATTTAAAGAAGATTGAAAATAACTCGATCCTATTTTCAATCCGCTGAGATAAACCAATAGGATTTTTCAAGTCATAATATACTTGAAGCCGCTTGAATTATCGAGATAAACGTAGTCATTGATGTAGTCTTAAATACCGAATTTGAAAAGTTTTGGTCTGTATCAATGTGTTATCCACGAAAATCTGTTCAGAGCTCCAAATAAAGTATCACTTCCGGTTTATCAATTGCATCCAAAATCTAATATGTTTCTCCCCTTCATATAAAAGTCTTAAATACTAAATTTGAGAAATTTTCGAGTATATCATATATTTTTCACGAAAATCTGTTCAGAGCTTAAAGTATCACTTCCGATTTATTAATTTTAGCCAAAATCTAATATGTTATTCCCCTTGATATAAAAGTCTTAAATACTAAAATTGAAAAGTTTTCGATAATATTTTAATATAGTTTTTCATTAAAAACTGTAACGGGTTTCAAGTAAAGTATCACTTCCGGTTCCGGTTATCCAATTTTATCCCAAATGAATGCAGAAAGCTTAAATACGGAAAATAGAAATATTTGGAAGTTTGATATGTTATCGTGGAGGAAAAAATCGTCACACACAGGCACACACAGACATCATCGTAAAAATAGTAAAAACGTGTTGTAGGGACCCTAATTCGTGTTTAGTCACTGAAAACTCACCATCGAATTTTTGCACTGATAACATTACCTCCCTTACCTACGGTATGACGGGAGGTAAAAATAATATAAATGCAAGCCACAACAGAGAAAATAGCATAAAACACATGTCAGAGAAAGCAATTTGAAGCACACGTTCATTCGTGCTAGAATACGTTGCCTTGTGCAACTTATGTTTTAATATAATGTTCTTTGATTTAGAAACAGAAACGTTATATCAGGTTTCACCATATGCAGCATGTCCGGATTACCATTTGATTGGATTTGAAGGGGTCCAATTTCTTGACTTAATAAATTATATATTATTCTATAACCGTAGCTTAACTTTATCTTTTCAAGATTATTATCATCTTGGCTTTTGAACCCTGCACCTTAGGTAGACCAATTGTAATACTTCTACAAAAGCTACCTAGGTCGGCTATGATAACGATGCCTACATAATTATAACAAAATTACAAACTTTTCATTCTGGTTTTCATTGTCTGCAAGTTTACAAAATAATCGGATTTGTGTTCTCCTTCACGTTAACATAACCAAAGTATCTAATTATCCTTTGTTTCAAAACCTCGGCTCGTAATTTTCCTGTATACGGGCTGCGCTGTCTTAGTTACCGGCATTTTAGTTTCCACTGTACATACATACGTTACATGAATTATTAATTTTTTTTTATGTGGTTATTTTTTGTATATAAAACAGGATGTTTTAAGAGTAAAATTCATATTTAAATGTAGAAATGGACAAATGTGTTTTTGAGATGACCAAAGCTTTTAGATTTTTGTTTTAACCTGAAGTTTACATAAATATATCAGCATATTATACATACATATAGTATGTGCCATGATCTCAAATATTAAAATCTGACCACGAATATCGAACCTATAATAAGCAGTACCTCAGTGTATACTTCTCAGTGATGGAAATCATATTACTGTAAAGTTTCTGAAGCTGTGAATTTTGCTAATTGGAAGGTTTATTGGATAGAAAGCTTCAATTGTTGTTTAAAGTTGTTTATTATTGTAACAACTAAAAGACGACGTTTCGGCACATGGTTATGGCCATTTTCAAATCATATTATATTCAATATTAAGGTTCATATAATTTTTTTTAAAATGCGTCAAATTATGAATTATAAAGCTAAACACGTATATATATCAAATTTGTTAGATATTAATTATTGAATTCGAGAAAAACGGCTTTAAAATTACTGTGACGTCTATCTATCTCCTTCGCCGTCGTTGTCGTTTTTCTTACACCCTATTAATATATAACAAATTTAAATATATATATATATATATATATATATATATATATATATATATATATATATATATATATATATATATATATATATATATATGTACCGTGTGTCTGTCTTAAAGGTGTACATAGGAGATTAACATGGGAAATCAGTTTCCTGCTCGCCTAATTATTTTAAACAAAAATGTGTCAAATAAAAGTTTTAGAGCATAAAATTCTGTATCTAAATCAATAAACAGAATTACCTTTCCATACATTGTAACGCCAGAAATTAAATATGAAAATATCAACAATTATGTTGAAAATATCGACAGCCATGGAATTGAACAAAAAATAAATAAATGTTTGAGGTTTTTCTGTCACAACGTAAGTTAACTTATTTGACGTTTCTGACAATTTGATTTTGTCTCTAGTTTTGTTGTCTGAAATGATTAAAAAATGAACATTTATACGAATGAAGAGCTAAATTCGTGACAAAATTTGAAGACTGATAATGTGTCTTCAAAAATACACGTGAGCTGCGTAATCAGAATATAGGACGAGCAGAATATGCGTTACCTTAAGAAAGAGTGTTAGGAATATAAGTGTAGACCCCTTCAGCATCATACATAATTTTGTTACGCAATTTTTGATATATTCATATTATTAAAACAAAACTGTATTTTCTTAACTTTATTTATTAATTTTATATTTCTATTATTGCCATAGTTAACGATATTTGTTCAAATCAAATCGTCAGAAACGTCAAATAAGTTAAACATAAACATAAAACGTCAAGCATTTATTTTTCTTTTGTTCCATGGCTGTCGATATTTTTAACGTAATTTTCGACATTTTCATATTTAATTTCTGTCGTTATAGAGCATGTTATTCTGTTTCTTGTTTTAGATGTAGAATTTTATACCCTGAAACTTTTACTTGACGTATTTTTGCTTAAAACAATTAGGCGAGCAGGAAATTGCAAAAAAAATTGAGGTCAATTTGAAATACATCACAATTTCAAATTGACCCCAACTTTTCGCTCGTCAATATATGATATTGAAATATTAAGTTCATAAAACATAGACTTATTTAATTTTATGAACTTAACATTTCATTATTATATACTGACGAGCGAAAAGTTAGGGTTTCAGATCGCAGTTTGAGGAGGATTCTGCATTTAGATTTGAATTTCCATTCCTTCGAAATAATGATGGTTCAGGAATTGAACCCAGCAGACTACGCCAACCGCCAAAATCTGTGTGAGGAAATTCTTGCAGCGATCCCTCCTGGGCTGAAAACAACCCCCAAATTGTTCACGAAATACCGCTACATTCTCCGAAAATAACGGTGTGGTGTGCCGTATCACAATTTGACGTTATAGGCCCGTACTTTTTTGGAGAGGGAGGCGTGACCGTGACCGTGAATTCCGGGCGTTATGTTTCAATGTTGCAAAATTTTCTACAGCCCCGATTGGAAGTGGTTGTTGACAAAGAGGGATTAGGGGACTTTTGGTTCCAACAGCCCACACAGCCCGAAATTTTCTAAACGCTTTAAGAGAAATGTTACCTGGACGTCTAGAGTCTTTGAGAGGTGACGTGGGGTGGCCTGCGCGATCGCCCGATTTAAGCATATGCGACTTCTTCCTTTGGGGATATCTAAAGGAAAAAGTCGCCCCCAAAACCTGCTAGAGCTAAGGAAGCAGTTTGTTGAAGAAGTAAACGCGATACCCCGCGAAATGTGTTAACGGGCTGTTCAAAACTTCAGAAATCGGCTCCAGCAATGTATTGCAGCTAACGGCCGACATCTTGAAGACATTATTTTTAAAAATGAATAAGTATAAAATAGTAGGTCCTACTGATTTCAAAAATAAAAACTTTTTTTCATATATACCCTGGGTTCTTTTTTATAACTCCTCAAAACTGCTCAATTGGTTCTGCCGCAGCCTGTATATCCAAATATAAGTCTGTGTTCCTCCTCAATAAAGCAGTGGTCGCCCAATAATCGACCACCAGTTAATTATAGTGTCATCGGTAGGTAAAAACCTTAAGTCCAGAAGCATGATCCGTTTCACCCCCCTTGTATAAGAGAGATACATATTTAACCCAAAATATTCAGTTTACAATTTGCTTAATTACCTCTAAATCCTCAAATTTCAGATGTATATTTTATCTTCCAACACCTCTTCGGAGCCCTTCTGAAACTTTTCCATCGCTTGGGTAACCCGAATTTCATACATCTTTCATCGAGCATATCCACAGCCTAACACCTAAATGCAATTAGCAAATTCTGTAATGAATTTATAATTTAATAATTACGTGATACGTCCACGGACGCTCCAACAAAAATCATTACACGCCGGGTTAATTGACACGCGCTAATTTACACCCCAATGTAAGATACGATTCGAAAATGTAGCGGTGATAAATGATTTTGACATTGTGGATGGATTACATGATTACATGTACGAAAATATGGGAAAAATCAGAGTCAAAGGTAATTAAATGTAATTCAACATTCGAATTAAAATATGAAATTGAGTTAAATAACAATTGTTTTGTTAGATATCTCTTAACTACGAGGTAGATTGAAAAGTTCGCGACTTAACACACTTTATTACAGGACTTCACCTGCAAAATGATAGAGACTTTTATGGTTATAAATTGGTATTGGTATTGTTCTGGTGAACCGTCACTTATAAGCTTTCCAACACAAGATTTAGCAAAATGTTTACAACTTTTACTACTAACGGCCGGTTTCATAATAATTCGTAAAAGTAAACTTTAGATAAAGTTAAACTTTATTTTAAAGTGACTTTATACAGGGTGTAAATGAAATAAGTACATTAAATTTAACCAGTAATATAACTCGTCGAGAGCAACAATATTTCTTAATAACTTTTTCTCGAAATCGTATATTTTTTTAGCATTTTTACCACCCCGTAAATTGACGAGTTGTTCCAAATATTTTTGTAATAATTAAATGCAGTAGCAATAGCTATGAAAAATTTTGTTTTAGTAATTGACAGTCCTGTCAGTTGTTGCAATTAAATTTTAACATTAGTAATAAACTTGTTTATAAGGTAAAATTCTGGCAAAATGCTTTATGTTTATGAATAGCGGATACACAGGCATTGTAATTACCTATGGTGAAGTTCTCAAGGTCAACGAAGTTACACGAAAATCATCCTCTTCATAATATTCGTAAATTTATGTTGTACCACATACAATATCTCCGAGATTATGACAGTTTGATGTGCCACATATGACAATTTGGAATATTTTAAAAGAGCAACAGTTGCTTCCATACCATGTGCAAAAATTTCATTGTTTCCAGCATATCAATTTTGCGAATGAGTTGTATTGTTCACTGATAGGGCTGGATATATTAGAGAAAGAGTCTTTAATAATGCACAATACACTTATCTGGTCACAAAAATCCTCATACTGTAAGAAGGAACCACAATTTTCAACAAAAAATATCATTAATTGTTTGGGCGGGAATAAATTGACGAGTCATTGGTCCTCATATAATCCCACCTCATTTAAATGGACAAAAGTATGTACTTACATTTTTTGAATAACGTATTTAAACTATTATGATTTGCTGTGTTGACACGTTGACAAACGAAAATTCATCTCATAACCTCCATAACTAGTATGCTTTTCCCACGCTCTATTCACAAAGTTCAAAAACCTGCTTTAATACACAATTTTATAATTTTGTTATCCAAATTTTAAATTTCTGTATTTTAAAAATTGTACTATTACGAATTTAGTAATAATAAATATGTTTTTCGTTGATCATTTATTAATTACTGTGTCTGCAAGTATGCAACCATCACCCGACAATTTTTGTGCTGTGTACATCGAACTTTGATTCATACAGCAGAGATCTTACCATTGGCGAGTAACGAAATTTTAAACAAATCTTTATAGAATTTTAACTCAAAAACTAGAAGATTTAGAAAAAAAAATAAGAAAAATTGTTGCTCTCGACGAGTTACATTTCTGGTTAAATTTAATGCAGTTATTTCATTTACACCCTGTATAGATTTTAAAATATGTACGATTCATAATAAAAATTTCCTTTACTTTAAGTAACTAAAGTTTTAGAAATGATTTTAGAACAAACTGTTTGGTAAGACTGACTGTCAGAATAATATTTTAATTATGTCTAGAAGAAATAGAGGCGGAAATTTCACATTTGATGAATAATACACCTTGATTTAATTAAAATAAACATATGTTGAAATGTAAGAAAAGGAAAATTACAATATTCAATGAAAAGAAAAGGTAAGCAATTTTATAGGTTAGGTTATTTAATATTTTAATATTTATTTACGGAAAATTTTGTAGGTTCCAACTTGGTAAAAAGGCTGTCATGGCTAAATTGAAAGTTCAATAACTTAAAAATGCTAGAAAATGGTGGCCCGCCAACAATAAAAGATATTGGATTTAGTATTAGGATTATTAAATACATAATGTGATATGATACCGTCTCTAAAAAAGTTAATAAATACCTCAATATTCATTTATTCGTTGTTAATTTTATTATTTCTTCTATCTGTTCCAATACAAATAAAATTGTATTTTCCTTAACCTAAATCTGTCATAAAATAAGTTTTCGTTCCACATATTTCAATTATTAATTCGTGGCTAATATAATCCTTTCTTTGTTTAAGATTAACATTTTCGACGGGACTTATTGTCAATAAATTATTGATGAAAAATTTAAAGAAAACATTTTTATCAAAATTATGGAATCAAAACTGATAAGTTAAATATCCACTTTAAGCTCGTAAAGGAACTCTCGCATGACTTTATTTTAAAGGACTTTAAACTAACAACATTAACTAAAAGTCGAATTATGAAACGCCTTTTTCACTTTTATATCAAACTTTAAAATTAAAGTAACTTTATATTTATTATGAAACCGACCGTAAATTGTTAATTGTAACTTTAGTGAACTTACTTTAAGTTAAATATAAGTATATAATTATATTTAACCTTGCAAAGCAAAACCAATGAATAATGTTTGCTGATTTTCCAGGTTTGTAAATACATGTCATTTAACATGATTCAAATCTTCTGGCGTTCCCAACAAGAAAAATCCCTAGTATTTCATATTTGGCCAATAAATAAAATAAATTTAATAAATTTAGTGAGATGTCGGCTGTAAATACCTTGTGTATAAAGGCCAACACGCACTTCAGCGACCGAAGCGAAGCGCGGCGAAGAGAAGTTTTTTCATTCAATGTATTATTATGTGTATACGCGCACTTTGGAGCAGCGAAGAGCAGAGCAACGAGGCGACTATTCACATAAGAATACATTGAATGAAAAAACTTCTCTTCGCTTCGCTTCGCGATGCTCAAGTGCGTGGCGGCCTTTACATGTCCACTGCTTTGCGACTCGTATTTAAAATCAAAGTATACTCACACTTGCAAAAGTGCAGTTTCTTTACTTCATTTCACGTAAGAAAATAGTGATGGAAAGATAGGTGCAGTTTGATCTTGTTTTTTGATTGCATAATACCCCGATATTATCCAATCAAACAACAAGATCAAAATGCATCTTACCATCACGATTTTCTTACGGGAATTAAAATATACACTAGTGATACAAAAAACTTCATATTTGTGAAGTTTGTGAACTGTCATTAATGTCTCTGCGATACTTTACCTTAATTAGCTAATTTATGAATTAATTAATTTTTTTTTAATTAATGTGTGTATGAACTTTTTTAAGGGAACTTTTAATTGGCGTCAGTTAAAATACAAAATCTTTCATCAAAAAATTGGCAAGTGTAATTTTTACAACATATATAGGCTACGAGCAGACACGTGACTCGAGCGACCTTGAAGTGCTTGGAATCAGCCTATTTGTGTGCGCTTCTTACTTTGACTAAAACCTCAACTAAAACAATGTTTTGACATTTTATTTTTTGACTGTTAAAAAGTTAATATTTTTAACTTCATGTGTTTTTTGCCTGATAATTATAAAATTAATATTTAAAATCAAAATAAGTCAAAATATGTTCTTGTCAAAGTGACATTGTTGTTAAAATGATAAGCGCACACAAATCAGCTGATTCCAAGCACTTCAAGGTCGCTCGAATCACCTGTCTGCTCGCGGCCTGTTTTAATAATATCGATGCTATAGTTTTCGTTTCAATTATCAGTTTACCAATTTACCGTTGACTTAGATCACTACAATTTATTTGATATGTAATTTTATTTTTGTTTATAGATGGGCATTAACGATCAATAATAAATTAGCTTGTTGCGCTTTACTGTAAATTATATAATAGCATTTTTAGGCCACTCTAGCGCGCTGAAAGATACGAACCGAGATATCATAACGATAATAATTTGAAAGCACTCAATTTCCGTAGTAGCAAATGAGCCAAATAAAACTAATAATTAATCCCATTATTTTGTAAACCTACAAACAATGCGAAGCAAAGTGATAAATTTGTAATTTTGGTTAAGATGAAGATGCTAATTATTTAGTAACATGGAGTAAATATTTGCTGGGAAAACCTGAAGGAAATTATAAATGTTGGTAATTTTCTTTTATATCCCCACAGCAAATGTTTATTTTGTTGGGCTAATATTTGAAAGAGAATATTCAAAAATTAAGCTTTCCGTCTCTTTTTCCAATTTATTGTTAGATACATATAACTTGAAAAGTAATTAAAGTGAATTTTTGTGTTTGAGTTGATTTTGCTACTTCCAACTTTAATATTACACTAACTTTAATGGTATTAAGGTGTAAAGAAGAGCATTACTTGGCTAAATTAATATTGAAACCAACAACTTCTTAACTATGTAACAAAAAATTTAAATTCAATTTTTGGTATCCTCCTATTTCTAGACTAGCACTCTTCACGATATGTAACATTACTCAACCGGTTTAAACGATGAAGATTGCTTCCGAAGTACGAGGGAGATTCCAATTGAAGGGCTTGGGGCTACAAGGCTACATGCAACACTTAACAAATTTGAATTATGTATGCCACAGATCACTGTGCAATGTTCAACATGTCCCATATTTTTTATAGCAATTCTTTCTGTCGCCCCATAGTGTTATTCATTTAGTAAAATATTCAGATATATTTGTGTAGTAACGACACAAACCACAAGTAAATTCATCATGACGGGATCGTGTTCAGATGTTTCTGCCAAAAGAAAATTAGATTTTGATAGTGATAGCAGCGATGAACTTTATGACTTCGACTCTGATGATAGTGTGTTAGACAAAGACTAAGTATAATCCGAAAGTAGTGAAGGATATTTTATTGTAAATTTCATCGGTCATGTTTATTTATTTATTTATTTTTATTTATTTATTATTGACGTCCCTACAGGATATAATATCCCAATTACAACGGGAGCAGAGACAAAATGTGAAACACAATATACATACATACACAATAGAAGGAAAAAAATATATATGCATAAGATTTATTCTATTTATATCAAAATGTACGTAAATTAGAATTCAAAATATTTTTAAAAGCAACGTAGTTTATGGTAAAAATGTCAACCTCAATATCTATTTTCCTTATAATATCATTGTAAATGAAACACAGTCGGGTAATTGGACGTTTTAGAAAATAATTTCTCCTTAGGTGATGAATAATGTAACGTTTTTATTTATTAGGGTGAAGTGTAAATATTAGACAATTATTATTAATTAAAATAAAAGTTTATTATAACAATAAATAGATATTAAATATAACTAAAAGATGATAAATATAACGAACACTACTATTAAATAAATATTAAACACTAATTCAGACTAAGAATATTATAAACCGCTTAAACACTAAGATTATTTATTTAAACAATATATAGATCACTTATTTATTTATACAACTGTATTTATTTATATTCACCACTTGTCTACTATCTGTTTATATCACCAATTGTTTAACACGCAACGCTTATTTATATCAGACTGTCCAATGCCTTCGCTAACAGTGCTTATATACCCCGGCATCCGTATTCCAGAACTTACCAGAGCACTATTCTAGATAAAAACCCAAACACAATAGGTTATATCAACCGCGTAATTAAGCAGGTTCGGACACCTCTGCGACGGCGACGGGGACAGCGGCGGTGACAGTGGCGGCGACGGCAGGTACTGCACATTACAATATAAAATGTTGCACATTTCTACCATTGAATGTGATCCAAAATTTTGAAATACGACCTAATTATATAGAAATATAGGCTACATCCGTACCAGGAAATACCATTGAGAAGATAGATAGTGAATTCGAAAATATGGACAACAATGTTTCAGATAATAGTGAATATGAAACCTAATTTGAAAAAAAAATATAATGTATTTTTTTATGAATAAAAGACACAAACCACGATTTTAATAATAAATAATCAAAATCACAGTTTTTATTTCATTTAGACAAAAAATCAAGTCAGCAGAGCTAAATATCCATAGCAACCGTAAAATCCATCGTAATATTTAATGACTCAAATTTCGGCTGTAATACGTATAACGGCGCGTTAAATAAGATTTTTTTCATTTGTTGAAATTCGATGTATGTAATTTTGACATTGATATGTCAAGTGTACATTTTAATTTATTACAATTGTCATAAGATACGTTTTTTTTATGGGGTCTCGTGGCCGCGTGCCTGAGTGTCAGGTCGCGAATCTGGGGAACCGGGTTCGATCCTGACCGACGCCAAATATTTCCAATTTTAAATGGTACAAAATTGACCCCTGTGGTGCACTCTCCACGCCAGCAGTGAGTGCCCGTGAGGTGACGCCTGCTAAGCGCCCGCACGGTACAAATATTTCATCATTACCGATATCTGTGTATGAAGCAGATTGGCACACTCAGCAATGGGTAATAAGCCGTGATATATTTATTTATTTATTTATAAGATACGTTTAATTATATGATTTAAGGATATTACTAAATTATTCAAAAATGTAATCTTTCTTTTCGATATTTTCATCATCGTCGTCTGCTTCTTCAATATTATTGTCAAACATCACCATAACTTTACATTTTTCAACATTGAATTTTTATGTGATATTTTTCTCAGGCATCATTTTACAGTTTCATATTTTCTGTATCAGTTTTCACATTGTCTATTAACATTTTCTTCTATTAAATCTGGTAGAATATCAATTTCCACATCAAAAATATGTTTTCCCTTTGTCCTTTTCTTCACTTGATTCATTTCATCTTTACAACCGCAAAATGTACAAAATTTTGTCAAACCCTGTGCACTTAAACAAATGTCAGTGTCAAATTTGAAATTTTCACACATAATTTTTTGAATTTGTTTGATCTGATAGTATTTAAAATCACTAGGAATTATTAAAATCTGTCGTTACAAAACGAAGGGTTATATATATTTTTAAATTTTGTGAATACTCTGTTATATTTAACGAATGTTAAAATACATATTAAGGTTCGTTTATTGACTTTTATGAATACGGGCATTGTTATAAAAATTATCAGGTTTGATTTTCAGATTTAATTGAATCTTTAACAATTAATATCTCAAAACTAACTTCATGTAGCATGTAGCTTTGTTGTCCCAATCCCGTCAATTATTATTTCAACATGGAATACGTGACAGATATCGCCATTTATGAATAGGTAAATGTACCAGTTTCAACTAACTAATGCCTAATGCGTCATTCTGTTGGTGCTTGGTGACGTATATAATATGAATGAATTGTTGCACCTAATGACTACATTGTCGAAAATTGACTACCATGTGTTAAAAAACTTCCTGACCAAAGAAGAGCAATTAACATGTCATAATTTACTATTGGCCTTATCGGACTATTTTTTTATAATTAACAGAAAGTTAACAGTCATAAAAGATATTTAAATGCAGTGGTAATCCAACACCACACTAATAAAGTGACTAACAAACGTATCCTCAATTCAAAGATTCGTTAGCAGTAGAACATCATTTGAGCCATCGTGATAGACGATAGAGCATCCATAGCTTAGCTTAGATAGTTATAACATATAGCGTTACTCCGGCAAAGTAAGGTTTCTGGTTCAAATCCCAATGGCTGACATGATCTTTTAGCAATTTATTTTAAAGGTTGTTTTTGTTGAAAAGTAATATTGTTGTTTTCTTTCTGTCACCTCCAAAAGTTGGCCAGGCTAAAAACTTTTGGAATCTACCTCGTGTATTTCTAGAATTATCCAGATATTCCAGTTTAATTTTCGTCTTACATGTTAAACTTCATAAATCGTGGAGTATATCGCCTACTATTTCTTCTATTACTTGCATTCTCTCTCTCTCTCTCTCTCTTTCAATTCCAGTTCGCAATTCCCTTCAGTCTTCAATTCCCTTTTATAACCTACTCATTACTTTTTACCCTGTCAATAACCTAACCTAAAATCACTTCACTGTTCTACTCCCCCACAGTACAGCTCATATATCCCAAACACAATACACGCAACAAGAAATATGGGGAAGGAGGTGTTACGTTACGCTATGTTACGGTACAGGGGTTACGTCACATCGCATCACGCAACGCCATGCTACGTCACGCCAGATTTGTGTCAGTGAGGATCGAGTAACCGGGGTTTTACGCTGACACATCGGGTAAAATGTTGAGAAGTGGGATAGTAGATATAAAACTGTTTTTTGAAGGGGTGGTAATATCAGAGATTTAACTAAAACGATAATAGAGAAGATATTAGAAAATCATGAGAAATTTTACAATCTGCCTGATGTCCAAACGTTTTATAAAATGATGAACAGCTTGTTTAGCTTGTATATTTCTCCAGATATAACATAACCCAATAACGCACAAAACTCGGCTCGAGTTGTCTAAGAGTGAATTCTGTGCGTTAGGTTATGTTTAGTGATGCACGCGAGGCGAGATGAGACGAGAAATATAAAATATCGACCTCGTCTCGTTCTCGAATCTGTAATCTCGATCTCGCTCTCACTCATTTTTTTGGGTCTCGTCTCGTTCTCGCACGAGAATCTCGCGAGTCTCGCTATAGAAATAAGCGCTTCCGCACTACGTATTTACGTAACAGTTTAACAACAAGAGACAAGTTCGCACCGTCTTCCGTGTATTTGCAATCGTATAACTATAATAAAGAGACGAAACAGTGAATTCTGGTCACCAAATTATTTCAATACGAACATAATGTTTATTCATTAACGGTCACCAGAAAATGTGATAAGTTGGTAAATAATTTAATTTACCTGTAAAAAATCCAGTTTATCACCAAATTGTGATCTCTAAACTATTTCAATACAAACATCTGGTAATACATTCTGTCATCGGTAAAACGAATTAAAACATTAAACAATTCTTTTTAGTAACTTTGTAAACCGCTACATTGGTAACCCGCCTGCAACCAATCACTCCGCTTCTCTCCGTATTGGCTCCCATCGACGCTCAATATAACATCCTTATTCTTCTTCTTTTTAAGAAATTTGATATTCTAAAACCGCTAGTGAAATAAAATTCTTCAAAACGCTAGCGAAATAAAATTGTTTATAAAACAACAACATTAATGGTCCGTATCCAAGGAAATAAACATGAATAAAGTAATTTTAATTAAAGTCTTAAAGTGAATGTTTATTAGGTTAAAAAATATTACAGCACGCTGCGTTTTATAATTATTTATTTATAAAAACCTTTTCGATGATCGATTTCGGCTATGGATGGCCATCTTCGGATCGAAGCGTCAAAGATTGGTTGAAAAATTGATGAATTTTGAACTAATCTTAACCATGACAACATTATTTTAATGCTTTGACGCTTCGATCCGAAGATGGCCATCCATAGCCGAAATCGATCATCAAAAAGGTTTTTATAAATAAATAATTATAAAACGCAGCGTGCTGTAATATTTTTCAACCTAATAAACATTAAATATGCACTCTGAAATGGAGCATTTCATCCAAATGATCTTAAAGTGAACTTGATTATGAAACGGCCCTTAAGACATTAAAACTTTATTTTGAATTAATGCTACAGTGCTCGCTAAAGTGCTATAGTTATATTATGAAAATGTTATTATTTAAAATGTTAAAGTTAAAGTAGGGTTTATTATGAAAACGGCCATAAATCAACGAAGTTTTGCTATTAGGTGAGTTGATATTTACGCTAAGTTTGATTTAGGATTTAGGTGAATTAGCATTAGGTGAGTTTGGTGTTAGTTAATTTTGATTAGGCGAGTACAACCAGAATCATTAAGAATAGAACATTTGGTTCATATTTTTTTAGAATTTTATTTTAAATATGTTCAAAATATTTTCCTTTAACAATAATACGATTCCTCATTCTTTCCTTCCATTTCTTAAAAGCTCACAACAAATCTTCTTTTCGGAATACAGTCATGACCTTTTTAATCCGAACATGCTCTAATCCGAACCTCCCGTAATCCGAACAGCAACTCGGAGCCATAATTCGAACAACTCCTCGTTAATCCGAACAGCAAAGTGATTCCTGCTGCCTAAATGAGGAAATCACTTGGTTTCATGTTCTATGTTACCTAAATGACGGAATCCCGTAGATTCATGTATTCTGCTACTTAAATTAGGGAATCCCTTGATTTCATATTGTCTTATTCTACTACCTAAATACGGGAATCCCTTGATTTCATATTCTCTAAGAACTGCTCTGTTTACTGTTTATTGTTCATTAGACCTTTGTCTGTTACTGAGTTAAGTTTGTATTGCAATTTAAAGCTAAGATGACTTCCAAAAGAAAACACGTTACTTTATCGATTAAAGAAAAGATCGAATTATTAAGAGTTTAGAGGCGGGTACCAGGCGAGTATTCTATACTATGGCACCACAGCCAGTTCTTTGATCAATAAACGAAAAACGTTGAAAATAAGTGTACTCGTATATCCCGAAGTTGATAAAACGGTTTATATCTGGTTTTTACAACAGCAAAGATCGAGAGGTAAAAAGATGACTGACTATGTACATATGTATGATTTTTTAATACAAAATTGAATTATTTTAGGTGTGCCCATATCGGGAGAAATTTTGTGTGAAAAAGCACTATTCTTTTGTGGTCAGACTCACAACGATGACAATTTCAAAGCTAGCTCCGGATCCGGATGGCTCGATAAGTTCAAAAACAGATACGGAATTCGACAACTATCCATTGTTGCGCCATTTAAAAACGCGCTTCGAAATAAAATAGCAGAAATGCAGTTGTGTCCAGATTAAATTACAATGTCGACGAAAGCGGACTTTCCTGGAAATTACTTCCTCAAAAGACACTTGCTCACCAAGCTGAAACATCAGCTCCAAGAAGAAAAATAAGCAAGGAACGAGTTACATTTATGCCCTGCTGTAATCCTTCGGCACACATACAATGAGATTGTTTGTAGTGAGCAAATCTCAAAAGTCACGAGCTTTTGAAAATGAACCGCTGCCGGTGAGGTATATTTACCAACGACAGAAAAGAGCCTGGATTACCAGAGAAATTTTCAAGCACAAATTTTACACAGATTTGGTTCCAGCAGTGCGAAAAAAATGCAACCTTTAAATTTAGAAGCCAAGGCACTTTTGATTTTAGGCAATGCCACAGGACACCCTGAAGACTTATGTTCTGAAGATAAAAAAATTATTGGAAAGGTTTTTGCCGCCAAATGTAACTCCGTTAGTGCAACCAATGGACCAAAATGTGATTCAAGCGATCAAGTTAAATTACCGCAAGAGATCTGTCAAACCTGTGAAATTATAAATCATGATTCGAAAATGCAAATTTTCACTCACCACTATACTTCAAAAAATTTATTAACTATAACTTAACTACCGCAACGTAATATTCAATAGATAAATGTTTAAAATGATAGTGCAAATATATTTTCCAGGCCTATCTAATTTTCTTATACTCCGTAATAAAGCAAGACCCTCGTATTTATTTATAACTCCACGTTGGCAAATAACGGCTATTATAAAGGGACTTCAGGCTTATATAGGCTCGACTATATTAATGGACAGGACGTCACAAGGGAATTTTGGGAATTGTCAATAGAAATTCTATGTTGATTTTGATTGGAATGGGACTCCCAGATTATCAACTTATAACCCGAAGGTCGCAACCCTAAAATAGTATTCTCAGTACAGATATCATGTTATATCAGTATTATTACCGCTATTTAAAGATTTAATCTACATGCAAAATTAATATAAACATATTGCCCGTTAGTAAGAACAACTGATTAACGCTAAATTATGAAGAAGCGGCAACACCGCGTTGGTAACTTTAGCTTTGATTTGTAAATTCAATAAAAAATTGACCGGAGAACAATTTACAAGGGGTGTGAAGTCAACGGTAATTTGTGCTTAGTCGTGTTTCACCAAGACAAGAAATCTTGTCTTGATGATCATTTCTTGTCTTGGCTTGATTTTCAAGACAAGAAAATAAAAATTTCTTGTCTTGCTCGTTTCTTGACGACGTCTTATTTCAAGAATTCTTGATATTTCTTGTTTCTTGACATTTTAGGCTAGGGGAATCCCCTTTCTCTGTCGCTTTATCCAATCCGAAAGCTCAAATGTAATGTTGGCGTCTGCGTCTGTCTTTTCCCCTTTCTTGACAAGAAATCTTGATTCTGGATGATATTCTCTTGTCTTGTCTTGTGAAATTAAGACTAACAAAGCAAAGTGTAATAAATGCCAATTAACTTACACTTGAAAATATGTAATTCTAACTTTGTAAATACTCGAAATTGGAATTTTGAAAGTGTATAAAATTCTAATTTTGTTAAAAATTCGAAATTTCGAATTTAGATTAAAATTCGAAATCCGAATTTTCGAAATCTATTCTTTTCAAAATCAACAGCACTACTCAAGACAGAGACGAGGTCAAAATAAATGTGCGAGAACTAGAGCAAGATCGAGATTACAGATTCGAAAACAAGAGTCTATACTTATTTGACGGCGAGTATAGTAAAAATATAAATGGACAATGCTATAAATAATAGCCTAAATATTTTCATTTAGTGGTAATTCGATAAATCGGGTTTTTCGAAATACTTCGATAAATGTGCATGCAATTAAATAGATACTAAAAAAAAGTATGAAATTTGTATACAATTTAATAATAGAACTAATTAATAAAAGAATAATGCAATAAAACCTCATTTAATAAAATTGATCACGCATATAAATTAAACACTTAAATGAATGCAAATAAAATATTTATAATATGAACAAATATTTTCCCTAATCAAAAATCTAAAATATGTTCGCATTAAACTGAAATTTATATTTACGCTGAAAATTAATATAAAATACTGAAGTGTAATTCATTTTCGTATATTTTGAACAAGTAATAAATTGCTATTAAAGGTAATAAATTCATCTCGATTTATTGATATATCATGAATGCAAAACGAGAATACCTACTTGAATTTATTAGCGTATAATTTATAAATTCAAAATTAAATGGAAATAATATTACTAAATTACGCGATTATAACGTTATTATAATACAAACAATAACGAGAACAATAGGTATTAAATGCTACTTCAATTCTAACACATTCACAAAATTTTAAAATAAAATTTAATTTCAGCTTTATAATAAAATAAATACATTCATGATAAAATTATTCATTAAATTGTAAAAACGGTAAAAAACAATGCGTATTATAAAAACATGGAACATATTCAAAAATATAATGCTTCGTCGTATTTCACGTGTATACAACCTTCTGAGTCAACTTCCTATGAAGTCTTCGTCAGAAGGTGGCCAGCACAGCAGGTAATCACAGACGCGTTTCGCACTTCTTGGTGCTCATCAGTGTGATGTAACCTGGGGGCCTCTGTCTCATCCACAGAGGTGGAATCACGGAGCAGAGGCCACCCAACCTAGCTGTGCTAGCAACGGTCTTATGACCGTTCGCTACAGGTATCTGGCCTGTAGAAGGTAGTGTTAATACCCACAGAGCCATCTACCTGCAAAAGGCTTGACTGAGCCAAAATTGCAAATATTTGCAATTTTGGCTCAGTCAAGCCTTTTGCAGGTAGATGGCTCTGTGGGTATTAACACTACCTTCTACAGGCCAGATACCTGTAGCGAACGGTCATAAGACCGTTGCTAGCACAGCTAGGTTGGGTGGCCTCTGCTCCGTGATTCCACCTCTGTGGATGAGACAGAGGCCCCCAGGTTACATCACACTGATGAGCACCAAGAAGTGCGAAACGCGTCTGTGATTACCTGCTGTGCTGGCCACCTTCTGACGAAGACTTCATAGGAAGTTGACTCAGAAGGTTGTATACACGTGAAATACGACGAAGCATTATATTTTTGAATAATGTACGTTTTCACGGCAAAATTCGCAACTAGTTTGCAATTTGCGACATGGAACATATTTAATATTCATTTACAAATGAAAAACATTTATTTTAAATACAAAATTCAGATGACTCATCTAAAAGCAAACAAAATATATACTCTGTTGGTGATATGGACCATTTTGACCAATGCCTTTAGTCGCTAACAGAATTGCAGTTTAGGTAAACATAAAATAGGTCTTCTTCGTACAATTTAACTTGCCCGGTGTCCAGATTTTACATTTTCGCCACTGCAACCAATCTCCTGCGCTCAAAAAATACGGGCCAATACATATCAGAGAGTTTCCTCATCGGAGCCATCTGAAGAGTAATCTGCGACTGTTACTTTTGGAACTGTTTTTCGTTTTTTTGCTCTTCTTCTTCTATGTCTTCGATAGCAGTGGTTTTTTCTTGTAAATTTTATCATGATCAATACTGTACTTAATTATTAAACATGTTACAATCGACACCGTGGCAATGTGTTACAACTGACACCGCTTAACTTTTAAAGATATTATTTGCTTTTTTGTATTTATTAGATAATAATTCGAAATGTTTTTTTATGAAAAATAAAAGCAGATATAACTCACAAACTGATCCTTAACTTGAAATATTTCCGAGCAGAGCACTTATAGTGTTTTAGAAACAATGTGTGTCACTCCCTGTATTTACTTTTTTGTCGATTTACAGACATTCGTCAGAAACAGACGCCGTATTTGCTCGTATGCACTTACACTAAATACCAAAGAACTATGACTCTTTCTGCTTCACTCTGCAAGCGCGTTTTAATCTACTTCGAAAAGATGGCCTTGTTACAATTGACACCTGTTACAATTGACACCGGTCTCCCTAATATAAATGAATAGTGAAATAAATAATGATATAAATATAGTGATATAAATATCGCGTAAACAGTCCACAAGATTCTGCAACAGACCGGCAGTCTGAGATTGGAACGCGTAGTGAAATAAATGAACAGGTAATTAAATTAAAGTAAGAGAGTACAGTAAAATAAATAGCGTGTAAATAAATAGTCGTGTTAAATGTTTAAATAAATAAATAATCTTAGTGTTTAAGTAATTAATTATATTCTTAGCCTTAAATTAGTATTTAATATTTGTTTTTAATAGTTATTTATCGTTTTAATAAACATGTATTTTAATTAATAGTAATTCTCTGATGTTTACACTTCACTCAAATAAATAAAAACGTTACGGTATACTAATAGCTGGTTTGTAATTTCGAATAAAATTTCTTTATCCGGGAAAAATACATTAATGCACTAGCCTCTAGCTCTAGCTCAAAAAAGTCTATCAATGTGGCAGCTAAAATGCGTTTATAATTGATAAATTCCCGCCAATTTCTTTCATATTTGAGTAAACAGTACCGCATTCATAGTTAATGAGGTATAAAGAGACGAATAAAATGATATTATTTACAATACTTTTATCCCCTGAAGTTGGCAAAAACTTTATAACTGCTTGTCCTTTTACGAAAAATGTTCTAGGAACATAAATAATGCCAACCGTATTGCACACTACAAAGGAACAATAAAAACGAATTAACTACAAATGAGAAATATAAAATGATTTATTTTCTAGCGTTACGAGTTTTTTCGCTAGCATTTTTCAAGACCAAAATGTAGACAATGTTGTAAGGAAAGTATGCCCGTATTGTTACCTCTGAAAGTAGCGCTACTTCCGAAAAATTTACAAAAATTAATCTCTTCTTGTAATTGAAATTGCGCTATTTTGAATGTGGTGCTACTTTAAGAGATGACAATACGGACTCAAGAATTCTTGTATTATAAGGTGCATTCACAAATGAAAATTAGATTTATGGTTTATACGTTAGATTTAAAGACTTTGGCCCCATGATATGTAATGACTCCATTCACACTTCAGAATTTAGGGTCTCTAAATCCAAACCATAAAGCTAAACATTGCAAGGTCCAAACTATAGGTTTATGATTTAGTTTGACGTCACAAACTTCACCAATGAGAACGAGTCTGAAATGATATAGATATATACACCCATGTTTATTTAGTATCCACTTGGTGGATTCGGCCTTTTAAACAAATGCGAGATGAACATGGAGACTGCCTAACTTAATTGCTGAAATATAACCAATAATGCCAAGCAGAGCCGGTCTTAGGGTTTGCGGGGCTGTGTGCAAAAATAAATGCGGGGCCAAGAAAAATAACTTTTATTTACTCATTATAAATACACACATGTACCATTTAATAAAAAAAATAACTATAAAAATAAAAGCACAGAAAATTCAAAATGAACGAAACTATGTTAAGAGAAACAAAAAAAACCCATATTTTAATATAATTTAATGTTGCGTGCTTTTTTCGCTGCAAAATCGTCTATAAATTGGGAAAAATCTATCCCATTACAAATGCTTTTTTCAATTGAAATTAACAATAGCCCAACTAGTCTTTGTTGCGCTATAGTCGAGCGTAGGTAATTTTTAATTAGTTTTAATTTAGAAAAACTAAGCTAGCGCGGGGCTGACCTAACCGCGGGGCCGTGTGCAGTGCACACTTTGCCCCCCCCCCCCATATATCCGGCTCTGATGCCAAGCGAATGACAGTTTCACGGCGCACAGGTGTCTTGTTGAGTACTGCTCTACCGATATTTTAATCTTGTTTTTGAAGCATTTACACAGATGTCTGTACATATCAAAACTAATTTTCAGGCAATTTAAAGTTACATTTGTGAATGACTTACTTAAACCTAAGCAAAAACCATAAACCTAATTTTCATTTGTGAATGCACCTTAAGTCATTCATAAATGTAAGTTTAAATTACCTGAAAATTAGTTTCGATATGTACAGATATCTATGTAAATGCTTCAAAAACAATATTAAAATATCGGTAGAGAAGTACTCAACAAGACACCTGTGCGCCGTGAAACTATCAAGCGCTTGGCATTATTGGTTATATTTCAAAAATTAGGTTGACAGTCTCCATGTTCTCGTATTCGTGTAAAAAGCCGAATCCACCAAGTGGATACTAAATAAAGATGGGTGTACATATTAATATCATTTCAGACTAGTTCTCATTGGTGAAATTTGTGACGTCAAACTAAATCATAAACCTAAAGCTTGGACCTTGCAATGTTTAGCTTTATGATTTGGATTTAGAGACACTAAAATCTGAAGTGTGAATGGAGTCATTACACAATATGCGGCCAAAGCCATTAAATCTAATATATAAACCATAAATCTAAAACCTACCTTAAAGGTACATTCACAATGAAAATTAGGTTTCTGGTTTTTGTTTAGATTTAAGTAAATCATTCGTAAATGCAAGTTTAATTTAACTCTAATTTAGTTTTGATTGTACTGTCATCTATGTAAATGCTTAAAAACAAGATTAAAATATCGGTATAGTAATACTTAATAGATACCCGTGCGCCGTGAAACTGTCATTCGCTTGGCATTATTGGTTATATTTCAGCAATTAAGTTATGACAGACTCCATGTTCTTCTCGCATTTGTGTAAAAAGCCGAATCCACCAAGTGGATACTAAATAAAGATGGGTGTACATATCTATATCATTTTAGACTAGTTCTCATTGGTGAAGTTTGTGACGTCAAACCAAATCATAAACCTAAAGTTTGGACCTTGCAATGTTTAGCTTTATGACGTGGATTTAGAGACCCTAAATTCTCAAGTGTGAATGGAGTCATTACATAATATGCGGCCAAAGTCTTTAAATCTAAAGTATAAATCATTAATCTAAACTTAATTTTCATTTGTGAATGCACCTTTACTTGCAACAAAAAATAAAATTGATTAAATTTAATCAATTATGATAATGTAAATATTGCAACCAGTTATGAAATAAGTAAACGACAGAATAAACTTTTCAGACAATGCATATTATAGAAAACGTAAATATGTACTCTAATAATTTTATTTGACAATAGTAAAGATATCTCAGTTTATTAACATAGTTGTATTGTTTTTTTAAATTAAAGAGAAATTTAAAATAATATACAGTTTAACATTTACTAGTATTATATTATGCTATATCCGTTTTATCTATAGAGTGGTGGGAAGATAGGTGCAGTTTGATCTAGTTGTTTGATTGGATAATATTGGGGTATTATCCAAACAAAACACAAGATCAAATTGCACCTATCTTCCCAGCACTCTATAATTAAAACGTGTAGAGCATAGTACTAACATATACAGGGGGTTAATAAACAAAGTAGGCCATAAACATAGGAAATCAGTTTTTTCTTGTGTAAAACTTCCTGTTTTTATTTTAGACAAAATATTTCAAATAAATGTTGTCGCTAATTAAATTCTACGCCTGAATCGCTAAACAGATATTATTGCACGTTTAGGTATAAGAGGTGTGGCAAAAAATTACGCAAAACAAATACTGCCATCTTCAATGTACTCTCTTCACCGAAACCCTACACTGCATCATGCAAATATTCCATTGTTGGAAGCAATGCTGCAGGCCTTTTTTGTTAGATTGTTTATAAGTTCCGCCGGTTTTTCTTTAACCGCATCTCGGTCTCGAATTTGGTTCCTTTTAAGGCAGATTTAAATTGGGAATTAAAAAAACTCATGGTGCTAGGTCTAGTGAGTACGCTTGATGTACCAACACGGCAATTTTTTGTTTCGTCAATAATATCTTGACAGACAGGGCGTTGAATGCCGGCGCATTGTCTTGGTGGAAGTTATATGAATCGTTTTTTTTTTCAGCCCTTTTTCTTTTCACCTGTGCACGAATGGTTATCAAAATCTACTAGTAGTATACTTAGTTAACGAACTGCGCCCTTCAGGCACCCAATTTACGTGAACAATTCTTTGAATTTCGAAAAAAAACAATGCCCGTACTCGGCCGAGGCGCTAAAGGGCCCATCCAAGTCTTCGGCTTTTTAAAAACTACATGTCGCATATGAATTTTTAATATAAATAAATGAAAACAAAATAAAAATGTAATTCAAGTTTTCAGCGTAAAATGGTCGCCATGTTGTAACGTCAGCGTCACTACAGTCGTCCAGTTATATACCCTGTAGAATTGTCACTATGGAGTGGCCCATGCATATTTTACTCATAAATTCGCGATTGGTTTTACACACACCTTAAAATACACATGTTTAATATATCGGAGTAATTTTTAATTAAGATCAAAAGAAAATTTACTTATTAAATAAATTTATATTATAATTTATGTTTTACTTATTGTAATCTCAATACTTGTCATTGTTGCTATTATTTGGTAAATAGGAATGTAAATGTTGGATTACGTCTTATTATAAACTCTGCTTTGATTATTGTAATCAATACAGTCATTGTATTTAATTATAAATAGAAAATAATTTAAATACTATTTTAATTATAATAATGACGCGTAGTATGATAACCTTCAATATTATATTAAAGCAAGTCTTAAAATCACACTAATTAAAGCCAATAATTAACATGATTATGAAAACGAGCAAAAATTATTAATTAATAATATGTATTATCGAAGGATTAAATAAACGATATGAGTTTCTTTGAAATTTTGTGTCATTGTGCCAACTCTATGGCTATCATGCGTAGAATTAAATTACCTTCAACTTATGTTTAAACATTTTTAGCCAAAATTAATTGGGAACTCTTGCGCAATGCTGATTTCCCATGTTAAACACCTATGGCCTGCTTTTTAATTAACACCCTATATATATAAATTATAATAATGTATTATAGATTAATCATAGTACATCTATATGTTACATTTCTACCAATTTACTACATTCTACCATTTATTTAATATCAATATATCATAATTAATAATACATAACACTACTTTTCCATTACATTCTGATACTACTGTATATTTTTGTTTATTACGTTACATATTAATAGTTTGATGATAAATATGATTGAAAATAATATTTATTTTTAAATAAAGGTACGCAACTGTGTCAGAAATAAAGAGATAAAATTTATTTGTAATTTAACTTTTTTTACAAAAGAAGTTTTGAAATTTAATTTATAGATAATTAATAATATTATATGGATCCAAGTACTCCTTGATAGGATACTGTCCGTAAATTTATTACAGCTTTTCCAGAGTTGTTACCTAATTTTATTTTTACTAATTAGTGTCCTCCTCATTGTTCCAATTTTTTAAAAAATATGCAATTCTAGTACCTATCTGCATATCTTTTTTATTATTCGGTAGGTATATGGTTGTCCTTCTGATTCCTTCCCGTTCAAAGTAATGAACAACTCTTTTATCAAAACATGCGTTTTCTAGGCTGTTTTACTTTATTGTAATTAAAGCAATAACATTAGCAAATTAGTATTGCCTGACAAATACGAACACTACCGAATAACAGTGCAGTAACTGTGTTTTACTAAGGGCCAGTTGTACAATCAGGGGTTAAGGTAAGGGTTAGTATTTAACAGCTGGATACAGATTCTTGAAATATGAGAATTTTCTTACAAGGTGACATAAAATTTCATCTCACTCTCATCTCATTTCATATTTTCTCACTTTTATAATTCCCGAAACAAAGTGAAATATATTTCACCTATTTAAATGACCACGATTTAGCAAGTGAAAAATTTGACAAAAGTGTGATTTTTGACATTGACAGTACTACATTGCACTCTTCTTTGATTACCTTTACATATTTACCGTGATATTCTTATTTTAATTTTAGCTGGTATTGATAATGTTGCCATACGCAACTACTTTTTCTAAATTTATTGAATTTTGAGTCCATCCATAGGTCTCCGTAGTCTGAGTCCGTAGTGTAGTGGTCTGTATTAGTCAGCCCGCGGGCCAAATTTTATCTGCCCCTATGCTTACGAGTAACTAATGTATAGCTAATTTTTCTATATTAACTATTTATTATTATTGCCGTAATCGAACGACTACAAATAAAATGTGTCTTACTACGTATAAACGTATTTGTATTGTATAAGTATATGTAAAATATTTAAATCGGGCTGTAGTTATAATAGCTAATTTTTTTTGTTGGTATTCCTAATGCTGATCTATAACTTGGTTGGTTGGTTTAGCCGAAATAATATTTCAAAAACTTGCTTCGAAAAGTAATTTCTGTATTTTCCAAATGCTTTAAAGCAGCAGCTACTTCTCTTTCGTCAACCATGATATTTGTAATAATTTTATTTTTAATACTAATTAATATAATTTATTAAGTCAAATTTCTATATAACATAAGCGAGTGACATTGATTCTCACCACCAAAAAGGTGGGGAGATAATTTCTCGTAGTGAGATGAAATGTGAAGTAGTGAGACGACAAAATTATTTCAAGAATTAAAGAAAAAATCTCACTACGTAACATATAAGTCACGTGACGTTTTTTCTCACCTCTGTCAAATCTCACTGACATCTCATTTTTCAAGAATTGCCCCCCTGGTTAGTCAAAAAGTGTGTTGTTCTTAGGCAAATTGCGGAAGCTAAATTTTCAATAAAGACCATCAAATTACTGTTCTCAAGCCTTTTCGGTTTTCCAGCCTCTCAAGAACTTTAGGATTAAAATATTCATTTGTTTTATTAAGCAAGTACTTAGCTTCAATCACAATAGCAGGATTTTTCATTTTAATGACAACAACAACAATAACCGTTGTTTGCATATTTTATTAATTATTTATTGTTAAAGATTCAGTATTTTAAAAGTTTTCTTAATTTTGCACAATGTTGTAGCTTAATAATACATTATGTAGCAAGTTTTATAAAATTCGCTTTAGTCACGAGTTTTTTGACACGATCAGAGTGTATTAAAAAGTTTCTAAAGAGTTTACAAAACGAGTCACATACTCGTACTATACTTTTTCTACGATTGCAAATTAAAACAACAATAATTGTATTTTCGTTTGTATTAAGTTTAATTAATATTAATTAAGACGTACAATATGTAAAATATAATTTTTATAATTAATAATATACATATAATCAAGCCTATTCACTAAACAAATACGTTAACTTTTAGCGAGTGGCATACCTAGGGGGAGGGCGACGGGGGCGATCGCCCCACCTCCCTTAGACCTACATATATTTTTTTTATAATAAATATATCATCACGGCATATTAGCCATTGCTGGGTGTGCCAATCTTCTTTGTACACAGATTTTGGTAATAATGATGACATATTTATACCGTGTGGGCGTTTACCAGGCGTCACCTCACGGGCACTCAATGCTGGCGTGGAGAGTGCACCACAGGGGTCAATTTTGTGCCACTTCAAATTCGAAATATTTGGCGTCGGTTGGGATCGAACCCGGTACCCCAGATTTGCGACCAGACACGAGACCCCATTATATTTTTCTTTATATCATCGTTATTTCGAGTTAGTTGTAATAATGTCATAAATTTGCTCCACGTTTTGTTCATTTACCTCGAAATTTCTTCTAATAATGGCTCCTCACTTAAGTAAATCTGATTTAAGTAGCGTGATGAAAAAATTGCGATAGAATTTGTAGGGAAGAGACAGCCATTTTCAAGCATAAATCGTGCTATTAGGTAACTAATTTCCTTGTTTAAAATTCTTAATATTTTAATGAATGTAATGTTTCTACCTTAATATATTTGTTTTTATTGTAAATATGAGGCAATAAGTACATGAAATTGTTTAAAATATATGCCTATAAAATAACTATAGCTTGGACTTACGAAGCGGCTTGACTTCTGTCGAAATAAACATGTAACTACGCATGCGCACATCCGCAATATGTTGCAGTGTTACTAAATTCATATCATTTGTTGGTTGTTTGTATTTTATCTCATTTTATAAAAGTCGCGATTTAAAACTTAGTAAAATTGTCGAAAAGCGAAATATTTGGAGCGATGAAGAAATTAATGTTTTTGAAAGAGAAGACAAATAACATGACAATTATTAGATTTTAGGGTTATATATCCAGAATGAAATTAGATCATATACCTCTCTCTGTCTGTCTGTCTGCATAATCGAGTATTTAACTATCTTTTTTTAGTCAATACGAATTTAAAGAAGATTGAAAATAACTCAATCCTATTTTCAATCCGCTGAGATAAACCAATAGGATTTTTCAAGTCATAATATACTTAAAGCCGCTTGAATTATCGAGATAAACGTAGTCTATGTATTTACCTTTCATTTAATCTCTCAATTTCTTCCAATAGAAGGATATTTATAATTATATTTACAAGCCATTTTTGATATTAACGTTGCCTTAAACTTTTAACACTATGTATCAAAATGATGTTAAATTTCTTACTTTTAACGTGGTTATATTAACGATTTTAACGTATATCTGCTTACTGAATAGCAAACTAAAAATTAACGAATCCGTTAAAATATTAACGATGACCTTCGAGTTTGAAATGCACGCTAATATTACAGAATAGACCTGAGTATCTGCTCTCATGAAAAAACACTGTTTCAGTACCACTGGACCGACACCGGTAACGTCACGAGCTCGTCACAAAACTTTAAAAAATCATTTCGTGTTTAACGTATTTTCATATCGGTTATCATTAATCGTCATATCTTTAATAGCTATTTGTGAATTAAAAGCGCAAAATGGGACATTGTCGATTGAGGGGTTTTGTCCATTTGCGCTCGAAACACACACAAGATTTTTTCTACAGTCGCCACAATGGGGTTCTCCACCATAACTAAAATTTATTTGTTTCAAGTACATTAAACTAGTGCAGTGAAAAAGTGGATGTCCATTGTCTTTTGCAGGTGGCAGCACAACTGTTCACACAATTTACTTTATATTTAATTTTAATTTATCGTTATTTTCCATACTTCTTGAGCTATTGCTTCAATCTAATCTAAGCATTTTATACTTTCGTTTTTGTAAATGAATTCCCTATTTTAGTTTCACAGCAGTGCGGCATTTTGTTTGGTTATGTAATATACCGACAGAACAGTCATATGACTTCTGCAGGTGGTAAATGTGTAACTACAGTGTCATTAGTTCCTGACTAAATTAAGAATGTAGACAAATGACATTTCTCAACAACATTGTATAATTAGAAATTTGGACAGCGAGCGTTTTTTCTACTTTGTTGCGCATGAGCGGCAAAGTGACATTTTGCGTTGACAAAAGAGAGCGCAAATGGCTACTTTGTACATAGACTGTAGAAAAACAAAATTCCATAAAAAGCAGTTTAAAAAATGATTTATGGGCCCATTTGAAATTAAGTGAAATAATAATTTTAAAAATTATATTACATACATTAGGAAAGTGTAACAAACCCAAAATTCATCATTTTATTTAACAATCAGACAGAAAATTGTGTACGAATCCCATATTAGTTTTAACACTAATAAAAATAATATTTTCACCATCTTCAAATCTTCGCTGAAATCAGATATCAAAATATTTTGAAAACCTCTAAAAACTCTTCCGAGCCGTGAGTCCTTGAAGAATTTAATAATCTTTCGCGCTGATGTTTTGCGGTGACACTAGATTTTGCAGTGAATTTATTATATTTCATTCGTTATCAGAGCTGGAATGGAAAAACTATTTGTACAAAAAGGTGGGTTCGCTCCTGCTCCACGTTCGTATCTGCGGTGATATTTATCTTTTTGCTTTGGCAGTGCCAGCACCAGGGGCGGACCGTGAACTTTGTGGGCCTTTGGGGGGTTCATTGCAGTATTATGTTTTGGGGGTATATTTAGTTATAGCTCGTCCAGCAATCATTTGAACAAATGACTTTTAAATCCAATGTACCAACACTTATCGTTGCTACTGTGAAAAATTTTGCGTTTCACGCAAATATAGCCTTCTTTCAGTGTACATTACATGTCTATGAAAGTTGAAAATTGCTTGAAACCATTCAAATAGGGAAAAAGGCCGTAGTTGGACAATAAAATTCTTATCCAAACAATAAACGCTCATTACTGATCTGAGCATCTGGCAACGTGTACATTTACATTTTGGCGTTGCGCAGCGGCGAGTGGGCGAACGAACGAGTGCTTGAATTGCCTTCTGCAAAGTTTGTTTTATACTATTTTCTCGGTTGAGACTTTCATTTACATATTTTTATTAATAAAAATATTTGACAATTTCAATTAAGAAAATGGTAGAATTATTAGATTGATGACAGTGATTTGTGCCTTTTATTCTGTCCGTTGCCGAGATATTTAGTGTTTTTAGTGTCTTATTTTTCATGGTACTCTGATAATTACCTAAAATCGTGTATTTTCTTTTGCTTCTAACTTGCACAGGCTTCATTTTCGATGTTTTTTTTTTTTAAGGTATCTCTGGTAATATTAACGATAGAGTAAAACAATTTGCACATTCCAGGGTCAACTTTTCGAGAAAATTAACAGTCACCAAAGGAATTTTCAATCTTCTTTTGTTTTTAAACTACTGGCAAAAACTCGTTTTTCGCTCATTTCGAAAATATCTCCTATCTTATTAATTATGATAGAGAAAAATTGTTCTAACAAATTTTCAACTGTTTTTAGGTAAAATAAAATGGCGTAATTATATTTTTTGAAAATTTAATAATTTTATATACTTAATACTTTTGATTTTTTAAATGGGAACCTACGTTAAAAATAGTCTCGTCGTTTTATAAGCTTTTCAATGATAAAAAGTCTACATTCTTTTGTTTTAAGCATGAATAAAAGAAATTATTAATTTATTGGGGTGAAAAAAATTAAAAAGTATTAAGAAACAAATGAAAAATCAATTAAAAATCATCATTTGTTTATTTTGATTCTATAATTATTAATTATGTTCTCAAAATTATTCTTAACTAATTATTTTCGGGTTAGTTAAATTATTATATATCGACGTTACAGTTGGCTTTGAAAAAAAATGGTTTAATATGCATAAGTAAATAAATTGAAAAAATAAGTAAAACCTTCGATTATATAGTACCATGGAAGATAGACAACCGTTGCTCGAACGGTGAAACGCGTATTTTGTACAGAAAACAGCAGAGCCATCTATCAGTATAAACATGATTTAAATTAAACTGATTTGTATAGTTTATAATAGATGCCAGCCACCGCGTTCTCTCTCCCTCTCTCTCATTACATCTTGTCTCTTTCAGTAAATTGTGGATATAAAAAAGTTAAATAAATTAAAATTGTCATTTTTTTACGAATTATTACTATTTAAGTAGGTATAATTGAACATAATGAGGAATAAAAAAAAGAACATTTGGTATTGGTCATTGGTATACTTTATTTAAAAAGAAATTATAAATTATATGAAACAGAACAAAGTGAACACACTTTTTACAATCTAATAGGCAATGGAATGAGTACAGAGTAGGTACGTACATTTTGCAGTACCTATGGATTCGTCGTAAAATAGATGTAAATTTATCTGTTGGTAAATAAATAGAATAATATACAAAATAATAGTTATTTATGTATTAAGCGCATAATTAAAAGATTATAGCACGAGGGAATGTTTACTTGTCCCGAATGCTATAATCTTAATTATGCCCGTGATACAAATGTATGTAAAAAGTAAAAAGTTTAAGTTAAATTGTAAAGTTTTATATATATATATATATATATATATATATATATATATATATATATATATATATATATATATATATATATATATATATATATATATATATATATATATATATATATATATATATATATATATATATATATATATATATATATATATATATATATATATATAAGGCCAAGATTTAAGACGTACATTTTTTTCGTTCTTAATCAGGTCAAGGGGGCTACACATACAATATTTTATTTTATTTTGGTTCTCGAAATTGAAGGATTCAATAGGTATAGAGCGCGAGAAAACACGTGACTCGAGCAACCTTGAAGTGCTTGGAATCAGCTGACATCTGTGCGCGTGTCACTTTGACAAGAACAGTGTCACTTTGACAAGACCAATGTTTTAACTAACTTTAATTTGGACTGCTAAAAAATTATTACTTTTAATTTGTGTGATACTGCCTGAAAATTGTAAAATAAATCAAAACCTTGGTCTTGTCAAGGTGACATTATTCTTGTCAAAGTGACACGAGAACACAAATCACCTGATTAAAAGCACTTTAAGGTCGCTCTACTCACGTGCCTGCTCGCGGCCAATATTTGTATATCATTATTGTTATACTGGCGTTGTGAATTGCAAGTGTGCTGTGGTTTCTACGTAATTTATTAGTGTTTCTATGTTGTTTATTATAATTTAATGCCGTATGAAAATGACAGATATTGGTTATTCCAAAACAATATTGGATATATTTGAAGCTGCACACGGCAAGTTGGTTCCACACAAGTCAAAAAAAAGTGTACGAGAAAGTATATACGAAAGATTTGCGAGTGGCGGTGTTCAAAAAATGTGATTTATCGAATTTGTTGTGTTGTTTGACCTTTATCCATAAACCACAATTTTGGTATGTTTGAATAGCTGTTGCTGGGCAATAAAAGCCAAATTACGCACGCTTTTGAGGGCAAATAAACAGGTTTATGATTCCAAAATAAATTAATTCACATTGTTTAAAAAAAATTAATTTAGGAAATACATAAATTAATTTTATATAAATTTTATGAACATAAAAAATAACTAGAATAAATTTATTCAAATTCAAAAGAACAAGTTTCTTTTTTTTTTTTTGATTTCCATAAGACTGTTCTTATTTTTGTTATTAATTTCATAAAAAAAATAAAAAATAAATATAATAAATAAAAAATGGCATACGATACATTTACTAAAAAAATGATATTACAATTTTAATATTTTCACTACTATGTCTGTAAGTGTGTGTGCGTGTGTGTGTATGTGTATGAATGTGTGGATCTTCCGCTCTAACTCAAATACTCATTCAGAAAATTTTGAAACCTTGTATTTCTATCTTATTTTAATATAGAAAGAAGCCATTAAATTTTAGTGTAAATCAGATAACAGGAAATGACACTTTACTTGAATTGTTGTTCTTCGAAAAATACCTTTCAATGATAATTTTCAGAGATTTATGTTATTATAAAAATTAAAGATTATTAAATTTCCTACAGGTTTACATTAATACTTTTTCCATATATTTTATGGATGAATTTATTAAATTATCTTTAATTTAAATTTTAAATCCCGGAGCCAACGCTTTAAACAAACACAACTGCTTGGTTACACAGTTCAGTTCTCAAATGTATGTAACTGACAGGTGAATGTCACTGTCAAAGAACTAATCATTTCAAATTAATAGTAATGTTTTTTTAAAAAAAAAAGTAAATAGAACAAAAGTTACATGGAAAGGAATTCAATACAGTTTCCAGTAAATATGTAAGTATATATTGAAATTATAAAAAAAAAATAATTAAAGTTAAATTGCGGGAGGTATTGGGTCACATCAGATTTTTACCTTCCGTCACCTTTAGGTAAGGAAGGTATTGTCTTTGGTCAAAAAATTCGATGATGAGTTTTTACTCAATAAGCACGTTTTAGGGTCCCTAGAATACGAATTTACTATTTTTACGATGATGTCTGTATGTGTGTGTGTGTGTGTGTGTGTGGATGTGTGTGTGTGTGGATGTGTGTGTGTGTGTAACAAAATTTTCGTCTGCGATAACTCTAATACTACAGTTACAAAAATTATAATTTTTCGTATACTTCTTCGTTACATCCATAGGAAGAGCTGATTAGATTTTGGTTACAATTGGTTAACCGGAAGTACCATCATTTGAAGATTTTAACAGTTTTTCTTGAAAAAACTATGTTAAATAGCATTTTTTCACATTTCATGTTATTATAAATATTAAAGAATATTTTATTCTCTATACGATTTGACTGCATTTTATACTTAATATTAAATGGATATAGAGTTAAAAAATTATAAAGAAATTAAATTTCATAAAGTAGCCATAGCTGTGGAAACAGCTACTATATTAAGAAAATTCTGATTGAAAGATGTCAGTGTAAAGTGAAATTGACATAGTGCGTCTGTCTTACTGGAAACATAGGATCTTTTGCTTTCTGTATGGAATTTGTATAAAATACATACAACTGCATTAAGGTAATGTACACGAAATAATATAATAATAAATCTTTTATTTCTGCAGATACATTACACTGTATATAGAAAACGTCACAAAATAATAATTTTCTGTATGAAATTTGCATAAAATACATGCAACTGCCGGAAGGCAATGTACAAGAAATAGAATATGTATTTAATTTAGCAAGGAACTTTCCGTATGAAATTTGTACAAAATACATAGAACTGACGGAAGGTAATGTGCTGGCCACATCAGATTTTTTCTTAGTGTTTTGTAGTTTTCTTTTTCTTGGTGTTATAACTAATTCTGGTGAAATGGGAATATTTGTTGAATAAGTCTAAAAATTTAGTGAACGGTAGCATTTCTTTTTTGGTGGAGTCAATTATGTTACTTCATCATGTACAGTCACATCGTTTTCAAGAACATCATAATTTTTTTTATTAACTTACAATATACTTTTTTTATTGGTTGTTTAACACATACTTTGGGTGATGGTAGAGAACTAGTTGAAATAATTTCAAATTTAAAAGGTAAAGTGTGACATACAAGTCTTTTTTATTTGAAGAACCTAATATAAATTCAGGCTTAAAATGACTTTCACATAGAATATTTGATAACAGTTCTTTATTAGTTAAATTATACACGTTTAAATTTCCGCAATATTCCAACCATTTTTGTAGTTTTGCAGAATCTGTCACAGGAAACATAAAAAAATACATATTTTTGTTATCACGTCTATTATTATTACTGTTTATATTTAAACATTTATGACGCGAATTAGATATTTTAATTATTTTTTTTTTAAATACGCAGAACACTGAACAGAGAAATTATATAGTTGCGCAAAGCAAAGCAGTGGGCGAAATTCGGATAGTGATAGTGCTTGCTGAGCTGTTCTGCTGCCGATCGCGCGCTTGTTGAAGAGAGGAGAGCCGGAGAGCCCAGTCCAATCTCACGCTCTCTCTCCTCTCTTTGAAGAGGGCAGCACTTACTCGCATATCATCGCGTTGAAGTTACGCGTTTCACTAGTCTACATATAGTTGCATATCTTTTAGTAGTATATAATCAAAGGTAAAACTAAAACAAATAATATTAAAAATAAACAATTGTTGATTTGTAATTTATTTTTTTCATTCGTTTCTTAACAATTTTCAATTTTTTCACCCTAAAAAATTAATAATTTAACTTTTCTTCATGTTTAAAATAAAAGAATGTAGACTTGTTATATATCATTGAAAAGCTTATAAAATATGCAAAACGATAAGACTATTTTCAATATAGATTCCCATTTAAAAAATCATAAGTTTGTGTTATACCTCGAGAAATATGTTTTCAAAAAATCTAATTACGCCATTTTATTCTACCTTAAAAACAGTTGAAAGTTTGTTAAAACAATTTTTCTCTTACTATCATAATAAATAAGATATGAGATATTTTCGAAATGAGCGAAAAACAAGTTTTTTCCTGTAGTTCAGAAACAAAGGGAGATCGAAATTTCATGTGGTGGCTATTAAACTTTTCTCGAAAAGTTGACCATGGAATGTACAAACTGTTTTGCTTTACCTTTAATATTACCCGAGATACCTTAAAAAAACTTCGAAAATGAGACACCTGTACATAAGAAATAATTAAAAAAACAAACTTGGTACGAGGGTTGGCCTGATTTAAATAATTTGATTTAAATCATTATTTAAATCGTTATTTAAATCAACTGATTTTTTAATAATTAAAATGTATAAAAATTATTAATAACAATAAAAATATGTTCTGTATGTAATAATATACAAAAATTAAATGATATCACTGTAATTTTCATATAAAAGACGTGCGCGCGTATGGTCGCGTTATACAATATACGTATAAGCAAAAATTCAAATGCATTCTTTGGGGTTTTATTACAGATTTCGTTTTCGTTTATGAAATAAAATATTTATATTGCTTTTAAAACAATTCAAAAAGTGCAATAACACTAACAGATCTTTAAAAATAAAAAAAATGATTTATTTGATTTTTTTGAAAAAAATCAATGATTTTTGATTTTTTAAAATAAATCACGATATTTGCCTACCCTGCTTGGTACTCATCGATGCACATTTTCATACAGAGATATCGTCAATTAAAAATTTTAACATTGATTTTGTTTATGTTCGGGAAATAAAGTAGACATCCGGTTATAGTATAGTTATAATTTTAATGTTTCAGTTATCATAAAATTATGAATATTTTCAAGGTGCACCCCATAAAATAACTGTATTATTTGCTCTTTTCTGTATAATACGCACACTGGCTTGCAAAAAAAATCGCGTACACCTATTTTTTGCTGTATTGAGTCGATCTTGATTTTGAACTTGTCAATGTCACTAGTGTCAATTAAGATGTCAAAATTAACGGAAATTCAAATACATTCTTGGTTGTTCTTTCATTTTTCTGGAAAATATTTGTAATTTAACAGTAGGTAAACACAATTAAGAACTAGCTCCATAATATATCAAATAGTGATGACAGTGACAACATTGTCAGTTTTTACATTATTTACAGAGCTAAAAAATTACAAAAACTCGGTTACTTGATTTTTAAGGTGTACGCGATTTTTTTGCAAGCCAGTGTAACATAATGCTTCTCATTTGCCCATAAAGCCCATGCCTAAATCCGCCCCTGACCAGCAGCGCTGGCAGTGCGAGAGAGAGGGACGATACACACACGCACACACAACAGCTTGATTACATACGGGTTTTATTTGTTTGTGGATTTATTGAAAATGCTCCAGAATAATCGGGAGTTGTGAAAGAGAATAATGTTGTAAGGCTGACGTAGTTTTAGTATTACACTGGTGCTGTGTCGTAGTAGCATAGGATAAATGTATATTACAAAATAAACATTATTTACATTGAGTATTTGCAAAAAAGATCCTGCTAGATTATCTGCTTCTCTGTAGCAAGATTATTCATGCTTTATTTTAAAGGTCAAACATTTATTCAGAAAATTTATACTTCGTTTTTGTGAACCTACTTTTGTTCTTTGTTTTTAAATGATATCGTAAATTTCTTTTCTAATAAACACTACAATATGTCATTTTACTCCGAGTATTTTTTACAGAAGCTTCTTGCAACAGCATTGTAACGCGACAGTACCACCTACATTTGGTCCGCGAGCCCCCGACCGACGCGTGCGAGCCGACGCCTATGAATAGAAGCATTCTAGTATGAGGAGGCGCCTAGGAAGGCGATCAATAACACAGTGCTGCGCACGATAGCCGGGCGACGTGAGGCGGGCAGTCAGGAGAACAAGAGGGGATATACGCGTAATTACCCCCGCATTGTTATATAGTTCGAGACGTCACAAGAATATTCCAGAAGGTGTTAAGAGCAACTATATAAGCGAAGTACAGTGTGTTCAAAAAAATTCCTAACTCGGAGTAGGCTATGAACAGTGAAACGTATATCTGATCATTATTTAATTCAAAAGTCAAGTTGTCAAAATTGATTTTAAAATGTAATTTTAAGGAGAAAAGACAATAAAGAAGGATACAGTATATTCACATTCGCCGTTTTCTAATTTGTTTCCATTTAAAATAATATTCAAAAACAAAAGCTATGTTTTCTTTAGAAAACATTTTTGACAATATCTTATGTTAAATTGACATTGAATTAAATATTTGTAAATTGACCTACGTTTCTCTATTTGAAGCCTACTCCGAGTTAGAATTTTTTTTGAATACACTGTACGTGTGTGCGAAGACATTCATTCATCCTCATAAAGTGTTAGTCAATAGAACAGTTACATAAATAGACAGATAGTGAGGTGAAAGGTGTGAATTCTGTCCGGGCAGTTGAATATACAGACGCTGTAGAGGTCGGTAGGTCGGACATTTGAATATGTAGTGACATAAATAGTGGAAATAAATAATCAGTAATATCGTGAAAATAAATAGTCGTGTTAATTGTTTAAATAAACAAATAGTGTTAGTGTTTGATTATATTTTTAGTCTTAATTAGTTTTTAATACTTGTTTAATATTAGTAATCGTCACTGTTATTATCATACCTAATATAACAAGTGATATGATTATCATCGATGATATTCTCAAATGAAACCGAGTTGCAGATTTCACGAGTCCCAAGAACGAGTGAAATATGCTGCTTGGGTTTCACGAGCAATATCTTCGAATTAATTAATCATATCACGTACTTATCTATAATGAGAGAATATAATGAATTTTTGTGACACATTGTGTGTGCTACTAACCTAACTTAATATATTGTAATACATGGTTAATTTGACAATAGACCTTTTCAATTTAACGGCTATCTCTTTCTATCGTTGCAAATAGTAAGTAATACGGCGCCAACAACTGCCAGTTGGGCTGCCAACGAAACGTCAAAATTATTGCAGTCGTTAAAATACCTGTATTCTCGGTGAAAATTTGCATCATTAGATATTTTAGCTTCAATAAAAAGCTTTTGTAACATCTTTCGACAAGTTTTTTAAATTTTTCCGAGACTTTTCTCACATATGACGACTAATTTCTTTAGAAACAAACGCCTTGGATGTCATGACAAGCGCATATACATGTCTCTCGCCAATTGTTCTTACTATGCGCAGATCTCCATTGCGCATAATATCTTCTATCTCTTTAAATTGAAAAGGTCTATTGCCTTATTATTTTCATCATTGTTGATATCAACCCAACGATTATCGCACATTTTTATACTCAAAATTAACTGTCAATGTCAAATAAAGGAAACAAATCCCTTAATAAGGAATGTAAACAAGGTGATAATTTCTTTGTTTTTTATCATCGCAGTGAGACATGTAACTAGGGAGATTCTTAATGTTGACTGGCGAAAAACATGTCAAGTGAATTATATTATGTTTTAAATATTTATTTATCGTTTTAATAAACATCTATTTTAATTAATAATAATTGTCTAATATTTACACTGCACCCAAAGAAATAAAAACGATACAGTATCAAATCCAGCGCCACACGTACCTGCAAAAAAAGTATTAACAAACAACTCACTCACAAGATTTAAATGACAATGCAACTTTTATTGGAAGCATTTTTACTTAAAATAATTTGGTAACGTTTGCTTAAAGAAAAACTGATTTCTCATGGTCCGCCTTTCGATTTACACCTGCACATTATGTTCATTTCCTTCATTTCGCTCATTTTTCAAATGAAATTATAAAATCAAAGCATGCGAACTTCTCTTTCTGTCCGTTAATTTAATTCGTTAAATTTCAACAAATTATTCACATGTAACTTTCATTCTTTGGTATTGTCAGAAATATTATCATAAGACCTCCTGATTTAATCGATAAAGAGGGGTTTTACCTAATGTCAGTTTGCTTGAGTGATTTTGCTGAAAAGCAAAAAGAATGAGTGCTTAAATAGTATATTAAAGAACGTGTTTTATAAGACATGTTTTTTTCGCACGCGTCAAAATTTAGAAAACGAGCGTTAGCGAGTTTTCTAACTGACAAGTGCGAAAGAAAGTCTTATAAAATGAGTTCTTTATACTATTTTTTATATTTTGCGCCTTCTACAATTAACATTTACTTACTCAATTTGTGATTATATTTGTAACCATTTGTACATTTTCATGTAAATAATCTTCCCTAAATAAAAAAAAAAAAATAATAATAATAATTTCGACATTATATTATTAAAATGAATTGTCAATTAACTAAAAATAAATTAGGTAAAAATGGGTTAAAGAAACGTCATCTAGTACCAACAGTCTAAAACAAAAAATTGCGTATCGTAATGACCTTCATTTCGATACGGAATTGCGTATCGTAATGACTTCATTATGAACGCAAAATATAAAAAATAAGTTTATCTGAGAAAATTAGAGAGGTCGTGTGGTATTTGGTGAGATACATTCCAAAGACAACACAAAATGAAACATACTTTTTATTATTTTATTTAGAAACTTGAAATATTAATTGTCACACTAACAGTTATAAACAATAACAACTGTTTATTTACTTTGTAGCGGAAATTTATCGGGGTAACGCAGTTTTATCAGTATAATACTGTTCCAATTGGTTGAATTTTCAAGTGTTTTGCATCTTGACTGGTTAAAAACTAGTCGTTGGAATTTATATCAGATGTAATATCACAAGACCTCCTGATTTTATCGAAAAAAGTTGAAATCATTTTACTTATTATTGTGTTGACATTCCACAAAAAAATTCCAACTTATAAACATAAAATTCCCTATCTTTTTGTCGGCCGATGCCTATAAAAAGTGTTTCTGGAGATAACTAAACAAAGTTATACCGTACAGAGACACAAAAATAATCAAGAAAACATGGCTGATATTCTTGTTACTACGTCTAAATTTAAACTAAACAAATGGTAAGCTAATTTACGAGCACTTTAGAAGTGACATACTAGTTCGAATACGAAATCTGGGATCCATACATTACTGCAATTTACAATACAAGTACAGCATGTCTGCATACTCAGCCACCACGCCTCTGTTTGCTCTCCTTGATGAGGCGTGTATACAAACAGAATATAAAGTTTTCCTTAATGAATACCTTTTATAAACCTGCGTGTCCTTTCTCTTTCACTTATTTTCCCCAGAGCTAAGTAATGAATAAATTTAAAACTTTTTTTTAAGTATACAGCCTCGTTTTATACATATTTTGCAGGTTTTCAGACAAATGTATTTGGCAGGTTATTTGTCTGACGTATATGTTGTGTTGGTTGCATTGGAAAGATTCCAGTTTTTATGTGATATATTTTCAACGCATTAATCGAACATAAAACGAGTGTCTGATGCTTATGGTCTTACGAGGGTCGTTTGATAAGTCTGGTAAATTTCTAAAAGATGGCGCCACAATGAACTTTGTAGTACATAACCTAGAAGTGTCACTCTTCAAACCTCTAGATACGTAGTTTTTTTCCATAAGCAACGCTTAGCTTAATTTTGGTAGTCGTTTGAAGTGAGTAAGTCAACAGTTTCTAAAAAATGGATAAAAATGAGTTTAGAGCAGTGATAAAACATTTTCATCTGAAGCAGTGGACAGCCGCGCAGATTCAGTTAGTTCATGGGGACTCATCTCCTTCGTTGAAAACTGTTTATTTTTGGATAAATGAATTTAAACGTGGCCGAACCTCAACTCAAGATGAAACGCGCACTGGACGTCCAATTGAAGTCACCACATCAGATATGGTAAAAAAATCCGTCATATGGTTATGGAAGACCGCCGATTAAAAGTGCGTGAGATTGCTGAGGCCGTAGGCATCTCTACTGAACGAGTGCATAACATACTGCATGAAAAATTGGATGTCAAGAAGATGTGTACGAGATGGGTGCCGCGATTATTGACTCCCGACCAAAAACTCAATCGAAAAGACATTTCAGCGCAGTGTCTTGCGATGTTTAATCGGAACCCGCACGAATTTTTGCGTCGATTCGTGACCATGGACGAAACCTGGATCCACCACTATACACCCGAGACAAAGAGACAGTCGAAGCAATGGATACTGCCTGGTGAAAGTGCGCCAAAGAAGGCGAAGACTGTTTTGTCGGCTGCAAAGGTTATGGCCAAAGTCTTTTGGGATGTTCAAGAAATTACCCTCATCGATTATTTGGAAAAGGATAAAACCATCACAGGAGCGTACTATGCAACGTTATTGGACCGTTTCAATGCCGAGCTAAAAAATAAACGGCCACGATTGGCGAAGAAAAAAGTTCTTTTTCATCAGGACAACGCGCCAGCTCACACCTCCGAAATCGTAATGGCAAAAATCCACGAATTAGGCTACGAATTGGTTCCGCATCCACCTTACCAGATTTGGCTCCGTGCGACTTCTTTTTGTTCCCCAATTAAAAAAAACAAAAGAATTTATAGCTTTTTTACCGGACTTATCAAACGACCCTCGTATATCTAGTACAACTGTCGTACCTATATAAATACATCATCACAAGTTATCACCTATTTCTGGGTGTGCCTATCAGCTTGTATAGACAGCGTTTATCAGGTTGTCGTCGAGAGAGCACCATCAAGCAAAATCGAAAATAATTTTCAAGTTTCACGGTTGACGTCAGTTAGAATCGAACTTGGGCCGTACGAATCTCAATCGGTCACATAACCAGGCGACGATTTTTATAGAATTTACCTTTATGTGCTGTAACTAAATCCTTCTTTTGTCACCATTTCATACCTGTACAGACTGTGAAAATACGAATATATAGAACAATAAAAAATATGATTCACAATTTACACAGCGCGAGAAAAGCACTAAAATTTTGTGACGCATCGGTCTTGCCAGTTTTTATTTTATTACTTCTCAATATAAAAGAGAATAGTACGATAAATAATTTCAAGTATTTTTTCTCTGAATTCAAGGTTTTTGTGATTTAAATAGAATTTTTTTTTAACTGATTTGGTTAGCATATTACCTTCCGTCAGTTCTATGTTTTTTGTACAAATTCCACACAGAAAATTTCTTGCAAAAGATTCAATATTTCCAGTACATTACGTAAAGTCAGTTCTATGTATTTTATACAAATTCCATACAGAAAGTTTCTATATTTTCAGTTAACACAAACATACTATGTCAATGGGCTACTTGCGTGCCATTTCTTTATTTAATATTTTTCAAGAGACAATAAAAACTTGCTACCCACATTTTTTCTTTTGGCAAAATATTCATTAATTGACCAGAAAAAATCAATGAAATTTCAATATTTAAATTACCGCAGCTAAAGCAATAACATCAGTAAGTTCAATAGCAACGACATGTGCGGGTAATTTAAACATGACAGATCATCTGTTTGACGTTTGAATAATAGTTTGCAGGTTAATATTTTCGTTTGTCATTTTAATCTTCTACGAGTATAAGCTAAGTTAAAATCCTTCAAAAGGTGACGGAAGGTAAAAAAGATGTCTTAAAAACCTCGCTTTACGAGCTCGGATTTCAAACCGACATCTGCGGCAGTTATGATAGTCATACCACCCGTGATTAGTTCAAGAGTTTATCGGTTTTAGAAAATGAAGGCATTATGAATAAATATTATTTTTTGAAATTCCCTCATTAATGCTACTTTCAAAATGCCGTGATAAATAGAACAATTATTTTGACATTTATGTCAATATGACAAATAATGATATTATGTGATATATTCCTCATGTTTATTATAGCTGTATTCTTTTTGGACAAAATCTCAGCTCATCTCAGATCACTTCAAATAAACTCAGAAAATCGTTGTTCTTTTTGACACAGCTGACCTGAGTTGTTCTGAGTAAACTCACTTTCCCCCTCGCCGATGTTACACTACCAGTTTACAAAACTCAAAATGATTTGAAATACTCAGTTTGCATTTTAAGGTTATATAATACAACAAATTTTATATTCACATATACAGATATACTTACAGTAATATATTTTCAAAATTATCCATTTTTCGTTTATAAACAGTATCATAGGTCAGAAAATAAGTTAATAATTTTGACAACTGTTACAGCAAATACTATCGGTAAAGAAGGAAGTGATAAAATGGAATTAAACTTGTTCTTTTTGCACACATCACAACTCACTCATCTCAACTCAGTTATGTACTGAGCTGAGTTTCAATTGGGTCAAAAAGAATACAGCTTAGAATAAAGTAAACCGTGTTAAGAACGATACACTAACGTTATCTGTATGTATTAATGAGGAGCATTATAATTTCATTTGATTTTATTTTAATTTTGTAAACTGTTGTGGACATGTCAGTATGGTAATAATATTACCTTACAGATACAGTTATTACTTGGTTACCAGCATACTTTTGTATATGTAAACAAGGGTTTAATATCCTGAAACCGGTATAAATAAAAAACCGCGCAGTTATCAAATACCTGCACAAAAAGACTTAACACCCAAGCAAATTTATGAAAACATGGCAAATAGTTTGAGAACATCCTGTCCTTTCGTGTCCTTCATACATCATGGTAAAAAAGTAGGCAAATGATATGAACCAGTTCAATACTGCCTGACTAATGAGTTAGGAATGACAAAAATTTCTATCACACTTTTTTCGTACGTGAAATAAAGTATAGAAGTAGTATCCCTGACTTGCCACGCATTATCCAAGACTTCGGTTCATATCGCTGACTTACTCCAGTGTAATAGCTACAAGGAAGTCATGGATCCTGTTGTTAGATGAAATGGAATCGGTTTCATTTCCTCTGACTGCGAAGAATTTTTGAAGTCTGAAGAAAGTTGCGAGGTTAAATAGTTTGGAAAACAATGCATTAAAGTAAAGTTCCCATATTCCCATAACCTCACAAAAAAATATTCTGCCATCCAGAGGTTATTCTAAGGATTTTTTTCCACTGCACATAAAGGAAGTAAATAGCTGTAAGTTTATAATATTTTAGGGAAAGATCTTTGTTTAACTCAACTTAAATAGAAAAGTTGCGGAAACTGACGGTTCTAGAGTTAGTTAAGTTCATAACTTTTTCTTCGGAATTGCTTACGGTAACTAAAATTATTGCGCGGATTTTGGCTGCCAAACCGCACAGTGCGGATGTGGAAAGACTTATAAGTACCAGAAATACTCTCGGAATAGCTTGTCGGTAGATTCCGAAAATGCGTTTGTATATTACAATATGCCTTCTCTGTCAGAGTGAGATCCCCGGCAAGCCACAATGATTTGGTTAAATAAGCGTGAGCACAGAGTCAAGGCAACCCCTAAAGCCAAACAACAAAGATGGTACAACAGTATTTTTGCTGAGGCCAATGCCAATGATGAGGATGAGGCAAGCGAAAAATCTGTAGATAAGGTTGAGAGAAAAGCTTATACAGAGTGTTTCTAAACCTGTGTCATAAATTTTAAGCGTATATAGTACAGATCAAAATGAGTAAAAAAGCTTAATCATCATAGGTCTGATATTCAATTGTTTCCGAGGAAAACAAAAAATCGAAGAAAAACTGACAAAGATAGCGATCGAACGAAATTTTGTATATGCCAGTAAATAATGGCCAAGGTCGCCACAACATTTAAATGAGTATAATTATTATTTTTGATAAGGCTGAGAAGTCGTAACTTACGTATAGTTTTCGAGATATTAGAGATAACTCCATAAAAACTCATTTTTCACTGTACCTCAGAAACTATTGAAGATCGGACCTACGCTGATTTTTTTACTCATTTTGGTCAGTACTATATAGCCTCTAAATTTGTGGCACAGGTTTAAAAACACACTGTATAAATATAAATCCTATATTATTTTTAGTTTACGTTTTTTAAAAAACTTTATTTGGTTTATTCGTAATAAATGAAATATAACTGCACAGATTTTAATTTCCCACTGCACAACTTGCTTTTCCTACTGCACATTTTGTGTCCAACTGCACGTTACAATAACCTCTGCTGCCATCTACTGTTGCCATGTCCTCGTTAGGCCGTGAACTTATCAATTCACCCTCGTTTCTATATCGTCGTACTTTGAAAGTTCTGAACACCACATGAATCACTTTTGTGGTACTTGTAAACTGAAAATTATTTTCAAGTTTCAAATTTGGTTTGAGGTTCACATAACGAGCTATATATTTTTGAAAGTTCGAGTAACTAAGAGTTTTTAATCCGTGTTTACCTTTCATTGCCATAGTAAAAAGAGCGACATCTGTGATATTCCTTTGCAACCAAGGCGAACACCTATTCATGTCGTTGCACGTTGTGTGATGAAATGCTTAATATTTCAGCAAGGTACCTCAGGTCCGAACATGTTATGCATTCTGAAGCAAAAGCTTAACATACTATTCCACAGTATGAGTAAAATACAACAATTTCCAGTTATATTTCCACAGCAATCTGTATTTGATATAAAATAAATGAAAATTGTCTCCGTTGTTATTTTGTTTGCCGACACGGAAGACAGAGTAAACAAAAATAAAGGAAAGAAACGGTGGAGTGATGTCATTTTGGCAGTGATACAATGTGCATTGGGACGATGGGAAGGGAATGAATGCAGCCATGAACAATACTCCCCAAATGTCTGCTTTTTCGGATCATGACACTTTTGATAAATGGGAAGCTGAAAAGATATATCGAATGCAGAAAAGATAATACAGGTACTGTAACTGACTCGTCAATAAGAGAAGAAATGATGGTATTAACAATATATACATAAAGTAATGAAATACTTATATATCATGGTTACAGAAATACACAAGTTTGTTCCAAAAAGTGATTTCGAATTACTTCTGTATCGGTTCGAAATAGTTAAACGCACGTTCATCGAGACGGAGAGTACTCTCGCGTATCGTCTCGTCTCGTTGCATTATGCGAGACGAGAATGAGAGCGAGATTGCAGTTTAAAATTCAATGAAAAATGCACCGTACAATGAGTAGAGTGAACGCAAATTCGTGCATAGAACACGTGAATGTGAAAATTATATGAATTTACTAAATTTGTTGAGTCTATCTAGAGTCTATTGGTATCGGTTCCAGAGCGAGGAAATGCAAAATAAAGACAAAATCGGTTTTGCATCCAATAGAACTAGTTTTTTTTCCAATATTTCGGGCCCTAATTCACCCCAATTAAAACCGAGGTTAATAAAAAATTTGCCTGCCCTGAAAAGTAAAGGATGTTATATTAAGCGTCGATGGGAGAGAAGCTGAGTGATTGGTTGCCGGCGGGTTACCAGTGTAGCGGTTTTTTATGAGTAAATCTTTCTTGAATAGTGACATATATTTAATGATAAAGTGTACGTACTTTTAGTAACAAAAAATATTTGGTGATAAATTGGATATTTTAGAGGTAAATTAAATTATCTCATCGCATTTTCTGGTGACCGTAAATGAATAAACATTATGTTCGCATTGAAATAATTTGGTGACCAGAATTTAGTGTTTCTTCTCTTTATTATAGTTATACGACTGCAAATGTATGGAAGATTGGTGCGAACTTGTCTCTTGCAGTTAAACTGTTAGGTGCGTAAATACGTAGTGAGCATTTTTATAGCGAGACTCTCGTCCGAGAACGAAAACGGGATCGAGATTACAGATCCGAAAACGAGACGAGATTGATATCTTATATAAGTATTTCTCGTCTCGTTTCGTCTCGCATGCATCACTAGAAAACACAATGAAATAAATGAACAGTTAGTTAAATAAAAGTACGAGAGTACAGTGACATAAATAGCGTGTATATAAATAGTCATGTTAAATGTTTATAGCTATTAACATACCTAGGAATGTTATGTACATCATAACTGCCGCAGATGTCTGTTTGAAATCCGAGCTCGTAGAGCAAGGATTTTAAGACATCTAAGGCCTGTTATGATCCATAACATCCGTGGTTTGTTCAATAGTTTATCGATTTCAGAAAATGAAGACATTAATAAATATTATTTTTGAAAATTCTTTCATTAATACTACTTTCAGAATGCTGTGGTTAACAGAGCAATTATTTTGGCATATGTCAATATGACAAATATTCAAATTATGTGCTTTATTCCTCATGTTTATTATTTTAGAATAAAGTAAACCGTATTTAGAACGATACACTAGCGTTATCTGTATGTATTAATGAAGAGCATTATACTTTCATTTTATTTAATTTTCATTTTGTAGATCGTTGTTGACAAGTCAGTATGGTAATAATATTATTGTACAGATACAGTTATTACATAGTTACCAGCCTGCTTTTGTACATGTAAACAATGGATTAATATACTGAAACCGGTAAAATAAATAAATAATCTTCGTGTTTAAATAATTAATTATATTCTTATTCTTAAATTAGTATTTAATATTTGTTTTTAATAGTTAGTTATCGTTTTAATAAACAACTATTTTAATTCTCTGATTTTTACACTTCGCCCAAATAAATAAAACGTTACAGTAACTTAAATATTAAACTTAGCTTAAATTGACAATATTGCATCAAAGTGAAATGTCAAAGGAAATATAATATATTGCTGTCAAAATTTCTATTCGCATTTTTTGTTTAAGCTTAGCTTAGCTTGTTGGTGCAACTGGGCATCAAAGTAATTAAATTTGCTAAGCTTCTGTATAAAACAAAAAAAAAACTATTGCAGACCAAGTAAACTTACATCTTTAGACACTCTCAGGTGATATTTTTTTTAACCACGTATGTTCTGATTGTCATGTTAGTTCCTGCTCTAGTCCGCTAACTGTTTTGACTAGTTCTAAGCCAGTTTGTGATCAGTCCGAAGCTTGTTGAAACGTCCGAATAGCAGACAAAATTTCAGTTAGAAGTTTGTTGAATTCCGTACAGACTCGCTCGTACAATGGAAAAACCCTCATTTATTATATACTGCTATGTTCTGCAGTTTAACCCCACGAATGTCAAACGTCAAACCGCCATTTTGGGTCCTACGTGTTTAGCATAGGCGTAATGAATCAAGCTACTTCAGTAATCTAGGTACTTTAGTCAGTAACAGATGTTTCTGGGTGTCTTGAACAAAGCATATCCATTAAAGATTCACGGTTCAAAAGAAATGCATAATACCAACGTTTTACGGTATCTAGTGGACATGAATCACACCCATACATTTCTTCAGTTCATCAAAACATTCTTAGCGACTTAACCCACGCTTCAAGTTAAAAGAAATGTTAAATTTCATGATCTATCACAAAGGTGTTCATTTCCAATAACTCATTTTAAAAAATCTGATGTGGCCAGCACATAACCTCTCGCCAGATATTTTACCTGGTTGTACGCATAAAACGAAAAATATTTTTAAATACAAATACATACATATATTCATGTCTCACTACAAAATAATTCTCACATATTTTTGCAAAATCTATGGGATATTTTAATATAAATTATGTACAATACATACATTTTCTTTATATTCAATATCCTGAAATTTTCTTTTTCTACTTTCCTTTTCTTTTTCTTTATATTCGTCATTTTTTCGCAAATTTCTTTAATATTCTTTTTTACGTATATTCTTTTGCGTTGTTGACTTTTTTTTCATAATCTTCATAATAATGTACAAATATTTTTGACAGTGGCATACAAATATCTTTGACAGTGACATTTATGTGTCAATTACAAACATTTGAATTTCTTGCCTTGACGTAGTTTGATCTGACATTTTTTTTACATCAAATTATTTTATATGCATTTCTTTAGCTCTAAAATCTATAGAAGATATAATAATGAATTTATATTTATCGAATAAAGAATTTAACGTTCTTTAATATAAGTATTTACATAAATTTTCGATAAATAATATTTAGATGATTTTTTTCTTGTAACTACTACTTCCGGTTGTCCACTTGTTACCAAAACTGACTCGACTCTTCCCATTATTGTTAGATTGAGGAATCCGTAGTTAAAAATGTCTTAAGTCTTATAGTATTTGAGAAATCGTGAATCCAACATCCACACACACATCCACACACACACACATACATACGAACATCATCGTAAAAATGTTATAATCGGATTCTAAGGACCTTAAAACGTGCTTATTCACTAAAATCTGGATATGCGATTTTTAGCATGAATACAATACCTCTCTTAGCGAGAGGTAAAAATGCCACAATATTGGCTTGAATGTATTAATATTTCAATTCGATAATTGTTTGGCAAATATAGTTGAACTATTGTACTTATACGTACCAATATCGTTAGTAGGTATGCATTTTATATTTATAAAGCAATAGAACGATATTACACATTTTAATTTAATTTGTAAACATTTATCCTCGTAGTAGATAGATTGGTTTTTTATGCTGGCGACATTATTTCTTTTTTTAGAACAAAGAATGTTTACCAAACGTCAACTCATGGATATTGTGCGCTGTTGTATATTTTCATTTCGTTACACAAACACAATTATGATACAAAAATATTTTTACAAAATTACAAGAAAACAAGAGTAATAAAAAGGTAAGCATAAATATTATTGCAAATGTGGCCGAAACAACATTACTGAATTAGATCAGAAATATTTGGCATCGTTGGAGAAATGGTTTCTGGGTTCATGCCAAGCAACTTAGTGGTTTAAGAAGATGATTTACGGTTTTGTTAAAATAAAATCTAGTTCTAATTATTTTTACAGGAACGAATTTATTATTCTACGGGACATGTTAGATAAATTTCTCAATTTTTGTTGCAATGTAAAAAATAGAATTATCACTTATTTCAGCTGTTTTTATTTCATGTTCACGTTGCCAAATTGTAAGACTTGTCCTTAGTTGCACCAACAAAATAAAAAAAAATCTGGTGTGGCCAACACAATACCTCCCGCCATTACCTGGCAGTTTATTTCTTATAATATAGTGTAATCTAATCCAAGTAACTACCTTTTTTTTAAATCCCTCAACAGGATTAAATCCCAATTACAGAGTAGGTTCACATTCACACACATCCATGCCTTAGTGGGATTCGAACTCAGAGCACCGAGGGCCCTCATGACATGAAGCGTTGCTCTAACCATTGAGCCACCGGAGCTATAATAAAATCTAATCCAAGTAACTACCTTTTTTGATAATAAAATGAAGGTTAAATTTTAAATACCGGGATAGAATAGAACTCACAAATCCAAAAATGAGGATTAGCTTAAACATTTTTGTGAATCGTTAATTTTTATTAATCTAAATACATACCTACATATTTACTTATGCTGGAAATTGTATTGAATTCCTTTTCTATTGTTCTATTTATTTTTTTCTTTTTAAAACGTTACTAATATTATTTTGAAAGGATTAGTTCTTTGACAGTGACATTTGTCAGTTACATACATTTGAATAACTGCGTTTTGTTTGTTTAAAGCGTAGGCTCTGGGATTTAAATTATAGATAATTTTATAAATTTATCCATAAAATATATAGAAAAAGTATTAATGCAAATCTGTAGAAAATTTAATGATCTTTAATTTTTATAACATTAATCTGGAAACAATAACATTTAAAGATATTTTTCGAAGAAAAACTATTGTGAGCTTCTAGTAAAGTGCCATTTCCGGTTATCCTATTTACACCAAAATCTAATGGGCTCTTTCCAGTACAGAAAAAGTTCGAAGTACAAGGTTTGAAAATTTTCTGAATGATAGTATTTGAGTTAGAGTAAAGGATCCACACACACATACATACACACAGACATCACCGTGAAAATGTTAAAATTGGATTCTAGGGACCTTAAAATGTGTTGATTTACCAAAATCTCGATATGCGATTTTTAGCACGATCCCTATACATCCCTTACCAAGGGTAGCGGAAGGTAAAAATACATATAGGTATATCGATATTTTGACAACAATGCACAATAATTCCAAACTTAACTAAGTTCTAACTAACTTTATTTCATATGACATACATGTTTAACATGATAGTGCAAATTTTGTTTTTCACGGCCTACGAGATTCTCCCGTTCTTAATATTTTTACCGTGATCCTTGAAGTGACCCTGGTATAAAGAATTTTCTAGAGATTTGGAAATAGAGTATTTATATAACCCGTAAAACTTAACGAATTGCTGCTAAATATATTCCTCTTTAAAAATCAAAATTATGAAAGAAAACCAATGAGGTGTTGCATGGTTTTTTTTCTTTGCTTCGATCAAAAGAATAAGAAAAAATATTTAGCCCCTATTTTTTATTTTTTTCGTATTATTCTTTATTCATGAGAAAATTGTCTTTGAAATTATAATGTTTGAATTTCCGGTTCCCCTTTCGCCTGATGACGTTCGAAAAGACCTAACCAATGAGTGTGTGGCTTAGATTTGCCACTGACGGAATTTAAACGAGTGACTGTCATGACAGCTGTCTACTACCGATTTTTGTATTTGGAAATGATCAAACATGGTTGTAAAAATGGGTATTGTGCAGTGTGCCCAAATAGAACTGATAATAGGGAAACATGTTTCTAGAAGTGCCTCAAAACGAATAAAGAAGAATGAAATGGTTGTCGCAAGTAAAGATAAAAACATAAAATCAAAACTTCTTTGTTGTAAAGATCACTTTGATGTAAATATAAATATTTTTATAATTAAATAAGAACTATTGAATACATTTATTTTTTTAGCTGGAAAATGATGCACTCATGCTACGGTTTCTTATACCAGCTAATGTTTGCACTACTGGAGCATAAGAGAAATTGATAAATCCAGGATAAAACATTAATAGACGGTATTTATTAAGACTACTACTGACGATAATGTGAATCTCCAACTGAAGAGGATCTATTCCAAACAATGTATCGCTGGAATATGTTTTTTATATGTTTCAATAATATTGTATTCTGTATGTTCATGACACGAAATAAATCCAAAAATCAAAATAGAAAATAAAGTGTGTGTGTCATAAAGTGTCAGGTGTCAACTAAAATGGAAAAAAAAGAGAACGGGGAAAAAAATACTCAGACATAGACAAAGCAAACATGTTGGAGATACATTTTTATATTTATAATGAATTTAACTTAATTAATGTTGACATGCGTCAAATTTATTTTACAGAATAAAATTTACTTCCTCGAACATCGGTGGAGTAATTTATTCTGTAAATTTACTTAGCTAGTATTTTATTCTTGTTTTGACGAAAATCTCTGGATAAACTATTTTACTTCAGGAGTAAATTTTACTTTGCTAGTGCTTTACTTATCCATCTTTTATAATACTGGTCATTAAACTATGAAATATAACGCTATAATAAATAACTAAGAACTATACGCTAAAGAACCAAAAATCACGATACACTATAAGTCAGACCTTATATCAGATGTTGATGTATGATAATTTGTTTCTTTTTTTTTTTTTTCATCATCTTTCCAGTTTTGTCATTGGCTAATGTATTTCTGACGCCACAGGCAGTGTAATTTCAATTCAAAAAGTATATTTTTAAACTGCTACTGTGCATAATATATACAGAAATTTGAACAGAAAATCATATTTAATAACACTATAGAACGTACTTATTCGAATTTCAGAAGAAAAAAGATATGTTAATTTTTTTGCAACACATTGTAAAAACTAATTTAAACGTCAACTTTCATTCGATAGATGGCTAGATGAATTGTAATGCGTATTGCGTACTGCGTACATAACCTATATTTTTTTAAATTTATATTTTCTCAATTTCGTAATCGGAAAAACAATGAGGTTAGTGTATTTACAGTCTGTGGCGTGACGTAGTTAAATATTTGTTCAAATAGTTAAAAGATTTGCTGGTGGTACGTGCTACATGCATTTCCCTCATATGTGTACCTACGTGAAAATAAAACGCATATATGGGGGTCAGGCCAAAATTATTGAGAATAAGACACATATACAAAGCTCATATATTTTACAATTTTATTTTAAAAATGTTTAAACTAGTTCCATACATCAATAATACACTTTATCATTCTTTCCTTCCATTTCTTAAAAGCTCACAACCAAGCACTTCTTGAGACGAAACCCGTAAATTTTAAATAAGTTCTAAGTAACTTGACTTTCGCAACTTAATTTCAAATGATAGCTAAATAACTATTTAAAATGATAATGCCAATAATGAGTTAACAATTACTCGACACACCTGCACCTTCTTCAGGGTAGTAAGATCTTAAATATTGTTACATACCATGTACACAAAATACAATCGTTCTTGTCATTGTTGAGACCAAATGGATGTGTATGTGCTCTTTATGAATGTTAAGTACGAATGTATCTTATGTACATTATATGTAACAATCTGAAAGATCGTAGCAGCCTGAAGAAGGTGCCAATTAATCCACACCACAGTCGAGAACTTTCCACCATGATAATGCGGCCTATCTAGATTTCTTATTCTCAATAATTCTAGCGTGACTCTCGTAACATATTTGTGGTAACCCTACCAGGTATGAGGTCTAACCCTGTAGCGGTCCCATCGATAGTAGCATACAACGGCATCGGCGCTGGAGGAGGTGGCGATGCCGTTCCTGGTGCATAACCAGGTTCCGAATCATCATCTTCTTCGTCGTCATCATCCGCGTCCGAATGTGGCGGGTGGTGTACATGGTGCGGATGCTGGTGGAGATACACATCAGCTGGACCGGGCACCGCTGGTCCAGCCACCGCACAGTGGTGGTGATGATGGAAGTGGTGCGGCACGGCGTATTCAGCAGCAGCAGCTGCCGCGTGTCTGCTGCCCGCTCGCGTTAACGTAGACCCCGCGGAAAGGGTCCCCGTCCGCTGGTGGCAAAGCACCACGGGGGGTCCACCGCCGCCGCTGTCCAAGCTGGGACGGCGGGAGAATGAAGGCCCCACATCAAACTCTAAATCCCTGTCTCGGTCTCGGTCCCTGTCTCGGGGAAGAGTGCTCGTGTTGTTGGTGTTGGTGTAGGGTGTGAAGAGCGCGGCGTTGATGTCCTCGCGTTCGCGGGGCGCAGGGGCCGAGGTGTTCGCCACGCCGGGGGAGATGCTCGGCTGCTGTTGTTGGCCGCGCCGTGGAGAGCGCCCGCGGTCCGACACAGTCGTGGCCGACCAGTAGCCCCACGCCATCACACACTGGCACAGGCACAGGCACAAGGACACTCAACACGACAACACTCCTAGTCCTAGTGCCGCTGACGCTACGCTGCCGAGCCGACTCTACACCCACACGAGCCCCAGGCAAGGGGGGAAACGGGAGCCATGGCAGGCTTCGATCTACGGCCTCGTACGCACGCATGCGCGCAACCCTTAAACACTATTTACACCCGCAAAAACACAACACCAGATAAATCGCCACCATGGGCTCAACACAACATATTTCACCATCAATGAATCCATTTTTAAATAATATAATTAATTATTATAATTAATACCAATGTTATAACCTCAAATTTTGTTTTTATGCAGGTGCACCAACAAAAAATTGAAACACAAAACTAGAACAAACCTTTTATTTTAATATATCATCCCGGCTTACCTATTTCTGGGTGTGCAACTCTGTTTATCTCATTGACTCTCAAAATTATTTCCAAATTAATGAGCCGGTTTCACATTTTAAAAAAAAGTATTTTAAATGAAAGTTTATGCAATATTTTTCATAGCAATATAAAAAATAATAATTTATTGTTATTTTCGTAAATAATTAAATAAAAAGATTGCGCCAGAAATAGTCGTGAAAAGAAACCCCACATTCCTGTGACGTCGGAACACACACAGTACGTCATTCATAACCAATAGAAAAACAGTTGACGTAAATGCTCTGACGTCACATTCTGTTTCAGATCACGTGATGTTTTCAAAATATTACACAAATTTCAATAAAATTAACTAAAATTTAGTACTTACAAGTCATATCAAAATTCTTGCAACAGCCTTATTTAAACTGGATTCAAACCTATGTTGCAAGATCGACGAGTAAGCCACGCGATCTCGTAATTTTTATTTCATTTTCAAACAAATAAATATTTAAAATATACAGCTTTAGCCGCTTATCCTCTCTGACCGGATTCACCAAGTCGCAGTTTTTACCAGATCGTACTGCTGGTTAGTTTTCAGCCAGTGCTACATTTAATTAAAATGTATAAGGGGCCAACTTATAGCATCCGAGTGTGATGAATACATGTAGCTGTATTTATTTTTCACGATAAATTGCACATTGTTAGTCAACAGGATTTAGAAAACATAGTCATTTAAAAACCCATTGTACATACCCATGAATTAATAATAGACATTGCTAATAATATTGTAACGTGTGAGCCCCGCTGCTAGGCTGAACAAGCGTCTAAGTATAGCAGCTGGCTACATAAACAAACAAGCCGCGACGTGTTTAATTTCCTCCGGTCACTTGAACCTTATGTGTTCATTGTTATTATGCAGTCGAACATTCTAGAGCTCTCTGGAAGTTAATGGCAGCTGTATAAAAGGGACGCAGCTATACTCGGGAGTAAGTTAGTTACATGGAAAGACATATAGAGACATTCACAAAGAGTGTTAGTGAAGCACAGCAGTATCGTGGTGAGCGTATGCAGTATAGTGTCGAGTGGAGGACTCGTGAAGTTATACTGGTTAACTGGGATAGCTGTGGATGTGAATACTCGGTAGTGTTGACGAGTATTGGAAAGCTATTGTATACAAGGACAGTAACGGCGAGTCGGGAAGTTACTGGTATACCGGGATAACTGTGAAAGTGAATACTCTGTAGTATTGAAGAGTATTAGGAAGCTAGGTATACTGGGAAAGTAACGGCGAGTGAAAGTGGATACTCGGCAGTGGTGTTGAAAAGTTGTGGCATACGGACAGTCGGTGATACTGAAGAAGTGAGAGAGTTACATAAATAGACATATAGTGAGGTGAAAGGTGTGACTTCTGTCCGAGCAGTTGAATATACAGACGCTGTTGAATCAGTTTAGTATATAGACGCTGTAAAGTTCGGTAGGCGGACAGTTGAACGTGATATAAGTATATAGTGATATAAATATCGCGTAACAATCTACAGACCGGCAGTCTAAAATTGGAACGCGTAGTGAAATAAATAATTAGTAATATCGTGGAAATAAATAGCAGTGTTAATTGGTTAAATAAATAAATAGTGTTAGTGTTATCTAGTTAATTATAGTTTTTAGTCGTAATTAGTTTTTAATAATTGTTTAATATTAGTAATCGTCATTATTTAATTCCTTTTTTAATTGTTATTAATTAAAATAAACCTACATTTTAATTGGTGGTAGTTGTCTAATATTTGCACTTTACCCAGTTGAATAAAAACGTTGCAATAATATTATAACTAATAAACAAATAAATCATGGCGACTAATTACCAATTACAAAATGCACTAATCTGCTTTTTTCCAATATTCCACACGGGCATTCAAACCTCACAATAATAAAAACGCACTTACAGACACCACGCGCCCCATATAATTTTCTACATTTTCATTGTTATTATCGTGAGGACGTGTAGTACTAACGGTCAAGCTCAAACATATTGTATATGAATTACAATTACGTGACCAATAGATTTCCTATTGTAAACTGAAAAATAAAATATTGCGTTTCGACATCTCTCTTACTGTATATAACAGTAATTCTTAACCAGAGGGCTGCGGATCATAAGGGCTTCCAGAATGTTTGTTGGGGGTAGCAAAAAATTTATAGAACGACCAATGGTAGGGCGAATTAATGGGAGGGCAGAGCGCTCCCCCAAGCTCACCAAAGGTGTCCACATATAAGGGCATTAAAAAAGTCTTAATGGAAGAATAGGCCTCCACTCTCTCATCGTCCGGGGCCGCCAATTTTATATGGAAGATTTTAGCGGGGGCCGTAATAATTTTCAAAACGTTTCTGGATTTTAAAATTTTAAAAACTATTAACATAATATTTTTATTATTACCTTTCTCTACGGATGCCACAATAGCTATTTGTGTATTAAGAGCGCAAAGTGGGACATTGTCGATTGAGATATTGTTGTCTCGCGAAGCAGGAGCGCGGCATTCTCTCAAAATCGACAATGTCCATTTGCGCTCGAAACACACACAAGATTTTTTTCTACAGTCCTCCACCATAACAAAAAATAATAAAATGTACACTTTGTACTTACAGTACTATTCAATAGTTTTGCAGTGAAGATAGGAACGTATTCAAATATGACTACAAGATATTGTTTTGGCTTTCGTTTCTACAAAAAATTAATGCCAATTTTGTAATGAATATTATAAGTTTTTGTATAATTTATTTGTTTCAAGTACATTAAACTAGTGCAGTGGAAAAGTGGATGTCCATTGGGAGCGTTCACGCCAAACTTTTGCAGGTGGCAGCAAAACTGTTCACACAATTTTTTTATATTTAATTTTAATTTATCGTAATTTTCCATTCTTCTTGAGCTATTGCTTCAATCTAATCTAAGCATTTTATACTTTCATTTTTGTAAATAAATGCCCTATTTTGTTTTCACAGCAGTGCGGCATTTTCTTTGGTTATGTAATATACCGACAGAGCAGTTATATGTCAGACTGACTTGTGAAGGTGGTAAATGTGTAACTCCAGTGCCATAGTTCCTCACTAAACGTTGCCATTATGAATGTAGACAAGTGACATTTCTCAACATTGTATAGTTAGAAATTTGGACAGCGAGCGTTTTTCTACTTTATCGCGCATGAGCGGCAAAGTCACATTTTACGTTGACAAAAGAAAGCGCAAATAGCTTCTTTTCTATAGATTGTAGAAAAAAGATGTTAACATACTTAGACAGCAGCACTAGTTACTACAAAGTATCAATATCTATATTATTGTCTAAAAGTGACGAATTGACATTTTATTATTAAAAACTATGAAAATAATTTTTTTTAAATATTTGCATTACATTGATTTACGAAAATTAATATATCACTGAATATAGTTATAGTCAATTAAATTTGCGTTTGTAAATATGTACCTAACTGAAAAAATAAATACATAATTTGAAATTATGCATGATATTAACACCTGTAAATATATATATATATATATATATATATATATATATATATATATATATATATATATATATAAATATATATATATATATATATATATATATATATATATATATATATATATATATATTCATAATATTAAATAAACATTTACATACATATATTTCAATAACCTAACTTTTAAATTCAATAATTATAAATTAACTTTACGTAAATGTTTAATATCATGATGAGAATGTTAACAAAATTTACGACACAAGAAGACTACAACAGCAAATTCGTAGACAGATTTCAATCCATAATAAATTATAACCTTGAAACACGCCCCAACTTGGAACTCAAGGGCATTTACATATGTAATGTGTATAGTTTACGTTATACCATAGGGCATTGTAAACGCACGATTTGGGTCAGATTTAAACCTAAATTATTCGTTTACCTTACACCTAACATCTTATTTCTTATTTAGTGCACTATTCTAGACAGAATGTCTAGAATAACAATCTAGTGATCTGAACATCAATCTGGTTTTACAATACGAATAAATGAATTACTAATTAACAAAAAAAATAGCCCTTTACATTTACTAATTCCTATGTTTACATGCAGTTTAGCAGTTTTCAAAATGGTTTCAGTTTTCTTTTATAGTAGTTTTTTTTTTTGGATTCAAGCTTCGATGTAGTTCTTAACAATTTATGGTTGTGGATACATATTTGACGACGTTTCGGCCTTGGTTAAGGTCATTATCAAGTCAGACCATGTAAATTACATATAGTCAAAATTATATGAATGAGTTACAATATAAAAAATCTAGTGTGACCAACACAATACCTCCCGCCATTTACAGCCCGAGTCACAAAAAAGATTAAGTTAATCTTTACTTTTGGATTAGCGAATTATACTCTAATTTTGACAGTTTATTTCTTAAAATATAGTCTAATCTAATCCACTTATTTTAAAACCCCCCAACAGGATTAAATCCCAATTACACAGTGGGTTCACATTCAAACACATCCATGCCTTAGTGGGATTCAAACCCAAAGCCCCGAGGGCACTCATGACATGAGGCGTTGCTCTAACCATTGAGCCACCGGAGCTATAATAAAATGAAGATTAAATTTGAAATACCGGGATAGAATAGAATTCGCTAATCCAAAAATGAGGATTAGCTTACACATTTTTATGAATCGTTAATTTTTATTAATCTAAATACATACCTACATATTTACTTATGCTGGAAACTGTATTGAATTCCTTTTCTATGGTTCTATTTACTTTTCTCTTTTTAAAACGTTACTAATATTATTTTGAAATGATTAGTTCTTTCATAGTGATATTTATCTGTCAGTTACATACATTTGAATAACTGCGTTTTGTTTGTTTAAAGCATAGGCTCCGGGATTTAAATTATAGATAATTTAGAAATTTATCCATAAAATATATAGAAAAAGTATTAATGCAAATCTATTCGCAATCGTAGATAAAATTTTCCCTCTAGTGGCGCAAATCGGTACTACGGTAAGCAATCGTACAAGCGCCATATTGAATAAGTGACAGCTGAGTGAGTAGTGTAGTAATTAAAAATTAAATAACTTATCGCCTTCATATAAATAAGTTTTTAAACTCGGTTTGTATACATAGTCAACAAAACTCAGTGAATAATGTGAACTGTCATATGTCAAACCCATCGTTTGGCGGCCATCTTGTTTCGAAAATCAGTGCCGCTATCGTTGATTTCGATTGCGAATAGAAAATTTAATAATCTTTAATTTTTATAATAACATTAATCTCGAAAAAATAACATTTAAAGGTATTTTTCGAAGAAAAGTGCCATTTCCGGTTATCCGATTGTCACCAAAATCTAATGGGCTCTTTCCATTACAGAAAAAGTTCGAAATATAAGGTTTCAAAATTTTCTGAATGATAGTATTTGAGTTAGAGTGGAGGATCCACACACACATATACACAGGCATCATCGTGAAAATGTTAAAATTGCATTCTAGGGATCTTAAAACGTGGTCATTTACCAAAATCTCGATATGCGATTTTTAGCACCATCCCTATACCTCCCTTACCAAGTGTAGCGGGAAGTAAAAAGGATTTAATTTATATCTTTTAAAACCATGTTGAAACACAACCTGCGCAGGTTGCGGAGTCAAGTTGACTGAGGATTTTTTTTTACAGTTCTCCATGAAAGTTACATATAAGTACAAAGCCTATCATCTACTGTGAAAACAAGAAACTCAATGACAACCCATACTGAACTTTGACCCGTCAAGGAGCAAATAAAAAAACACGAAATTCAAAATTTTTAGAGAACAAAGAGAAGTTTAATATTGGGATATAATGTTTTTGATTAATTATAGTCTGATTTTACGTTAATTGTTTTGTCATCTAAATTGATATAACAACTTTCTAAGAACAATCTTTTGTTTATATTGGTTTTGTGATGAAGTATTTTGTAGTTTCGGATATCTAAATCGTGTTCTAGGTTTCAGTTTTCAGTCACAATTACGAGAAACTGTTTACATGCAGTTTTCAAAACAAGTTTACAGATAGATTTGAAAACAGTTTTGGTGCATGCGCATTTGGCTTATGTAAGTGAGAGATCCTCTTCACTCCAAATACTTCGTTGTGCCATTATTCCAATTATTTTTGTTACTTCGTACCACTACGCACTAAAACTATGGAACTATCAGTTAATTTGTAGGTTAAAAACACAAAGCGCAGAAACGTTATGCTATGTACGCTTGCGCAATATGGAAACTGAATTTAAGTGTATAATTACTGAGTTTGTTTACATGCAGTTTTAAAACCGTTTTGTTTTGAAAACGCCATGTATACAGTGTCAAAACGGTTTTGAATTATTCATGGGTTGGACTTGAAAACTAGTTTTAAAACTACTCATGTAAACACTTAAAATTCAGTTTCACTGCGCATGCGTACAGAGCACAACATTTCTGTCGCTTTGTGTTTCTAACCTTCAAATATATTCACAGTTGTGTAGTTTTAGTGCGTAGAGGTTCGAAGTATAAAAAATAAATGGAATAATAGCAAAACGAAATATTTGGAGTGAAGAGGATCTGTCACTTACATCAGCTAAATGCGCATGCGCCGAAACTGATTTCAAATCAATTTTTAAACTTTTTTTGAAAACTGCATGTAAACAGTTTTGCATAATTTTGACTGAAAACTGAAACCATTTTCAAAACTGCACGTAAACGTAGTAAATGACTAGTTTTGAAACTAGTTTTCAAGTCAAACCTATAAATTTTGTTTAGGTTCGCGATAACTCAAAACCGTTTTTATACTATATGCTTGATGTTATCAAAACCAAAAACGTTTTGAAAACGGTTTCAAAACTACATGTAAACTCGGTAAAGGTGAAAATTTCAATAAATTTCACTGAATATGGAAAATAGTTCACTTAAAATTATTAATAATTATCTTGAAGCCCTTAAAAAATAAAAAAAAATAAAACTGGCATTTTATTCAAACAAATTTGAATAGCGGCAAGCATTGTGACGTCAAACATTCAAACCAATGCACAAGCAACCTGGCATAAACCAGATGTAAACTCGAAACAAGTGTTTGAAATGAAATGAAATTCCAAATACATGCACACTAAAAGAAAGAGGCGCGCCTATACCTATGGAATGTTTGACACTCGAATTCAAACGTTTTTCAAAAGGAAAATTTTAAAATTAAATTTTTTATTATGTTCTGCATTTTTAAATCGCAAAATTGTGTATTTTGTAACAAATGCGTGAAGTTGATTTTTTTACAGGACATTTTAGCCGAAGGTGAAAAAAACATTTACAACAACCTAATAAAAATTTGATTCGTGCCAAAGATTCTTATGTGCGTAATGCGTAAAATAAAGTCTATAAAAAATGCATCACTATTAAAAAAGTCAGACTTTACTTCACATATGGGCACGGAAGTAATATAGTTATTTATACAATATTAGTAAAAATGTTTTATTTCACGAATAGGAAAGTCAAATAGACCCGTTTAGTGTGACGTCACGAAGATTTCCACTGGCGGATTTAAAGGTAAGCAAAGGGACACTTGCTTCCTAGGCCCTCGTGAGAAAGGGCCTTCGGGTCCTTATCTGAAAGGGCGTCAGGTCCCCATCAAACAAAATTTATAAATATATTTTCATTAGACGAACAAAATCAAAGTATCCAAGTTAATATTACTCGTTACAAGTAAAATAATATTGATGCAACCATAAAGAGATTTAGTTTTTAGTCGCGAATGTAATGTGCTCATTTTTGATATTTAATTTAATTAATATGTCGCGCGTAGGGATGTATTCTATCTTTAGATTTGGCCGGCCCGATTTCGAGGCGATCATCGAGTCGGGTTTATTTTCATTTTTGGGCCGATCATTTGGCAAAGTTGAGGCGAGTCGGACTTACCATATTGGCCTTACTTGAAGAATTCCGGGCCTCCTAAAGCCGGGATCGATTTGAAGTCAGTTTTCAAGCCGAGCCTTCTTATTTATTGTCGAGTCGATCTTCGAGTCTGGCTGAGATATTTTTCTCGGATAGAGTAGATAGTGATGCACAACGAGGCTAGAGTACTCTCGCATCTCGTCTCGTTGCATTATGCGAGACGAGACCGAGAGCGAGATTGCAATTTAAAATTCGAGGCGAAATCGATATAACAACTTCGAGAAGCGAGAAATCTCGCGAGAGTCTCGCAATAAAAAGTATTTGTAACTTTATTGCTTTAATTCATACATTCAATGAAAAATGTACCGTACAGGGAGTGGAGTCGACGGTAATTCGGGCATAGAACACGTGAATGTGAAAATTATATGAATTGACTATATTTTTTTGAGTCTATCTAGAGTCGAATGATATCGGTCGCAGAGCGAGGAAATGCAAAATAAAGACTAAATCGGTTTTGCATCTAATAGAACTAGTTTTTCTCCAACATATCAGCTCCTAATTCATCCCAGTTAAAACTACAGTTAATAAAATTCTTAACGTCCCTGAAAAGTATAGGATCTTATATTAAGCGTCGATAGGAGCCAACACGGAGTGAAGAAGAGTGATTGGTTGCCAGCGGGTTCCCAGTGTAGCGCTTTTTTATAATTATACCTTACTTATAGTGGCATATAGTTAACGATAAAGTGTAGAAACTTTTAGTTACAAAAAAGAATTTTTTTTATGTTTAAATAGTTTTACTGATGACAGAATGTATTAACAGATGTTCGTATTGAAATAATTTGGTGACTAGAATTTAGTGTTTCGTCTCTTTATTATAGGTATACGACTGTAAATACACGGAAGACAGAACGATTTGGTGCGAACTTGTCGTTTGTAGTTCAACTGATACATAAATACCGAGGTAAATACGTAGTGCGCAAGTGCTTATTTTTACAACGAGACTCTCGCAAGACTCGAGAACGAGACGAAACCCAAAAAAATGTGCGAGAACGAGAGCGAGATCAAGATTGCAGATCCGAAAACGAGACGAAATCGATATTTTATATTTCTCGTCTCGTCTCGTCTCGCGTACATCACTAAGAGTAGACCCAAATCTTAAAACCTGACCGGGCTTGGTCCGAATACATCTCGCCTGGGGGCAGTAATCCGGTAAATGTTAAACACCAAATAGGAACTTTTAAATTTCTGAGGACATTTATAAATCAAGAACGTAAAGAATATATTTCTAACCACGAATATTGTTCAACCTTACGCCTTTCATTGTTCAATGAAATTTCTTTTACTTCGATTCGACAGTTTAATTTTTGACAATACAAAGTGACAAATATTATAATTGTAAAGCCAAATTCAAGCAACTAAATATTAAGAAAGTTTACTTGATTTTTCGACTTGTCCTATTATTTTCTGTCCACCACGGTACATATATTTAATAACAAATAATTAGTATAGTGTACCACCGACAGGAAAATAATTTTGAGAGTGTAATAAGAACAACAAGAGACAACAAGCTCAGAAATTAGCAGTTAGCCTGTAAAGCGCAGAATAAAATAAGTGCGAAATGTATAAAAGATACGCGTGCACTAGTCACGTTCACTAGAGAATAAAACAGTGAAATAATGTAGAGCGGTAGATATAAATAAAACCAAACATAAACATAACTCAATAATATAATAAATATATCATCATGGCTTATTTCTCGTCGCATATTTCGGTAATAATTACGATAGGTGTTACTTCACTGACTCCCCATGTTGTTGCAGATAGATAGAGTATCCCGCCTGTCAAATCGAAATCAAAAACATGATTAAATATCACTTATTTCCATCAATTTTATTTGAGAAGTGACAGTTGATATTTTTTTACCCTATTATGAACTGTGTGCATTCTAACTTGTCAGAAGAGAGCAGAATTTAATTCCCTAAGCAACGCATTTTCTTACCTGAAACGCATTATAAAATTCATTAAAAAGTAAAAAGACTGCCAGAACGATAAAAAACAACAAAAAGGTTGAAGATTTGATTTGAACAGAACGAAGGATGAAAGTTTTAGTGATTACCTACAAATGATGTGGAGATTCTAGATGTAATGCGATTTTTAAACCTTCATCTAAATTGAAAATGATCTGTAGTTCTAGAAAATCTTTATTGTTATTGTAACACGAGGGGGGTGCGCAAGATGTTAGTACTACTAGTGTTGATTGTTTTCCCCAACGATGACACAATTAGAATTTATGGTCATGGACAATTCTTGAATTTATAACTACTAGTTTTATATTTACATACGAGTATTATTATTTACATTTACACTGCAACTTGCACTAACTTAATTACTTTATTCTGTACTAATTAAAGCCAACATAATAAAATCCTAAAGATGCCGTTGCATCCTTAGGCCAAAATACTCGAGCTACGCAGAACGCGAGCCAAAACTTAAACTCTTATTTGTTTACTATCTGAGTACAGACGTCTGCTCGATGTAACAAACTAATACCGACTCTCTCTAAAACAAAGCGCTATCTTCAGTACAGGATTAACAATGTCCCATTTTGCGCTTTTAATACACAAATAGCTATTTCACAATTTTTTACCAGTTCAAAGTTGGTGTGAAACAATTGTAGAAGCAAGAACGAAGAAGATCATTAAAAAAATGAAGATTTGAATGAATCCACTGATGTTAAATTTTGGGAAATCGCAAAAAACTGTTTTGATATGTTCTAATAAAGTAATAAATGAATAATTATATAAAAGCATCAATACACATATTATGATGAGAATAATGAAACAAACCTACTTTGTTTAATAAAAAAAATGAATTAATAATGTCAGAATTTAAATTTAAGGAATGGATTTGTCTAGTTCTGATTTTGTACTTGGATTTTTTCGGGTAAAGTATTTGATTTCAGAGCGGATTTCATGGAACTTACTTCATAAACTTCTTTTATTTTGGATTTATAAAATTAAAAACCTTAGTCAAATTACACGATCAAAACTTGAAGACAATCAAACTATTAAATCGGGGATCTAACCAACTGCATCCCACAAATTGATACTGTAACGTGTGAGCCCCGCTGCTACGCTGAACAAGCGTTTAAGTATAGACGCAATCGCGCTAGCAGCCGGGCTACGTAAACAAACAAGCCGCGACGTGTTTAATTACTTCCCGTCGCCTGAACCTTTTGTGTTCATTGTTATTATGCGGTCGAACATTCTAGAGCTCTCTAAAAGTTAATGGCAGCTGTATAAAAGGGACGCAGCTATGCTCGGGAGTTAGGTAGTTAGTTACGTAGGGAGAGTCATAGAGACATTTACATGGAGTGTTAGAGAGTAAAGTGTTAGTAAGAAGCACAGCAGTATCGTGGTGAGCCTATACAGTCTAGTGTCGAGTAGATACTCGGGACGTTACTGGTATACCGGGATAACTGTGAAAGTGAATACTCTGTAGTATTGAACAGTATTAAGAAGCTAGGTATACGAGGGTAGTAACGGCGAGTGAAACTGAATACTCGGCAGTGGTGTTGAAGAATTGTGGCATACGGACAGTCGGTGATACTGAGACTATGGAAGTGAGAGAGTTACATAAATAGACACAGTGTGGTGAAAGAGGTGACTTCTGTCCGAGCAGTTGAATATACAGACGCTGTTGAGTCAGTTGAGTATATAGATGCTGTGGAGGTCGGTAGGCGGACAGTTGAACGAGATAGTGTAATAAACAGTGACATAAATAGTCGTGTTAATTGTTAAATAAATAAATAGTGTTAGTGTTATATAGTTAATTATAGTTTAATAGGTCGATTCTTTTCACATCTGTAAATCTTACAGATCTGTAAATTTGTAAATAATGAACAAAATCGCATCGGAACCTGCCATTTTTATTAATAATTTTATATTAATCAACAGAAATAGATGCGTTTTTGTCAGACTTTTACAGATTTACAGATCTGTAAGACTTACAGATGTGAACAGAATCGACCCATTAGTCTTAATTAGTTTTTTTAATAATTGTTTAATATTAGTAAGTAAGAGTCATTTTCATTATAGTTTAATAAACACTTATTTTAATTAGTAATAATTGTCTAATATTTACACCCAAATAAATAAAAACGTTACAATACTGTATACAGAATCCTCTTTACCTAAAAGTCCTGTGAAGGATCATTATATTTTTAATGTTTTTCCTATAGATCATTGCATCTTTAAGTTCTTTGTTAGGCTCTAAATCAACGGATTTTTTAATTGTATTATGTTCGCCCCATCACTCTTAATTAAGTATAAGTTATTGAAATTATTTGAAAATTTGATAGATAATAAAATCCAATAGATCTATTTCCTTATTAAATTATTGCAAAGAATCAATTGGCATTATTAAATAAAATGTACCTATAACCAATGGGACCACATGACTTCCAAACCGCTGCTTGATTGGCTAATTTGGATTTGCTAGTATTAGACACCAACCGGTTGTGGATTTCTCGGGTTTTGAAACTAACCTGATATTTTAAACGTAAAAAAAAAAATTCGACTTGGTGGCTCAGCGTGTTAGCGCACATTTCGTAGCTCGCAGTGACGTCACCCGAACCATTTTCCGTCCGTACGATTCCCGTCGACCGATAGTGTGTGATTTGTCGTAAAAATAAATACACTCGGATGCTATAAGCTGGCCACGTATACATATTAAATAAATGTAGCAATGGCTGATATCCAACCCGCAGTACGGCAGTGGTAAAACACTGCGGCTTGGTGAGTCCGGTTGGAGGGTAAACGGCGACAACTGTATACAAGCCCTAAATAGAAAAAAATATCGTAAGGATATGTTGAGTTTTGGTACGTAACATCACACAAAGTTATAGAGAATGAAAAGACAAATCCGTTGCAGTATCAAACTCATTTTTAGCCAAAAATGAATTTGTCGTGTTTTGAAACTAAGTGATTCATTTGTACAGAACAACAAAACGAAAGATGAAATTTTTAGACTTTAGTGATTACAAATAAAGTGGTGTTACCAGATGCAACAAAATAAAATATTATTTTCCTTCATATATGGGTAGATAACATTATAAATCTAAATCGCCCTCATACAATTATTAAACGTATTTCATTTCAAATGTCTCCATTCCCGCCTAGTATAATCCACCGCTACAGTGGCGCCACCAACACCAGATAATCGATGCGGCGCAGGAGCGCTATGGACGCATGCGCGAGGAAGAGGCAATGCGTCGCGCGGTGACCCGGTTAACGCGCCGAGGGTTGGACGCCGCTGCACTGCAACTGACCTCAGCCCGTCTGACCTTCACATGCGACGTGCAGGTGCATGCACGTGAAGGTACGGATAAGGGTGGGTGACAACGCAGACAAGACAAGGGAAGGATAGTTGGCTGGACTCATTTGCATTTTAGGATATTTTTATTTTTGATATAAAAACGAAGGATTTATAATTATTAATATTAAATATGTACGAGGTGTGTTCAAAAAATATCGCGAATTTTGTGTTTTTTCAAAAATTATTTATTTATTCATGAATATCTATTTTGTCCCCTTCAAAGTAATCCCCATGAGATATTATACACTTGTGCCAACGGTTTTTCCAATCTTCAAAGCACTTCAAAAAATCATTTTTTTTTTATCTTGTTCAGCTCCTCCTTCGATGCCGTCTTTATCTCGTCAAGCGTAGCGTAACGTCGTCCTTTCATGGGCCTCTTCAGTTTAGGGAACAAGAAAAAGTCACAGGGGGCCAGATCTGGGGAATACGGTGGCTGCGGCATCATTAGTGTGTTGTTTTTGGCTAAAAAGTCGCGCACAAGCAACGATGTGTGAGCAGGGGCGTTATCGTGGTGCAAAAGCCAATTTTTGTTCTTCCACAAATCCGGGCGTTTCTGGCGGATTGCTTCGCGCAAATTGCGTATAACTTGCAGGTAATATTCCTTATTGACCGTTCTACCCTGTGGCAAGAACTCATGATGCACCACGCCCCTGCAATCGAAGAAAACTGTCAGCAAAACTTTCACATTCGACCGAACTTGGCGCGCTTTTTTCGGTCTTGGTTCGTGCGGCAGCTTCCATTGAGATGATTGAACTTTGGTTTCCACGTCATAACCATAAACCCACGATTCGTCACCAGTTATGACCCTCTGGAGCAAATTTGGGTCGTCGCGGACAGAGTCCAACATCTCATTAGCAATGTTCATGCGATGCTGTTTTTGGTCGCAATTGAGCAATTTTGGTACAAATTTCGCGGCGACCCGTCTCATGCCCAAATCATTGATAAAAATCGAATGGCACGAGCCAATCGATATGTTTAGGTCCTCAGCAACTTCTCTAACGGTGATTCGACGATTGGCCAATATCATTTTCTCCACTTCATTAATTTTTTCGTCTGTTGTTGAAGTGCTCGGGCGTCCGGCACGCTTTTCGTCGTTCACATCTTCTCGGCCTTCTGAGAACATTTTGTACCACCGATAAACGTTGCTTTGGTCCAAGGTAGCTTCTCCGTATGCCACAGTCAACATTCGGAATGCATCCGCGCACTTAATTTCGTTTTTCACACAAAATTTGATACAGGTTCTTTGTTCCATTTTTTTGAATAGGTAAAAATCGAAGACGATCCAAAACACGTGCAAGCAAAGCAGCTGTCAACAATTAAGTGAACATTCAAAATGGCCGAGCTTGTCGACATAAGTGAGAGACATGAGTACCAACATAAATCCACAAAAAGATCGAAATTCGAATATACGTAACCCGCGAAAATTCAAAATTCGCGATAGTTTTTGAACACACCTCGTATGTCTTTTCTGGGTGTGCCTTTCTAGTTTTTCCTCCCGTTACCCTAGATAAGGGATGTGTATATGGGCGATATCGCGAGGCAGTACGTAATATAAATGTAATAATTATTTAAGTATCAAGGTCAGTAAGTACTTCCGGTAGAAGAGCATTTTCTGTACGATCGACGCCAACAATTAAAATGAATAAGATGAAAATTATTTTGAAATGTTAAAATTTTTTGTTGTCATTTTGAAAGTAAGTTTTGATCGTTGTTTTTATGTGCTTACCGCCTCCTGATCAGTAAGTGAGACATCACTTACCGATCAGTAATTTGTAAATAAACCTTACTGCATTCGGTAAACACTTAAAAAAACGATCGTGCAAAAAAGTTCCGTTTCTAATGACACCTTTTTATTTTTACTTTGAATGTCATAATGACATTCTTTTTCGCATTAGTGCGTATATTTGTCACTTGCGATATTGTAATAATTCACTTTTTTACTTCCTTGTATAGTAAAGGAAGTATTGTAATCGTGAAAAATTTCGGTTTTCAGATTTCAACGGAAATATCCATTTTGACCATCCCTGAATCCATTTTGACTAATTTCGTCGTGAGGTCTGTACGCACGTACGTATCTCGCATAACTCAAAAACGGTAAGCCGTAGAAAGTTGAAATTTTGTATTTAGGACTATTATGACATCTAGTTGTGCACCTCCCTTTTTGGTTATTACATAATTTCCAGAATTGAAGCCTATAATAGATTTTAATGAAAATAGTATATTATGTTATTAGGAGTAGAAAGCGGTAGGGCGTTCTACTCCGAATGACATATACTACTTTTTCTTCAAGCGTTTCAAATAATTTTTTGACATTTTTTTGGAATTTATTTACTTGTGAAATTTGCAATTTTAGTCAAAGCTGGCTGTGTACTGTGTACACTACAAAACACAAACGATTCAACTGTCAAATAACAATTTTCAATATGATCTGTGTTGCTGTGGCTACTGCCGCCGCCAGCGGTGAACTAAGAAACTAACATTTTTTTTACTAGTACAACAATAACAACATTTTTGTACTAGTAAGACAATGAATATCTTCTACAGCGTGTGTACTGTAGCATATTATAATACGCTTGAAGAAAAACTATTTTATTTGACTATTTATATGGTATGGTTTTAACAACAAGTACTCAGCAGACTCACTCAATGTGGAACGAATGCGGTATTTCGCTACCGAAAATCGGTTACTTAGGTTATAAGGAGTGAGAAAAATTTGTAATATATTAATTATTTATTATGTATTTTTAATTATTTATGTATATTGTATATGGTTTGGAAACGAATAATAATAAAAATAATAATAACCATCGTGTTCACCAGACATGGCCCACTATTACTTTTTCCTTTTCCTTATGATGAAAAGGGCATTGAAAGAACAACGTTTTGCGATCATACAAGACATAAAAGCAAATTCGGTAAAGGAACTGGATACTATGAATAAATTATTACTTTTTGATACAAATAAATTTCTTTTTATCAAACTTCGTAAATACATAAATCGTACGAAACCACGTCAGAACTCAACTACAAAATTCAGTATTACTTGGAGTTAGAAATCCCCTGTCTAAACAATTGAAGCATTAAATCTAATTAAAACTTAAAACTATTTATTAACTTTCTCAAAACTTTTACCAACTTGTCAATTCCGTTAATCAATAAAAATTAAATTGAACAAAGAAATGAACAATCACAATTTTCCACTCCTACGAGTATTAATTAAATTATAAAATAATGATCTTTGGCAGTTTCCCAAAAAATACAAGTAACAATAACAAAACTTAGTTCTATAACTTTCCTTATTTGAGAAATGAGTTAATTCCATGATTCAATTCTGTAATCCAACGCAGGTGTGTTTATCTGAATTCTGAATCATGCGAAATTAACCTTAACTTGTTTTGTCACCATGAACATGGGTACTCAGACTCATGTAGATTCAAGATTCAAGCAAATGTAACCTAATTAGAATTCAATGAATACAGCACGAACAGTACGTCTGGCGTAATTCTCTGAATATATACTACGTACGAGTAAACCTTACAATTTCAAAATAAAAACTGTATAAAATGATTTCTACTGTAACATTATTTTAACGCTAAAAAGCAAAGGCAAAAAATCTTGATAATTACATATTTCTTTGAATGCATAAGAAGTTATTACAAATATAACCAAGGTAGCTAAGAAAAATAAATGAATGTCAAAACTACAGCTCAATTGATTTAAGAGAAATTAGGAAAAAATATTGAAAGTATATGCTTAATAATAAATATTAATAAAGAAATAAAACAACATAAATGAAATACTTCGGAAATAAGGGGATTTTTGTTATAGCAGCTCGTCACTCATATGAAATCCATATATATTATTTTGATTGGCGACTCACAGACGGCCTATAAATATATAACGAATACCCAGTTAGGGGCAGAGCCTACTACCAATGGAAGTAGAGAAATTCAAATAGCGGAGGCGTGGCTATCAGTCCAGTAATGCAATTCTCAAACAGTTTTTATTTGAATATAAATATTTTGCATTTATTTATTTCCAATTATAAATCATGTAAACTTGTACAGTATAATAATATTAATTTATTTTTTATAAGTATAATTTAGAAATAGGATATATTTCAAGAAGATTTAGGTCCACGAAGAAAATAGTTCGATATAAAAACTTATATTCGTGACGTCACATCTATATTTTCAAATTTCGGAGTAGTATAACTCGCTTATTAATAGGAATTTTTTCACCGTATTTTCACCGACAGTCTTAGTTTTACATATACGTTCAGATGAAATTATATTTAAAAAACGATGGAATCCCCTATTCGTTATCTGTTATCAGTAATTTTCCATGCAGTTTTAAAGTACGCACGTCGTACTGAAAATACAGTTAACAAGAGAAAATTTCCTAGCCATGATATTTTACGATTTTAAAAGTTCGCTCTCCCCAAAACAATGCATCGAAAAGCTTCTGGATGCTTTTGGATATAAAGCACCTAGTATCAGGTCTGCTCAAAGCTGGTACAATGAATTTAAATTTCTTCGAGTTTCTCCCTAGTGATGCACGCGAGACGAGACGAGAAATATAAAATATCGATCTCGTCTCGTTTTCGAATCTGTAATCTCGATCTCGCTCTCGTTCTCGCACATTTTTTTGCGTCTCGTCTCGTTCTCGCACGAGAGTCTCGCGAGAATCTCGCTATAAAAATAAGCGCTTGCGCACTACGTATTTACGTAACAATTTAACTACAAGAGAAATTCGCACCGTGTATTTGCAGTCATATAAGTATAACTACAATAAAGAGACGAAGCACTAAATTCTGGTCACCAAATTATTTAAATACGAACATAATGTTTATTCAGTTACGGTCATCAGAAAATGTGACAAGGTTGTAAATAACTTAATTTACCTCTAAAATATCCAATTTATCATCAAATTGGGATCTCTAAACTATTTCAATACGAATATTTGCTAATACATTCTGTCATCAATAAAACGAATTAAATATTAAAAAAAAAAAAATCTAACTAAAAGTAGGAACCTACAATTTATCGTTAAATGTATGCCACTATTTAAGTAAGATTTAATCATAAAAAACCGCTACATTGGCAACTCGCCGGCAATAAGTAACTCCGATTCTCTCCGTGTTGACTTCCATCGACGCTTAATATAACATCCTTTACTTTTCAGAGGCGGCAATTTTTTTTATTATTCGTAGTTTTAACTGGGGTGAATTAGGGGCTGAAATATTGGAGAAAACATTTCCTCGCCCTGGGACCGATACCAATCGAAAGCGACTATAGATAGACTCAAAAAAATATAGTGAATTCATATAATTTTTCACATTCACGCGTTCTATGCACGAATTAGTGTTGACTCCACTCCTTGTACGGTGAATTTTTCATTGAATTTATGAATCAAAGCTATAAAGTTACAAGTACTTTTTATTCGAGAATCTCGCGAGATTTTTCGCTTCTCGCAGTTGTTATATCGATCTCGCCTCGAATTTTAAACTGCAATCTTGCTCTCGTTCTCGTCTCGTATAATGCAGCGAGACGAGACGAGATGCGAGAGTACTCTCGCCTCGTCGTGCATCACTATTTCTCCCAATGACGATTTACGCGAAGATCGGCCAATTTCTGCAGTTACGGATGAAAACATAGCTGCTATTCGTACAATGATTAAAGAAGACAAACGTGTCACCTACAGAATTATACGGGCTACTTTGGGCATTGGAATGACTGCTATAAATAAAAGTTTGTTCGATCATCTAAAAGGCAGGAACGTTTGTTACCGTTGGATACCTCATCATTTAAATGATGGTCAAAAACAACATCGTGTGGAATGGTGCATTAAAACATTAAAAAAGTACAACGAAGGTAAATCTAAAGCAGTGTATGATATTATAACAGGTGATGAATCATGGATGTATGCATTTAAACCTGAAACAGAACGACAATCAGCTCAATGGGTCTTTCCAACAGACCGCAATCCTGTCAAAGTAAAGCGAGTTCGAAGTGTTGGTACAAAAATGATTGCCTCCTTTTTCTCAAAATTCGGTCCTACTGTCAATATTGCATTAGAAGATAGGAAAACAGTAACTTCTAATTGATACATAACAATTTGTTTGTCACGAGGGTTTGAAAAAGTGCGTAAAAATAGGCCTCGAAGCAAACTAGTATTTCATCAGGACAATGCATCATCACATACTGCTACGCAAACTAAAGCCTATTTAAAAGAATCAAATGTGGAATTACTGAAGCACCCACCGTACAGTTCTGACCTTACAATTTCTTCCTATTTCCTACAAGTGCAAATGAAGCGGTTGAAGCCTTTGAAAACATGGTCTCTCAAGTGTCTCAAGAAGAATGGATTTCTTGCTTGCAAATAGGTTTTATCGAATGCACAAATGTGTTGAGTGAAAACAACAAAAAATAATTCCTGGAAAATTTTGTTTTCTATCAATAATTTGCAGAAACTTTCGGTGCTACTCTCGTATGAGACCAACTACTATATTTTGTCATGCTCGGAATCGAACCTGAATATCTGGCTGCAAATTTATATGTATAATCAACATTTATTCAAATTCGTAGAACATAGAAATAACGTATTATTGGCTTTACATACATGTAAATCTGGTTGCCTCTAGATTTATAAGTTTTCATATTTCAAAACCCAACTGTGATCGCACATAATACAATTTATTACCAAAAATATTTTGACCCGGTAAGCCTTACCGGGTCAAAATATGAGATACAATGTTAAAATTTTCAATTAGTGTTTTACTTTGCAAAGTTCTTCTGGCATATTTTGACGCTTCTTTTATAAAAACAATTTTTAAAAGATAGGTACGTTAAATAAAATTATAATTTTTTTTTCCTACTATAATTTGATGTCTGTTAATAAAACGCAATAAAACCTGTTTTTTGTTTTTTAAATAAAACCCATTTTTAAAATAAACTCGGTTTTTTCAACACTGGTTAATCGTTCTTTGAAATTAACGCTTTCACAACACAATTTGTATTTCAATATATATTTAACTTTTCAGACCTCTTTGAAGAATCCAATTTTTTCCACATTGTTACACGCGAACCTATTCAAAACAGTCATGATAGAACCAACATCAAGTTTGTTGCTACCTAATAAAAACCCAATCATCCTGCAATCATCCACCAAGAATCCATCGCTAACTACGTTTCTCGCGCCATCTATGTGTAGTGCAGCGCACTACCCGCTGGTTTTGCCTGTGTGTACTGACAGCGTTAGTTCAGCACGCAGCCGCGAGGTTTGTATTGGGATTGCGGTTCGTGGCTGTGCCACCGGCAACCGGCACGAACACACTACAAATTGCAAATCTTTACCCCCGACCACCCACACATATCATACACGTACATACATGCAGATGTACGCGTAATACATACACGTATGCTCATGCTCTTATACTCTTATGTAATTTGACCCCTGTGGTGCACTCTCCACGCCAGCAATGAGTGCCCATGAGGTGACGCCTGGTAAGCGCCCGCATGGTGCAAATATATCATCTATACCGATATCTGTTAACAAAAACAGAGTGGCACACCCAGCAATGGGTAATAAGAATAAGCCGTGATGATATATTTATATTTGTTTTATTTTATTAATTTTGTGTGACGTCATACCTGCAATTTTACTTCGCCTACAGACTAAAGTTGTTTTCCCACTCCTAATATCGTAAGTACGCTATTAGGACATTGTTTGTAGGGATGTATGTTTATTTTACTGTCAAGATATCGATTTCTATTAGCGACGGGAAGTAAGGATTGTTCTTACTTCCCTACAGCTGAATTTAACTCCCTATTTGGGAAATACCAACAGTTAGATATTTTAAACTTGTGTCAAATATTTATTCATTTTTATAATTTATAATTTTGAATTTAATTTCTATCAAATTGTCCTTATTTCATAAATATTTCCATTCAAAAGTAACCGTTGACGTGACTAATGTGACAGATGATAGCGTTTTTCTTCTTAAATTTTCCATGGAATAATTATAGATTCTTTTTTTAATGTAACAATTTTCAACTGTACTCTTTGACAGCCTTGACATATCTGGCAGTGAAAATGAACAGGTAAAAAATATACCATCGGGAGTGGAAAAAAATCTAATATGCAACACGAGATGTAGGTACGTTTGACCACTCTCGACTCTCGAACTTATTTGCTAGCCCTCGCTATCACTCGGGCGTAAAATCGTCCTCGATTAGTAAATGGTACGTACATCTCTTGTTGCATATATAACTATTTTATCTGCTTGAAGACTGTAACAAAATTGCAGTTGTGACGTCATATCATTATAGTGCTAACAATTTTTATTAAAATTTGAATGAAAAGTTATATATTTTAAAAATATTTTGATACAAAATCATTTAAAATCAGCCATATTTTCATAATATGACAAAATATATGCAACTTTTTTTTAGTACCGGACCCCATTATGGAGAAAAAGACAAGTACCTACATGGTGGATATTTTTTTCTATTTCGGTGTCTTTGAGTGTATAAACGCACGAAAAGCACGCCGTAAAGAAGATCTATAAACGCACAGTTTTTGGTGCTTTTTATTTTCTAGATGTGAACATACCTGATTTCAAAACTGACAGATGAATGACATATAACTTCAAATTGCTGTCAGTTAACAATGAATTTTCAGCTGTAAAGTTAAGAATTCTATCGGGAAGAGCTGCCAACATAACTTGTAACAAACACGAAGTCATATTTTTTTAATAATCTAATAAAATTATAAAATTACCTAAATAGAAAAAAATAGTATAAAAACATTTTAACTTTGAATTTATAAGATAATGTATCGTTATTAAATAAAACTGATTTTTGGACTTCCATTATCTTTAATTAAAAACACAAATTTTCTCACAACGTTTCGGTAGCTAATATCTGCTTCCGTCATCAGGTGTACTGATAATACTAAATATTATCAGTACACCTGATGACGGAAGCAGATATTAGCTACCGAAACGTTGTGAGAAAATTTGTGTTTTTAAATAAAGATAATGGAAGTCCAAAAATCAGTTTTATTTAATAGTATAAAAACATGTTTCATATGGCCAGTTATCGCACTCGTCCTTTGTAAAACATGGACTCGTGCGATAACAGATTGGCCTTGTGAAACCTGTTCTTTAATGTAATATTATCCGACTTATAACATAAATAATTATTAACATTCTTATAAATTTATGACAGTCTTAGAAAAAGTACAGTTTTATAATATAAATGACAATAAATTAATTTTGTTATAAAACGAAAACACTTTCTTTATGATCAAATCTGTTTTATATGGATATAGATCTTTTTTCACAAACTTGTTAATTAAAATACAGGTTGCCCATTTTATATGTTCCCGCCTGAAATTTTAAGAATAGGCAAAACAGAATACATTTTATAAGCAACTTGGTGAATATACTTTAAATCGAATAATCACAGTAGGTATAAGAGCAAAACAAAATTTTTAAAATCAAGTTACTTATGAAATGTATCCTGGATTGCCTATTCATAAATTTTCATGCGGGAACTTTTAAAATGGGCACCCTGTATTTCATACATTTATGGGCATCTAGATCAAGGTTAATGAAAAATTTTTGATTTGACCTAGGTAATTTTATATCCCCAAATTTTTGTAATCACAAAATACACTTGTTTGGCGAACTATTAAATACGATAAGCATAGAATTTTATATTTAAATAAGTACCTTGGAACCTTTATTTGGGCAACTATAGTAAACATTGCTCAACCAAAAATGTTAAAAATATATATTTTTTTTGAAAAACAATTATTGGTGTACTCCGAATATAATAATTACTATTGCAAGTTTCTGTATTAAAATAGTTTTTAGTAGCACTCCGCTGTTTGTTTTATCCAACTAGCCCCGTATAGTCGGGTTATCTAAAAAGTTAAGTACCTACTGCAACTGCGGAACAATGTTGTAGATAGCTTTTCCATGTTTTGTGTGCGTTCCATTCCATGCAATAAGAAAGCAAATGAGCATATCTTTTCAATTTACGTCTGGTTGCCTCGTTTCGTTGCTTATCTCTTTTTCTACTCTATTTGTTGTGGTCACAAAAAGACTAACGACTAACCTAAATTTAATTAGATTTTATACGAATCTTGAATCTACAAAACAGAACAGTATAAAATACATTACTTTTAAACTAGTTGCAATTCTTTATGTATTATTTTGTGTCTACGATATTCAACATCCATAACAGTTTTAGACATTAGACACTTTAAACAATAATAATATGTTGTGTAACGTTTTTATTTAATTAACTGTTCATTTATTTGGGTGAAGTGTAAATATTAGACAATTATTATTAATTAAAATAAGTGTTTACTAAACTATAATGAAAATTATTATTACTAATATTAAACAATTACTAAAAACTAATTAAGACAAACTATAATTAACTGGATAACACTTACACTATTTATTTATTTAACCAATTAACACTACTATTTATTTCCACGATATTACTAATTATTTATATCCACTATTTGTGTCACTATTTATTTATATCACGTTCAACTGTCCGCCTACCGACCTCTACAGCGACTATATACTCAACTGACTCGACGACGTCTGTATATTCAACTGCTCGGACAGAAGTCACACTTTTCACTTCACTATCTGTCTATTTATGTAACTAACAGTATAACTTCCACAGCTTCAGTATCACCGACTGTCCGTATGCCACAATTCTTCAACACCAATGCCGAGTGTCCAATTCCACTTGCCGTTACTGTCCTCGTATACCTAGCTTCCTAATACTGTTCAACACTACCGAGTATTCTCTTTCACAGCTATCCCGGTGTACCAGTACCAGTAACTTTCCGACTCGCCGTTACTGTCCTTGTACACTATAGCTTCCCAATACTCGTCAACACTACTGAGTATTTTTTACCGGTCACTTTCTGAGTCCTCCACTCGACACTATACTGCATACGCTCACCACGATATTGCTGTGCTTCACTAACACTCTATGTGAATGTGTCGTCTATATGACTCTCCCTATGTAACTAACTCCCGAGCATAGCTTCGTCCCTTTTATACAGCTGTTATTAACTTCCAGAGAGCTCTAGAATGTTCGACCGCATAATAACAATGAACACAAAAGGTTCAGGCGATCGCTAGTAATTAAACACGTCGCGGCTTGTTTGTTTACCTAGCCCGGCTGCTAGCGCGATTGCGTTATCGCTATAAATAGACACTCGCTCATTTCTGCGGCGACAGAGGCGGCGACGGCGGGCGTTCCACGTTACACTAGTATATTTCGATATTGGGACTTTTTTGTTTCCCGATTATAGTTGGAGGAAACGATCTATGAAACTAACTTATGCAGGGTTCACAACCTTTTATGTAGTACTGGGGGGGAGGGGGTAAGTTGCATGTTGTATGACGTCAATTTCATAAGTTCAATTTCAGATGAAATTTCATTTAAAAAAATAATAGCTGAGGATTCCATTTAATAATTTATTATTTGAGGAAGTATTTTATATGATACAATTGATGATCTAGCGTTGTGTATTTATGTGATTTATAGCGAAAGTTGCAACAAATACCGATATTAATATCAATTTCGTGACACTTTTCTCTCTGCCCCAGGATTAATTACTGTCACGCAACTAGGATTACTCGCATACACAGCCGACGTTTTATTTCATACATCACCAGCAAAAACAGCTACCAAGAAACGCTATATAAATTCCGCACAAAAACAAAGTAAATCATACTGTAATAAACATATCATACAACGTTTTAATTAGATACTACTTGTTTCATAATATTTGACTTGTTATCGTAAGTACATAATTTTAAGTAAAAGTTTGTGAATGGACTTACAAGTTAAATAATGTAACGTGGAACGTCCGCTGTCGCCACAACAATGAGCGAGTGTCTATTTATAGCGATGACGCAATTGCGCTAGCAGCAGGGCTACGTAAACAAACAAGCCGCGACGTGTTTAATTACTTTCGGTCGCCTGAACCTTTTGTGTTCATTATTATTATGCGGTCGAACATTCTAAAGCTCTCTGGAAGTTAATGGCAGCTGTATAAAAGGGACGCAACTATGCTCGAGTTAGTTACATGGAGAGACATATAGAGACATTCACATAGTGTTAGTGAAGCACAGCAGTATCGTGATGTGCGTATGCCATATAGTGTCGAGTGGAGGACTCGGGAAGTTACTGGTTAACTGGGATAGCTGTGGATGTTATTAGGGGAGACCGGTGTCAATTGTAACAGGTGTCAAATGTAACAAGGGTAGGTAACAGGGCCATCTTTTCGAAGTAGATTAAAACGCGCTTGCAGCGTGAAGCAGAAAGAGTCATAGCTCTTTGGTATTTAGTGTAAGTACATACGCGCAAATACGGCGTCTGTTTCTGACGAATGTCTGTAAATCGGCAAAAAAGTAAATTACAGGGAGTGACACACATTGTTTCTAAACACTATAAGTGCTCTGCTCGGCAATATTTCAAGTTAAGGATCAGTTTGTGAGTTATATCTGCTTTTATTTTTCATTAAAAAACATTTCGAATTATTACCTAATAAATACAAAAAAGCAAATAATATCTTTATAAGCTAAGCGGTGTCAGTTGTAACACGTGCCACGGTGTCGATTGTAACGTGTTTAATAATTAAGTACAGTATTGATCATGATAAAAATTACAAGAAAAAACCACTGCTATCGAAAACATAAAAGAAGAAGAGCAAAAAAACGAAAAATAGTTCCGAAAGTAACAGTCGCAGATTACTCTTCAGATGGCTCCGATGAGGAAACTCTCTGATATGTATTGGCCCATATTTTTTGAGCACAAGAGATTGGTTGCACTGGCGAAAATGTCAAATCTGGACACCGGGCAAGTTAAATTGTACAAAGAAAGACCTATTTTATGTTTACTGCAATTTCGTTAGCGACTAAAGGCATTGGTCAAAATGGTCCATGTCACCAACAGAATATATATTTTGTTTGCTTTTAATTGAGTCATCTGAATTTTGTATTTTCTGATGTAATAAATAAATGTTTATTTTTTCAATAACTTCTTCTTTTATTACTCTTAAAATTTGTTACAATTAACACTGGCCCTGTTACTATTGACACCAGTTAGGTGTCAATTGTAACATTTGTAATGCCTGACTAAAAATCCTTATACTTTTATATTTGTCACATTTTCAGAAGTTTAAAATTCAAAATATTATCCACTAAGGTGGGTAGGTTCTCATATAGGTAATTTCAAAATTTCGAAATGTAACGTTAACTCGTGAAAAATAAAATTTTGTAACAATTGACACTGGTCTCCCTTACTCGGTAGTGTTGACGAGTATTGGGAAGCTATAGTGTACAAGGACAGTAACGGCGAGTCGGGAAGTTACTGGTATACCGGGATAACTGTGGAAGTGAATACTCGGTAGTGTTGAAGAGTATTGGAAAGCTAGGTATACGAGGACAGTAACGACAAGTGGAAGTGGATACTCGGCAGTAGTGGTGAAGAATTGTGACATACGGACAGTCGGTGATACTGAAGCTGTGGAAGTTAGACAGTTTGTTACATAAATAGACAGATAGTGAGGTGAAAAGTGTGACTTCTGTCCGAGCAGTTGAATATACATACAGTTGAGTCAGTTGAATATATAGATGCTGTGGAGGTCGGTAGGCGGACAGTTGAACATGATATAAAAAAGTAATATAAATAGTGGAAATAAATAACTAGTAGAGGAAAGTCGGTGAATGTGGAATAGTCACTTAATGTGGAATAGGCGCTTTTTGAAAAAATGATACACGACATCTGTGATCTAATGGTACAAATGCACGTGTGTAGGGGAGTTATTACCCACATAGAGACACCAACTTAACTGCATTGTGCATAACATCAAAAACCTTGAAAAATAGTATGAGTGCCTGCTGAGCTTTTTAAGCAAGTGTAAAGATATGTAGTTTTATTACTGATTGTATAGTCGAAAATACGATTTTTTGCAACTGCAATATGTATAGGGGTTTGGGGATGTAGGCTAGATTTAAAAAATATTTTTCAAACTAATTCCTAAGTGAAATTCGATGGCGGGAATTTAATGTCAACAAATCCGCTAATGTGGAATACCGAGGGGTATGCCAATGTGAAATATTCCAAATTAGCGAAAATGTTATAATATGAGTAGATAACTATTTTTGATTTAGGAAAATGTACTAGAAAACCATACCTAGCAACAAGCAAACATGCAGAAGGCAGTGCGGAATAATATAGTTTATTTTGTTACATTCTAATAGCATACTCATTTTATTTTTGTTTATATTTTGATAAGAAGGAATAAATAATTTAAAGAACATTTTTGCATTGTTTTCCGAATTTTCTTATACTGTGAAAGTAAGTATGGTTATGTGGTATGTAATTCACGTTAATGCACTATGGTATTCCACATTACCGTCCCTTTATCAACAGGTGTAAAAATTTCAATTTTGAAGAAAATTGCTCTTATAAGTGAATTATTCTAAATAATCAACCTGCAAGTGTTACTATTTTGTAAAATACATTTTAAATGACCTATATACAATATTTGATGATTAACCGCCATCTTTTCGCATATTTTTTTCAATGAAATAAAAATGGTATTCCACATTCACCGACTTTACTCTAATACCGTGGAAATAAATTGTAGTGTTAATTGGTTAAATAAATAAATAGTGTTAGTGTTATCTAGTTAATTATAGTTTTTAGTCTTAATTATTTTTTAATATTTGTTTAATATTAGTAATAGTAATTTTCATTATAGTTTAATACTTATTTTAATTAATAATAATTGTCTAATATTTACACTTCACCCAAATAAATTAAAAACGTTACAATAATTTATGCTATTGTTAAAAAGTGGAGAATCGAATTTCAGCGGGGCCGTACCAGCTTGGAAAATGGATCAAGTAACTAGTTTCATTGTACACATTTCAACCAGTAAAACTAGTTTACTTTTGAACCCTTGTATTTTTCTGAATAGACCCAATTACTTTAATTTATGGAAAGTATATACCACAATGAACATATATGAATAATGTGAATAATAGTGTCATTCAGTATGAAATGTTGCAGAATAAGAATTCATAAGAATACGTATGAAAAATGAACATAACTTGAATTACATATACTTATGCAAATAAGTTGCTTGAAACAGGTGACGGCTTGCAACAATTCGAAATCGTTACAGAAAATGTCTCCAGAAATATGAAATATTTTTATTGAGAACTTGGCTGAAACTTGTTATGATACCAACAGCTTAGAGCTTCCAGAAACAGACGTACTTGTAGTGTCATACAGATTAAGTTGAAAAAGTTATTCTATATTATTTAACTTACATTAGTCTCTAAAAATACTACTTATTAAAGAAATGTAGTGTTTACAAATCTTAAAATCAAATTACTAACAATAACCTACTCGCATAGTATTATTCACGAAAGATGACTATTCAAGGTCATTTATAAGCAGTCTGATATAATATTACTTGCAAATAATTTCACTGCATTTCGTACCCATAAGCGTGCAACGCGATATATTTATAGGTACATTTTAACTGAAAAAAACAAAATGTATTTTAAGAATAATACAACCTTTTTAGTTTATGTTCTGTATTTTAATTAATACCCGACGTTTCGGCAGTATACACTGCTGCCTTCTTCAGGGAGTGGTAAAAATCTGTGTTTTCCACATAGTTTCAGTTTAAGAATTACTAATTTCCAGCACTTGTTACAAAATAGTACCTTATATTAAAGAACAGAACACAATTTAGAAAACGAGACCTGGCGAAGTCTTATAAAATGAGTCCTTTATACTATTTTATTTGGTAACATTGGACTGACACTTATTCAATTATTTGAAAGTTCATCTCAATTCTGATTTATGAACATATGTAAATGTCATCTAATACCAAACTTCTAAAACAAAAAATTGTGTATAGAAATTAAGGCTCTTTCGATACGCTATTGGGTTTAGTCGAGGAGTGAATCACTCTTTCAATTTTGTACAAAAGATTGTACAATCATGGGATTGTAAGACGATTAATGATTGTATGCAAGAATCAATATTACTTAATTTTTTCAATTTTTAATATAATATTTGACTACAGAATTCACTCAAATTATTTATATTTCTTGATAATCTAAATTAAACCATATCTCCTTTAACATCATTTAATGGTGTTTTTCAATTGTTCCATGTAACAAACATTGTTTTAATCCCCTAAAGATGTGCATATCAAAATCAAATATTACAGATTTGTAAAATAAATAATCTGACACACGACTTCCTTGTACGCAAGACTAATATGAAGTATAGACTCAATTATAAAATTGCACGTATTTGACGTAATTTGAAATTAACATTTATTTTTTTATTATTTTTTGTCCTAGTCCATAGCAAGCTTCATTACAAAAACCAAAAAGTATATAAGTTTTAAATTTATATATCTCGCTTATACAAAGGGCTAATTTAATAATACTTGATGTGCTAGACGCAGAATTTAATTCTCTAAAAATCTTATTTGAAGCATTTATTTCTAAAATCAAAATGAAACCATTTTATTCAAGAAAAACTGTTAACAACTTCAGGTAATATATCACTTCCGGTTAGCCTGTTTTAACCAAAATCTGCTATGTTATTCCAATTGATATAAAAGTCTTTTATACTAAATTAAAAAGTTTTGGACTATATTTTTAAATAGTTTTTCATTAAAATTTATTATAGGCTTCAAATAAAGTACCATTTCTGGAAATTATGTAATGACCAAAAAGGGAGGTGCACAACTAGATGTTATAGAAGTCCTAAATACAAAATTTGAACTTTCTGCGGCTTACCATTTTTGAGTTATGCGAGATACGTACGTACGTACAGACGTCACGACGAAATTAGTCAGAATGGATTCAGGGATGGCCAAAATGGATATTTCCGTTGAAATCTGAAAACCGAAATTTTTCGCGAATACAATACCTACTTCCTTTACTTTGTGGGTGTCCCAAAATTAAGGCAAGATTTGAATTAAATAGAAAACACAGTTTTTAGTCTTTTGTTTGTTATTTTTTTATTGAATTATAAAGTACATAGGATAGGGTTATTTATGGAATAACACATCGGGCAAATGGCCTCTACGGCTTTGCATGCACATACGCACTCGTTTGTCGAAATTTTCCATGACCATTTTGCATAAATGTGGCTGAATTTCGTGGATGCAGCGTTGAATATCCTTCTTTAATGCACGGGTGGTTGTGGGCTTGTTGACATATACCTGTGATTCCAAATAACCCCATAAAAAGAAATCTGATGGTGTTAAATCACACGATCTAGGGGGCCAATTCAGATCACCGAAACGAGAGAGTACACGACCTGGAAATGTCTCATGCAGTAATTGAATTGTTTCACGGGCTGTATGGCATGTGGCACCGTCTTGTTGAAACCACATATTGGCCACATCAATATCATCCAATTTCGGTAAAAAGAACTGTGTTATCATGTCGCGATATCGAGCACCAGTAACAGTCACTGCTTGACCAGACTCATTTTCAAAAAAGTATGGTCCAATTATGCCTCCAGCCCAAAATCCACACCAAAGAGTGACACGTTGTGGATGTATGTGTTTTTCGACAATCACATGTGGGTTCTCAGAACCCCAAAAGCGGCAATTTTGGCGATTAACAAAGCCAAGGTGAAAATGTGCTTCATCGCTTAGGATGATTTTGCTCGAAAAATCAGCATCCATTTGTTGTTCAATAATCCATTCAACGAACGTTGTTCCATCGTGTAACGCTCCATTTTTACTAACCCTAAACTATCAGCTGTCGACATGTTTTCTTTTAGGGTTGGCAACACTTTACTGCACAAATGGCGGCAAATTTAAATCTTGCGTTAATTTTGGGACACCTTTACAAGGAAGTAAAAACTATTCTGAGTTTCAGGATTATGAAAATGTTATATTCTAGCACGTTTAGGCATGATTTACAGTCGGTTGCAAATAAAGCTTTTATTTTTATTATTGCACATGTCTTTTTGTAATGTGAAATATGTATGTTTCACATCTTAATTTATTATCGACGTCATCCATAATCAACAGGTGTTGTTTTCGAAATAAAAGTCAATAATTAGATTCTCTAGCACTCAGAAATTATTTTTTGGTAATGACATTATTTGTTCGTCCGCGGCTAATTAAACCCTTGTAATTAATTCATAAATACCCTTGGACGCCGTAACGGGTACAAACAAGATGGGCAGGCACTAAATGGTGTCTTGCCTTGCCTTGCTTTGCATGTTTACGCGCATACTAAAGAGTTTTAAATTGTTTAGCCTCACTAACATTGTTGTTTCAGCACGCTCGTTGCTTCCCATAATGAGTCAGAGGAAAAATGTGCCTAGAATTGTTAAGTTATGAAAAGTGAAAGAAAGGGTTTTTTAATTTAAAGTATTCAAAAGAGAAATTAAATAACAGAGGCAGAAATAAGTACGATGCGATAAATGACCGATTGTGTATTCTTTTTTTTTTTTCATTTTATTTGAGCGAAATATATAAAGAGTTGTATCATCACAGACCGGGGGCTAGTGCTACAAGAAAAATGTATCATGGTATTCCAAATACTGACTCTTGGTGTTCACTTTAAATTCCCTGGAGAACGATTTACTGTCCTCCCCGAAAAAAAGACGACCTACTCAGCTGTGGGTCATGACCCAAATTTGTTTAAAAAAAATGATAGCAATATTATCGAAAAGATACAATACAAATTTGTAAAGTATTGTTATTTTAAAATTTACGGGGTTTACCCTACCCATGAGACATCATACAATAACTTGCTACTGACTTTCAATCTGATTTCGTTAGAAAATAGGAGAATAATGCAATCTTCTATTTATATAAGCTAGTGAATAATTTTATAGACGATTCCATTTCTTTAGGTAGTATTCCATTCTGCGTTCCACGATTACCATCGAGAAACAAAAATTCTTTTAGATGTATATTTGTACGTACTAATTATGAAGCTAGATCGCCCATCATCACGCATTTATGTTACATTTTTAATAGTTTATCTGTGGAAATAGATATTCTTCATTTAACTCCAAGACGCTTCAAGCAAGCATTGATAAATATGTTTTTATAGTATTATTTCATGTTATTTTTTTTATGTTTAATCTACTTTTTTTGTGTGGAAATATTGATTGTAAGTATATTTGTATTTACTTTCAATAAATAAATAAATATTTTAGAATCTATACCTTGTTCCATTTAAGCCAATCAGTATTGCGGAGCTTAGGGAATAGTTTTGACCTTTCTGATTGGCTGAAATTAGAGACAAAAGACAAGTTTGCCCAATGTAATTTCGGCTACTTCAGATTTGCGCTGTTGCCAGTGCCATCTACTGAATGGCTTCAATGGAACAGAGCATATGTAGTCTATATCGGACCTGCATTTTTTGTGTCTTTTAGAGTAAAAATTATCCGTTGACTAAAGCCCAGATGAAATGGCATAGACAATTTCTGATATGTAGGTAAAATTCTCAGCAATGAAAAGCTTTAGCGCCCCCTGTAACAATTGAAAATGGCTGGCACTTATCATAGGCTACCATTTACATATATACTCTGTTCCATTTAAGCCATTCAGTAGATGGCACTGGCAACAGCGCAAATCTGAAATAGCCGAAATTACATTGGGTAAACTTGTCTCTAATTTCAGCCAATCAGAGAGGTCAAAACTATTCCCTATGCTCCGCAATACTGAATGGCTTAAATGTAACAAGGTATAGGTACATAATGTAATTTTATGCAGGTGCCATATAGAGAATACCTAGATTCTAAAATATCGTTTTTTACTTCCCGCTACCTTTGGTAAGGAAGGTATAGGGATCGTTCTAAAAATCGCATATCGAGATTTTGGTAAATGACCACGTTTTAAGGTCCCTAGAATCCAATTTTAACATTTTTACGATGGTGTATGTATGTGTGGATCATCCGCTCTAACTCAAATACCATCATTCAGAAAATTTTGATATCTTGTATTTCTACCTTACATAGGAAGAAGCCCTTAGATTTTGGTGTAACTCAGAAAACCGGAAATGGCGCTTTACTTGCAGCTCAAAATAGTTTTTCTTCGAAAAATACCTTTAAATGTTTTTTCAAGATTTATGTTATTATAAAAATTATGGTGTCTCGTGGCCACGTGCCTGAGTGTCTGGTCGTCAATCTGGGGAACGGGGTTCGATCCCGACCAACGCCAAATATTTCGAATTTTAAATGGCACAAAATTGACCCATGTGGTGCACTCTCTACGCCAGCAGTGAGTGTCCGAGAGGTGACGCCTGGTAAATGGCCGACGGTACAAATATATCATCATCATTACCGATATCTGCTTACAAAACAGATTAACACACCCAGCAATTGGTAACATGCCGTGATGATATATTTATTTATTTATTTATAAAAATTTAAGATTATTAAATTTTCTACAGGTTTGCATTTATAACAATGCATTTGACAACACATTATTTTTTAGTAACCTATTTTCAGTTCCTTCAACATTTTGTATGTTATGGTTTATTTTGTATTCAAATAATTCATATACACAACAATAAAACAAATTAGATGTTAACCTATTTTTACTAATAACAACCAGGTGTACATTCAAGCAATTCCTAACAATTAAAGAGAAACTTTAATTCCACGTTTTTCTAAGTTATTTTCTATAAGTTACTCAATAATGACAATGACTTACCAATCAGTACAGCCATAGTAAAATCACACAAACTTCACATCTTACAATACTTAAACTTTTAAACCAAAAATTTCCTACTTGCAATTAAAAAGTATGAGACCTTGTGCAAAAATAGAAACTATAAACAAAGATACGAATGTCCGATAAGGTAGTAGGTATAACCTAGTCTTAATTCAAATTTACATACGTTGTGTGCTCAGATAAGAAACTAAATAATTGTTTTCACAATACCTACAATGATGAAACCAAAAATGAAATTCGAATAACATATTTAATTCTCAAATATGTGTGAAGTAGTGTTGCCGCCGAGACGAGATTTTTCTTGAACTCGTCTCGTCTTGAGTAAAATTTCGAGATCAAGATCCAAATAAATTTCAAGGTCAGTTTCTCGATCGAGACGAGATTACATACTTCAAATCTCGACAAGAAAAGACGAGATCTTGATCTTGAAAACTTCATTAATTATTCATACAATAAAGTTTCCATCATTTAATCATCAGTAGATAAACCGGAGATACTACTTTGCAGGAAGCTATTAACAGATTTTCATGAAAAATATATTAAAACATGATTCAAAACCTCTCAAATTTGGTATTTAAAACTCGTGTATAATTTAAAACAATTTTAGATTTTGACTACACCTATATGATAAACCAGAAGTGGTACTTAATTTGGAGCTCTTGACAAATTTTCGAGGAAAAACATAATAAAATATAATCCAAAATTTGGTATCACAGACTTTTCTATTTATTGGAACAAATGATACTTTACTTAAAGCTCATTGCTATTTCAAACATGGAATTAATGGGAGGTCGTGTGTTGGCCACATCAGATTTTTTTCTGAAATTGGAATAAGTATGTTCTAAAAATACGAGTAAAATATTTTTTTATTATTCTTTCGATTAAACAAAGAAAAAAAATCGTGCAACACCTCATTATAGCAAACTGATAAATGAATAGGATAAAATTTATTATTTTTATCTTTGTAATATTTCAAGAAAATAATAATAATTGCAGTATTGTAAATATAGTATTGAGTTTTAAGTGTTAACAATTACAGAAAATCTCACAGCATTTTTTTCTTACAAGAACAATATTTCGATATACAATTTTATGCTCAATAGTGTTTAAGTAAGACATTACAGATTCATAAACAGAAATTCATATATACATATATGTCGTTTAACGTGTACATAAATTTATGTATATGAATCTGTAACATCTTTCGTACCCTGATGATGTATAAGTGTATACCAAAACGTCGGTTCTGTGAAAGAATTAATTCTGTTTGACTGAGATTTAAAGTAATTATTAACACCTAATCTGTACCACAGTCGAGAAATTTATCCATATTGTGTTTTATATTTACTGTACATTTTGTGATGTTTTTATTAAATAGTCAAAAAATTTAAATAAGAAAAAAATATAAACTAACTCGATACTAATGTAAATGAGAAATGCACATGAGGTTCATTATAGAAATAAATATTTGAAAAAAATTAAGCTCTAATTATTATTTAACAAAATGTAATTACCATTTCTGTTAAAATTTATTTTTCTAAAGGGCTTGTAAGGCAATAGTTTATAAACTATTATTCACGAAAGATGACTATTCAAGGTTATTTGTGAGCCGTCTGATATAATATTACTTGCAGATAACTTCATTACATTTCGCTTGCATAGGCGTGCTACATGAAATATTTATGGGCACATTTTAACTGAAAAAATAAGAGTAATTCATTTGAAAATTATGTTTCTTTGTAAATAATACCTTTCTGAAAGATTTATGTTCTTCACTTATGTTTTTGCAAAATACGAAAACATAGACTTAACTTATAAACCAAGGAATAATAATTTAATTTAAACGTCAACGCCACTGGGTAAATATAAGCACAGAGGGCAGTGCAGTAGATAATTAGGTAACTGTAATTCTACGACATACGTCATTATTATTTATAGTGTGTTAGAAAGTAATGCCACTATTTACGTATATCTGTCACACTACATAAATTAAATAGACATAGGTTAAATAATCTTTCTCTTTCTAATATAAAATGTTGCTAAGCTACTGCTATAAAGTGATGTGTATTCTTTCATCGAACAAATGACCTTGAACAGTAATCTTTCGTGAATAATAGTGTACATAGTCATACGTATTAGAACGAATTTGCACGACAACCGCCGAAAAGTCGAGATAGTCGAGATCTCGACCTCAAGATCGAGATTGTTTTCAATTTCGCGGGTCAAGATCAAGATTGCTTCCAATTTTGAAAAAAAAAATTCCGAGATCGAGATAATGCAAAATCTCGACAAATCATGACACGCGGCAACACTAGTGTGAAGTTCTTCCAACAATTTAAAATGAACATCAGTCGACTGGCTTCATTAATTCAAGTCTTAACAAATACTTATCATCAATTAATTTCTTGTTTAGTTTTCGTATATGCTATATTTTGGGGTCTCGTGGCTGCTTGCCTGAGTGTCTGGTCACGAATCTGGGAAACCTGGTTCGATCACGACCAACGCTGAATATTTCGAATTTTGAATAGCACAATAATGACCCCTGTGGTGCACTCTCCACACCAGCAATAAGTGTCCGTGAGGTGACGCCTGGGAAAGGCCCGCACGGTACAAATATGTCATCATCATTACCGACATGTGTGTACAAAGCAAATTGGCACACCCAGCAATGGGTAATATGCCGTGATGATATATTTATATTTTATTTATTTATATTTTGTTGTCAATGGGATATTCTAATAAATAAAAATGAGTTTTCTTATAATTTATTTTGGGCGCTAAAAATGTATCACATAGTTTGTAACGTACGAGTGACTGATGGCATTTCTAATAAATTTTGTTCATATAAACTGACCTGGCACTGACGCGAGATCAACTATTTTGTTCGAGTTCGTTTTATTACTTTTTGTGTGTTTACAAATTTTCTATTTCTATATATTTCTTAAATGTCATCAGCTCCTGCTACGTTAAATCCGGTAAATTTAAAAATTAATATCTCACTAAAATTAAATGAAAACAAACTCAAAATTTTAGATTTACAATACAAATATATGAAAGGTTTAGAAACAAAAATTAGTAAAAATGTCGAAAATAGTTATTAACGTCATAAGGCTGATATGTAGCAAATAACAGATGAGGTTGAATGTTGTAAAATCGAAGCGATAGCCGAGATTTTATAATCAACCGTGTCTGTTATTTGTATATCAGCCGTGTGACGTTCAGTATTTTTCATAATAACATAAAATATCTTCTTAAAATTCTATTTTCTATAGCATATTGACAGGTGACAGCTCTTCATGACAATTTCATGATGCTGAGATTTTTTTTAGGAACACGTGATTTTTAATAATTGTACTGTTATAAAAAATAACGGCCGACGCTGTTTTGATGCATATATCGGTTGAGCATAGAGTACTGTTAAAGCACATTTAACAGTATGGTATTATGAAAAAATATTATATATATATACAGGGTGTAAATGAAATAAGTGCATTAAATTTGACCAGTAGTATAACTCATCGAGAGCAACAATATTTCTTAGTAACTTTTTCTCGAAATCGCATATTTTTTTAGCATTTTTACCACCCCGTAAATTGACGAGTCGTTCCAAATATTTTTGTAATAATTGAATGCAGCAGCAATAGCTATGAAAAATTTTGTTTTAGCAATTGACAGTCCTGTCAATTGTTGCAATTAAATTTTGACATTAGTAATAAACTTGTTTATAAGGTAAAATTCTGTCAAAATGCGAGTACACATACATTGTAATTACTTACCTATGGTTTATTTATTTATTTTTTACTCGTATCTGTACTACATGTTACTTGACATCACGGTTCTCATAAAGACAGTGTCATGGAGTTGCCAACGCATTTATATGGATCGTTTCCAAATCATCACCAAATCATTCTGTTCTTAATATTCGCACATTTGTTAATCTTGTACATCTTTATCACATCACAATACGGAGTGTCACATATGACAATTTTTAAAAAAGCAACAGTTATATCCATCCCATGTGCAAAAAGTTCAATGTTTTCAGCACATAACAGACTTCAATTTTGGGAATGGCTCATAATGTTCATTCATGAGACTGAATTTACTTGGGAAGGTGTATTTATTATGCACAATACACATCTTGACAGACGAAAATGCTGTAAAAATTTTCATTAAAAAATGTTTTGGGCGGGAACAATAAATGGACGACTAATTATTGATACTCATGTACCTCTTTTAAATGGACAAAAGTTTGTACTTACATTTTTTGAATAACGTATTTAAACTATTATGATTTCTCGACGATAAATAATCATCTCATAACCTAACAACTATGCTTTTGCTCCTCGTCTCTCCTTGTCTTCCTCTATTCACACTATTCAAAGGTGATTAAAACCCTGGTTCAAAACACAACTTTATAATTTTGTTACCCAAAATTTAAATTTATTTATTTTAAAAATTGTACTCTTACGTATTAATTAATAATAATGTTATTTCCCTTGATTCGTTTATTAATTACTGTGACTGTAAGTGTAACCGATAACCGACAATTTTTGAGCTGATTGTATCCCACTTGAATACGGCAACAGTCATTTGTTCTCCATGAGCGGGTAACGAAATATGCAGCAAATCTTTAAAGAATTTTAACTCAAAATCTAAAAAACTTAGAAAAAAAAGTTATTAAGAAATATTGTTCCTCTCATCGAGTTACATTACTGGTTAAATTTAATGCACTTATTTCATTTACACCCTGTATATATATATATATATATATATATATATATATATATATATATATATATATATATATATATATATTTAAAATCTATTCTGTAATGCACACAATACAACACTGCACGTCTGATTTGTTAATAGTTATTTAAATTTAATACGGCGATTAATATTCGAGACATGTAATTGTTGAGATTACTAATGTTGAATTAACACACGTGTTAGTTAATATTTTTCTGTTGATTGTATGTTATTAATTTATGGAAATTGTATTTCAAACAAAAAAAAATTACAATAGCAACGTAATAACTAAAAATTCATTTTTTTTATTTCGGTGCACTCAAAACACGTCGTTAAGAAAATCTATAAACTTAATGTTTTTGACGCTTTTCGTTTTTAGAGGTGGTATGACTACTTTCAAAAGTGACAGATGAATGACATATAACTTCAAATTGAATTTACAATCTGTAAATTTTTAGCGGTAAGCACTAACACAACTGCTAAAAAATCTGATGTGGTCAGCACATTACCTTCCGTTAGTTCTATGTATTTTATACAAATTCCATAGAGAAAGTTTGTAGCAAAAAGCAAAAGACCCTATATTTCCAGTGAAAGACAAACATATTATATGTCAATTGCACTGGACATTGATATCTTTCAATCAGAATTTTCTTAATACAGTAGCTGTTTCCATAGCTGGTTATTTTATGAAATTTAATTTCTTTATAATTTTTTAACTCTATATCCATTTAATATGAAGTATAAATTGCAGTCAAATCGTATAGAGAATAAAATATTCTTTAATATTTATAATAACATTTGTGAAAAAATGATATTTAACATAGTTTTTTTCAAGAAAAACTGTTAAAATCTTCAAATGAGGGTACTTCCGGTTGACCAATTGTAACCTAAATATAATCAGCTTTTCATATGGATGTAACGAAGAAGAATACGAAAGAAATATAATTTTTGTTACACACACACATACAGACATCATCGTAAAAATAGTAAAATCGTATTCTAGAGACCCTAAAACGTGTTTACTATCGCACTCGTCCTTTGTAAATCATGAACTCGTATGTTAACACGTTAATATATTGCCTTATGAAACTTGTTTTTTAATATACTATTTTTGTTATTTATCGACGTACTTGATTGGTGAAAATTTGCTTAAAAACTAACCACTGAGTAAGACCCTCGGTAGAATCAAAATTGTTTAGCAGTGGTATCTACGGTTATTTATGCTAAAGTTAGTTAATATAAAATCGTTTATTAATTGAAAATTATTCATTAAAAGTGGTCAGTATTTATAAACGATTTTCTATACTTTAATGAAACCCACAAATAAACGAAGAACGCAAAAAAAGTTTTAATGAAACTCAATAACATTAAAAGCTATACATACCCGCATTATAAAAAGAATTTTTAAAATAAAAAATCAGTAACAAGACATCTAATTTAATTAATAACAAAGGACATTTAGAAATTTTATGAATAAGTTGGCATAAATTACGCTAAAATGGATATTAATTTGAACTATATACTAATATATAAATTTTCACTCCATTTAAATGCATAAAATATAAATAAACTGTTTATATGCTTAACATAACCTTCAAAATCAATTATATACCGCATATAGTTCTATTTATGTTATAATCTATTACATGTTCCAGAATTTATTTTATTGAACTATGTCAATTTTATGCGCTAAATAATTACGGTTTTGCTATTAATTTATTATAAAAATGTCGGTTTATGGTTTATTTACTTATGAGTGTAACTCGATGTATATCTATATTGTTTCATATTAGAAAAATTGTGAATAATTAGTACATAATAATGTGTACTAATGAAAGATAATAATACTAAGCTAAATATAAATTTAAAGAACGATTGATTTAAGAAAGAAAACTTTCAATATTTCAGTTTAAGAAATGAGCAAGACAGAATGAGGCGCTGGCAGACACGTGACTTTGACAAGTGCTTGTAGGGCCCCTCAAGAATGCCAAGTATACAGCTTGTATAACTTGCCTGTGTTGCCAAATCAATTTAAGCGTAAAATTAATAAATAAAATTGTAAAACTAGTTATTATTAATGAATATCATGTTGTTTTATTTTCTGACATATTAAACTTAATTTTTAAATTAATTTTTATAAAAATAGAGCATTCAACGTGAACTGATGGTTTCCTCAAATTTAACGCGCCAAGACATCTTTGTATCGTAGATGGCAGCACTAATCGCTCTATTTTCATATTAAATATTTTAAAAATTAAGTTTATGTGTTAGAAAATAAAACAACATGATATTCATTAATAATAACTAGTTTTACAATTTTATTTATTAATTTTACGCTTAAATTGATTTGGCAACACAGGCAAGTTACACAAGCTGTATACTTGGCACCCTAGAGGGGCCCTACAAGCACTTGTCAAAGTCACGTGTCTGCCCGCGCCTCCTTGGTATCCGATTTTCGAGGCTCACCATTGGGATCTCGGAAACTATAAGAGATACGAACTGGGTTAAATTTCAATTTCACATTTTGCTGATTTCTATTTTTTCAAATAACTTCTAAATATAAATATATGGAATTTTGGTTTGCACTCCTTTAGGACACTTTTTTATTTTCTTATGACTTATAATAATTATTAATTTTATAGAGTAAAAACGAGGGTAAAAACAATGATTATATTTTGCATTTATCTAGTTACCTATGTATTTTTTATTAAAAACAAATACATCTTTAAAATGGTCTACTAATGGGGCAACTTTATCCTATTTCCTTATTCTACCGACTTCGTATCTCTTATAGTTTCCGAAATCCCAATGGTGAGCTTTGAAAAACGGACAGGCTTTATACAAATTTAAATTAATGATAATAATTTACTAATTAGAAACGCAGTTGAACTCAATTTTGAAATTAAAAGAGTATCTTGATCGCAATTTTCCCAAATATTAATGATTTGAAAATTGATTGTACATATATTTCAAAATGGTCATAACTACAACATAATTTAAATGAGAACTTAAATTATACATTTCTGAGAATAAGATAAATGGTTCATAATTTTTAGAATTTTATTTTAAACATATACCGTATGTCTATTTTAAAGGTGTACATAGGAGATTAACATGGGAAATCAGTTTTTTGCGATTTCCTGTCCGCCTAATTATTTTAAGCAAAAAACGCAGCAAATAAAAGTTGTAGGGCATAAAATTCTGCATCTAAATAAATAAACAGAATTACCTTTACATGCTTTGTAATGACAGAAATTAAATATGAAAATGTCGAAAATTGCGTTTAAATATCCACAGCCATGGAATTGAGCTAAAAATAAATAAATGCTTGACGTTTTATCTGTCACAAAGTAAGTTAACTTATTTGACGTTTCCGACAATTTGAATTTGTCTCTAGTTATATTGTCTGAAATGATTAGAAAATGAATATTTATACTAATGAAGAGCGTGATTTCACAATTGCTAAATTCGTGACAAAATTTGAAGACTGCTAATGTGTCTTCAAAAAATACACGTGAGCCGCGTAATCAGAATATAGGACGATCAGGAAAACGTGCGTTACTAGAAGAAAGAGTGTTAGGAATAAGTGTAGTCCCCTTCTGTAGTACTAGATGTATTGGAAATGAGTTAGGAGTACATCACAGCATCATACATAATTTTGTTACGCAGTTGATTTTTAATAAATTTATATTATTTAAACAAAACTGTATTTTTTTTAACTTTATTTATTAGTCTAATATAATATTTCTCTTATTATCATAACGATATTTTTCAAATCAAATTGTCAGAAACGTTAAATAAGTTAACTTGATTGTGACAAAACGTCAAGCATTTATTCATTTTTTGTTCAATTCCATGGCTGTCGATATTTTCAACATTTTCATATTTAATTACTGTCATTATAAAACATGTAAAGGTAATTCTGTTTATTGAATTAGATGCAGAATTTTATGCCATAAAACTTTTATTTGACGCGTTTTCGCTTAAAATAATTAGACGAGCAGGAATTTGCAAAAAACTGATGTCCCATGTTAATCTCCTATGTACACCTTTAAGACAGACACACGGTATGTATATAAAGTAGTTACCTTCAATAATAATAAAACGAAGACTGATAATTTAGGGCCAGTTGCATGGATTCGTATCAAAAATACAAAGTTAACAACGTGATTAAAGTTAACAATAATAACATAATCAGTCCCAATAAAATAAACTAATAAAAACAGCATTGATCACCTCTATGGTTAATTACATATTTTCACTCACAAGAATACATTAAAAAAATTGAATAACAAAGTTCTAGGTAACTAAACTTTCGCAATTTAATTTCAAATGACAGATAAACAACTGTTTATAATGATTGTGTAAATTTTGTTTTCCACAGCCTACCAGATTTTCTTATTCGCAATAATAATTGTAGTGTGACACTCATTTGTATGTTTAGATTTAGATTTATATTCTACTTTGAAATAAAAAATTCCACTTACCGTGAATGGTGAGCTCCGAATCCCTGTTCAAATCGTACAGCCTTAAAGCCTCATCCAGTTCCAGTTGAGTTGAAATCGTACAAGGATCGCCTTCCTCATCTACCCACTTCATCGTGAAGACCTGATCCGGGATGAATCTGCATATTTCTCTCATTTCCTGACATAATTGGTCCACAGTGATGTGTTGGTTGATATAAGTTATCATAATCTCCCCATTATAAGCTGTTTTCACTCGTATATCACTGTCGTTATTGTCACTTACAAGTTGTGTGGGCATTTTGCCCCTAATTTTGTATAAAAGTAGTAGAAAATTTTGTAAAAACCTCGTACAAAGATGTATATGGAATGTTCTTGTTCTTGGTTGACTCAATGATCTGTAAATAAAAATTGCTTGGTTAAATATTTTTGTTGTTAGTCACTACATGCTTACAAACTAGTTCAAAGTTAGGTTATATGATGTAAACTTAATAAAAAGTTAATGATTAAAGTATACAAGTAATATAAAATGTGAATACTAACCAACAAATGTATAAAAGTAAATGTAAATAAGTTTCAAACTTAAATGACACAAATGTAGTGACAAAACGAAGTTGGCTGCGTCACCGGTTGTCAAAAACAAAAGACGAAAAGACAAGTGACGGTTGGCATGGGAAGTAAACTCTGAAGTTGCAAATGTTTACAAAATTTTTACATTAAACCCTCATTAATAGTTATAATAAATTTGTTTTATAAACAACCAATATTAAATATGTTTACAAATAGAATAATTTGTAAATAAACTAAATTTCGTTTTATGAATTCTGATATAGTTCAGCTATTCGGCGACAGGTGGCAGCACGTGCCGCACAACAAATCAACAGGTTTCTCAAAAACACACATGCGCATAAGATTCAAATTTAAAATAATATAAAGAGAAAGTATTGTAATCCGTCTGCATTTTTCTTTATTACATAATGTACATAGCAGTCAAAAGACACATATAAGAATTTATATATTCGTAACATATACATGTATTTACAATTTCGCTATATTTCTAAATCTCCGTTCGTTTATAAGAAAACAATTTACAATGACAAATATATTTATATATAAAATAAATCGTTTAATTGGTTCCTTTTCAAATAAACATTTAAAATTAACAATTTCATAATTGGCACATTTAAACGGCCAACATATAGATGCGTAATTTCCATATTTGATAAATACATTTAGTTTACAAGTAACATTACATTTAGACACTGGAAATTAGAATCAAGTTTCAGCACAATAAAACATTTTTTAAACAAAAATTCACATATATGGTTATACATTTATATTATTTATCGGCAATAATATTAACAACAAATGTAACAATTATAAATTGATCTGTTGTTAGCATAAATTATAACATATTAGCCATATTTTACATTTTGCAAATTAAATAATTTCAAATGCGGAAAATGACACTTTACTGAATGAGGCAAACAATTTTTAACCTTCAAATACAGTAAAATGTTTTCCGAATTTGATACAATATTTTATCTGCTACCGTACCGACAATGGTTCACAAAATGTATAATTAAACACAATATTTATATAAAAAATTGTTCATTTTATTAATTACAACAATTAAAAATTGCCAGGAAAGTTTTCGTTCACTAGTCGGTCGCAGATAAAATTTATTTATTATATCATTTGAATTTTAAACATATTAACAAATGCTTCATATAACAAATATTATTTTCAAACGATATGTGTCATATTATTTGTATAATTTATTGACTAACTTAAATTGATAATGAATTAATACCAGATGGATGAAATAACAAATATGAGTCCGCGATTTAATGTGAATTAAGCGACAAATACAAAAGAACGGAGCTACCATAAGTAATGTCAATGTCGTAACTTATTTTAGTTCATAAAGCAATTTATTGTCGTTTCTACGAGCTTTCTACTTAAAATAGAGCGAGTCACAGTGTAAACTGCATTCTATTTGTATCCAATTTAATTATACAAGTACATACGTCATTCACTTGAAGCCATTCGGGTAGAAATGAATTCCAATCACTTATTAGAAATCATACTGAAAATTATATTAATAATTACTTTAATAGAATTGTATTATTGGTTCAATATTTGTCATTTAGTTTCATAACTGATTCGTGCAACAAATTTTGGTTAATCTTATAAAATTTGTGGCATGCAATCATATTCATGCAACCAGCATTATACTCATGTATATTTACAGTAAATAACTATAGTTTAACTAATTCTATAAAGTCTATGTTTTTAAAAAATATAATGGCTGTTTTTAGCTCGGAAGATTATTTTATTCTGAATTCAATAAATAAAACGTGTAATACACTTACATAACAAATTTTTGGAGAAAAGGACAATAAATTTTATTAATTACAATGGCATATATTGAAATCAGAGTACCACGAATGTTTTTTTGATTGTTTAATTGACTATTAATGTCATTATGGCTATTTATAACTAGAAATTGTGTTATGTACAGTATGTCTACTGTAAGTGGGCCACTATTGCTAACTTTCTTATTTGAAGAGATAGAGAGACGGTTAAATGAACAAAGTTAGGCGATATACGATATACGACAAAATGAACGGTAAAAAATGCAAAACAATTGAACATTAAATATGCGACTTATTCAACAAAATAACATTTTTATCTTCCGTCACCTTTAGGTAAGGAAGATATTGTCTTTGGTCAAAAAATTCGGTGGTGAGTTTTTGATGAATAAGCACGTTTTAGGGTCCCTAGAACACGATTTTACTATTTTACGATGCTGTCTGTATCCTATGATAACTCTAATACTACAATTCCAAAAAATATAATTCTTTCGTATTCTTCTTCGTTACATCCATATGAAGAACTGATTAGATTATGGTTATAATTGGTCTACTTGAAGTACCCTAATTTGAAGATTTTAACAGTTTTTCTTGAAAAAACGATGTTAAATATCATTTTTTCACATTTAATGTTATTATAGATATTAAAAAATATTTTATTCTCTCTACGATTTGAATGCATTTTATACTTCATATTAAATGAACATACAGTTAAAAAATTATAAAGAAATTAAATATCATATATTAGCCAGCTATGCTATAACTTCGGATTGAAAGGTGTCAATATCAAGTGCAATTGACAGTATGTTTGTGTTATAATTTTACTGGAAATATAGGATCTTTTGCTAGAAACTGTCTCTATGGAATTTGTATAAAATACACACAACTACCTTAAGGTAATGTACAACAAATAGAATCTTTTGCAAGGAACTTTCTATATGACATTTATACAAAATGCATAGAACTGACAGAAGGTAATGTGCTGGGCACATCAGATTTTTTTAAATGGAATGCCATATTGAAAATCATACCATTTATAAGATTTTTTATCTGAATATAAAAGTTCATTATCACTATGCCTCTAAAATTACACAAAATAGTTATTTCAAGTTGAAATTTAAATATTATATTTATTATTTTAATACAAATATGACATTGTTGCTTTGGAAACAACAAAAACAACAAACAATAGAATTACTGTTGTCTGTGCTCTAATTTAAAAAATCGTGTTGACAAAACTATGAAGTCGTGAAAGAAATGGTCAACATTTTGACCTTTTTTTTAAGTTTACTCATACAAACCAAACATTTTTATTAGCAATTATTTATTTGTTATTTGATCAGTATTAGTCAATAATTAATTTCGTTATTTGTTTTTGTTGATTTCATAGCAACAATGCTATTAAAATACGAAATATATTTAAATTTCAACTTGAAATAATTCTTTTGTTTTTAATTTTTGAAGTATAGTGATACTACACTTTTATATTCAAATAAAAAAAATCGTTTCAATGGTATAATTTTTAATATGGCATTTCATTTTAAAAAATGTTATTTTGTTGAATAAGTCGCGTATTTGATGTTCAATTGTTTTGCATTTTTCACCGTTAAATTTGTCGTATAATATCGCCAAACTGTACAAGTATGTAGGCGTTATAGAATTAAATTCTTCATTAAATTATTCTTATTATTAGTTTCATTGTTGGCACTTTGATTTCTATGCGATACCTCCAGAGCACGTACTAAATTTTGACACACAAGTGCACGCATCGGTCTGAGAGACCATTTGGATAAAAACTAGGTATAGGGCCTGGGCCTTATTATCAAAATTTGCCCCAGTAATTATTAAAAGATTATAAATTTTCTGCAAAGTTTTTATAAATTATTAATACATTCTTTTTAAAACTATTAAATGTATATGGAAATAATAGATATTTCAACTATCGTTGGTACCTGAGACCGGGTGCATGTACTGCAGGATTAAAAGTTTTATTTATTGAATTTAGAATAAAATTATCTTCTGCTTAAGAAAATAAAAATATGTTCTCATTATTCAAATAAAAGTTGCATCTCATAACATAAATTATATTTTTCTACAAACACTATTAAAAATTGAATTTTTAACACGACATACTTTAATTAAAAATGCGATATTTTAATTCTAATCTTAAAAGTAAATTACCTTGGTAATGATGACGAATGGAACAACAAATCGACATGTTTGACATATGTCAATTTTTTTTATAAATACAATTGTAAATGAAATAAATGTGTTTGTAGAAAAAATAGTGTATGATATACGTGTTAAAAGTAATTTTATTTTGTTCGAAGTTTTGGAGCACTCCGCTTCGCGTCGTGTTCCAAACTTCCTTCTCACAAAATAAAATGTCACTTTTAACACTTATATCATAAATAACTATTACACATAGGCGTCTACAATCATAATTAAGATTATTGCAAACAAAAAAAAAATGTTACTCATTTTAGTCAAAAATTTCATATGTTATTATTTATTATTTTTGAAAAACGGTATTTGCTAAATTTTAAACACGATCTTAGTTTTGTAATGTTTGAAATTTGAATAACAAAATAGAAAGCTTGATTGTGTTCAGAATGACAAATATTGAAAATTTACAGCAGAAACATCATCATAAGAACATTGCATTAAACTAGATATAGTTACCAGTTCTTTAATTTATATTTGTACTATATTAGTAAATTTGTATTAATATAGTTATCTATTCATTTAGTTTCATGCTGTAAATTTAAACTAGTTCTAGCGTAATCCAATTCTTTTATTAAATATCAACATAACTAACTGATCGGTATTATCATAATCAATCATTTTAGTTTATTTGGCCATAATGACACAAAAAACTAAATATATAATTATGGTTTATTACAGAATGTGAATCAACCAATCTGTTGTTTTTTCATTTTTATGGAGATAACGTAGACGTCACCGCACGGACACTCATAGCTCTGGTACAAAGTACACCACAGTGATTTTTAAGTGTTATATGTAATTCACTTGGACACGACACATAAGTTCATTTAAATATACATATTTAAAACACTCGGTTACGTACAAAATCGATGTACAAGCTATTCATATTTTATAGGGATATAGTTATATTACACGAACACAATATTAAATTTCCCAAAAACATCAAATTTAAAGATAAAAAATAATTACTCTGTTCTCTCACCGTCATACGTCAATGCAGTATTTTTCAAGCCATATGAAACGATTTAGCAATTGTATCAATCGTCTAACAAAGATCCTAATTTTTGTGAGGTATTGTAATATTGTATGAAATTTGGAAAAATTGTGTATAACATAAGAATAAACTGAAAATAATTTTGCACATTTCAGAAATTTCCTGAAATTTGTGCTCGAATGGAATAGTGATATTTTGCTTCTTTATAATCGTATGTAATTAAATGTGAAAATATTTATTTTTTAATGCATATAATAGGGGTTTCCACGATTTTTTTGATTTTTTATATGTCAATGTAGAGATAAAAATATTAGACCTATATTTTCTCCTTTTGCATCAAATTTATAGTACGGGAGAAAAAGGCAAAAGAATTTTGCAATTTGCCATGACGTCATTCCGTGACGTCACATCCCAGCAAGAAAGAAAGCTTGATGAACTATGACTATGAGATAGAAACAGTTGTGTCAAGTGAATTTAGCTACAAAAATGTAGTGCGGGAAAATTAAACGTAACCCACACATAACCTGCATTGACTTGCAGTTACTGATTCAGCATGTGTGTGGTTTTTATTTGTATGTATTTTTAAATAAACTCATAAGTTGAACCACGGTTTTCTTGTACACACGTGCATTTAACCTCTGAACGTCAACAAAAATAATTCGCGGTAAAAGCCAGGCATGCGCACAAACACCACAAAATGAAATAACTTCATTGTGTAACCTCGTTAGGGCTATGTCGTCATTGACGATCGTTTTGAACATACGAGGTCTGTTAGAAAAGTATCCGACCTTATTTTTTTTGCGAGAACTTAAAGGATTTGAATCAAGTGCGCTCCCATCAGCCAATCTTGAACCTTCGTGCGCATGCGTGAATTTTTTCCCGCCTGTCGATAGCGTCTGTTGCTGGCAAGCAGCATTTGAGTGAGGCAGCGTGTAGTGCTCTCGTCGGTTTTTCATTGCAAAGAAGATGACGGAATGACTGGAGTAGCGCTATTGCATCAAATTTTGCCTGAAACTGAGCGACAGCCAAGTGGAAACCATTCAGAAGATACAGTTACAGACGGCTTTCGGTGACGATGTTATGGGCATCACACAGATTAAGAAGTGGTGAAACCGGTTTAAACACGGCCGCACAGCGGTGGAGAGCGAGCCACGCTCAGGTCGGCCATCAACATGCTGAAATGACCAGGTCATTGCCAAAGTGAACGCTTTTTCGGCACATTCAATTATGACCGAAAATTTGGCCAACAAAAAATTGGCGCCTTCATCACAAGAATGTTCCAGCACATTCCTCGCACTTGATTCAGGCTTTTTTGGCGAAGGACAAGACTCCTGTGGTTTAACAAGTTTCTTGCTCTCCTGATATGGTCCCTTGCGACTTCTGGCTGTTCCCCAAACTCAAGAGGCCATTGAAAGGAACGTGATTTCAGACAAAAGAGGACATTATGGCTGCAACGACAGCCGAGCTAAACTCCATTCTGAAAGAGGCCTTCTCGGAAAGCTTCCAAAAATTGCGGTACCACTGGGAGAAGTGCGTGGAGTCCCAAGGAGACTACTTTGAAAGTGATTAGGTTTCTAACGCTCCAGGTATGCCAGTTTTTTCCCCGGCCAAAGGTCGGATACTTTTCTAAGAGACCTCGTATGTATTTTTCAATTTAAAAATTCATTTATACAAGGTGACATATGCATAATATATCCGTATTTTTGAAATTTTGTTAAAATTGGAGAAAAATGACATTTAATTTAGGTTAATTAAGTTAGGATATATTAGGTTAAATTAGATTTTTATTACAAGACAGTGTATACAGTCTCGAACGGGGGATAGTTTTAAAAAATCACATTGTGCCGTACTGCTGTAATCGCTGTTGAGTAAATAGAAGCAACGCGGGAGAAAGTGGTAGGTATAATGTACAATAGTACATAGAAGATGGAGACAGTACATAAACCTCAAACATTCGTGTTTATATTTTAAAAATTTTGCAATTATTATATTATTAAATATTTTTACTATATTCCGTAACTTCACCACGACCGTGGTTATGGTTTTCTTGTGGTTCACGTGGTCAGGTTATTGTTATTGAAAAGTGGTTGTGATTCTGAACATCTTGGTTAATTTCTGTCGGTAAATCGGGAAACCACCGCATCATTAAAAATAAATGACAACGTAACTCTATTTGCCTTTTTTATACTAACGTAAATATTATACATATCATTATACATTAATAATAATTATATGTTTATACAATTTTATTTATTATATTATAAGAAATAAAATGACCACAACAACCACAAAAAAATTGTGGTCGTTGTGATCAAAAAGTAACCAAAACTTTCAGGAACCACATTCCGAAATGGAACCTCGATCCTGAAATTATGTTTTGATTACATTCCGGAACGCTTAACCAGAACCTTGGCCACCGCGGTTAAGTTACGGAATATACTATATATAAGTAAATTTTTAGTGTAACATAAAAAATTGACAGAATATGAATACAATAATATGGTCGTAAGTCATGACTTATTTATATTGTTAAATCGTTTTATTCCAATATGGCTATTTAATTTGAAAAATACTGTACTGTAATATGTAAATGACTTTTAGTATGCCACTGTCCAAGATTTGTTTAGAAAGTCCCCGGATTTTATCAATATCTCCATAACTAATTTCGCTATGCCAAGATTTGAAATGACAATTAAACTTAATAAATATATTATTACACATCATACAAAATGGTTTCAAGTGTATTATAGAAAAGTATGTACTTGATACTGTTCTAAAAGCTATATCAGTGTATATTTAATAAGAGTTAATAATTCGACTGAGTATGTCACACTGATAGAAGAGTCATATTATCTTAGTTCTCGATACTATATTATGATAGAGCTCGGATTTGGACAATGCATTGCTCCCCTTAATATAACAGACAATGTAGCATATAAGGAAGACATGAGTGGCCTGTGGCCTGTCATCTGTTCTAGCAACAGTTTCATTACAAGCTAAGTTCCAGTTCCTCCCTCTCTTCTACTTACAATCAATTCAGATCGTCCACGTTCACTACCTATCTTATATACAAAATTTCGAAATTATGTGGGGTTCGAACGACACTACAAGACAGACACAACCAAAGCAAGAACATTTTTACAGTCTGACCTGCGAGTCGCCTTAAAATTGCTAGCAGCCGTTGGGTGGGCGCGCAATTTTAAGCCAAAGTCGAGAAACTTGTGCCTCGTAGTATACGCTCGCGCGTAACTTGCTTTCTCTTTCCCACCGCTTAATGCGTTCTCTCTCTGCGCACTACTCAACCCCACAGATCGCGAGTCGCTGTCAGACTGTATAGTAGGTATGTATAGGCGAAACTTATTCATATTTCTTTACTATCTTAGGTTAGGATTTAAATTTAATGATTATCATTATTAATAAGCCAATCGATATTATTTAAATTCTGTCTATACATACCAATCGTAGTTTCAATTATATAAATATAACAAATATCTGTTAGGCATTTTTTTTTTCAATTTTATAATATTTATTCCTTTACAATAGAAATAATAATAAATTGTTCTACTTTCACTGGAAGTAAGTTTGAATAATAAACTATTTGCATATCACATCTTATTTGTTTTGACATTTTTTTATTCAATAATGGTCAGTATTTTGTAAAATAAATAGTCACTATACATATATGTTACGGCCAAAGTCTAAACTAACTGGATACTAAGTCAAAAGTCACGCTTGAAATAGTCGAGCCGAATATTGTGCGTTAGGTTAAAGGGATCGTCTTTTCTACGCTTTTCTAAATGAACGAAGAGGTTCTAAATTTCTGCTAATTATGCAAAATCTGATACGAATTTGTAATTTATTTTTATCATGTTATTAAAAAAATCTTGATATTATGTCTGTAACTTTTTATTTATATATAGCTCTTAGAAAACATAAAATTAGGTGCGTAACTTTTAAAATTTTAGATATTTATTCTTTATTCGAAAAATTAACTTTAAAATTAACAAAAATCAACAATTTTAGAGCTTTGTCAAAGATATAAGAACATAGAGTTAAGAATATATATATATATATATATATATATATATATATATATATATATATATATATATATATATATATATATATATATATATATATACAGGGTGGTGGCGGTTAGGGGTGAACATAGGGATTTAACATGGGATTTTAGTTTTTTGTAATTTCCTGCTCTCCTGTTTATTTTACGGCAAAAACTGTAGAGTACAAAATTGTTCAGAATTTAAAATTGTATACAAAAATGTATTTACATTTATTATTATGTTTTTGGTTTCTTCACAATTTTAAAAAGAATTTTCAAAATTTCTGTTTATTTGTAGCAATAGCCATGACTTATAACTCAAATGTTTAAACATAATAATGTCATTCAATTTCTGTCAAATTTTCGAAATTTAATTTAATAATGAATGTTTATTCGAATAAGGAACGAGTTTTCGTTATAAAAAATTATTATGGTGGAAATAGTTTTAGAAGAATACGTGATTTGTTTTCCATAAAGTTCGAAAATACACCAATTCCTATTATAGCAACAATTTCTAAACTTGTTAAAAAATTTGAGAACACAGCTAGTGTAGCTGTGAACGAAGGTAATGAAGGAAATAATAATAATAATAATAATAATAATAATAATAATAATAATAATAATAATAATAATAATAATAATAATAATAATAATAATAATAATAATAATAATAATAATAATAATAATAATAATAATAATAATAATAATAATAATAATAATAATAATAATAATAATAATAATAATAATAATAATAACAATAATAATGATAATAATAATAGAAGACGTCATAACGAAGTGAATGAAGAAATAGTATTGGCTATGATAAATCAAAATTCTACGTAGCTGATACATTTGGAATTGGTTTATTATTAAATGGTATACCTAATAAAAAATGCGTATTAAAATTAAAAGTTGTTTGTTTTTATTTAATTTTTTAGTTAGATTAACGCATTGTTGACGTTTATAAATAATTATTGACAACCAGAAAAAAATAAATTCCATGGCTATTGCTACAAAATAACAGAAATTTTGAAATTTCTTTTTAAAATTGTGCAGAAACCAGAAACATAAGAATAAATATAAATATATTTTTGTATGCAATTTTTAATTCTGAACAATTTTGTACTCTACAGTTTTTGCCGTAAAATGAACAGGAGAGCAGGAAATTGCAAAAAACTAAAATCCCATGTTAAATCCCTATGTTCACCCCTAACCGCCACCACCCTGTATATATATATATATATATATATATATATATACAGTGTGTTTGAAAAAGTGGTTACACCTATTTATCTGGCTTATTATTGCAGATACGCTGATTGCTTATAGGACATAATTTATTCAATACAATATCTGCGATTATATTATATGAAAAGTGTAATTCTGGGACTTCCGGTATAACCGGAAGTGATATCAACTTTGTAAATTTAAATACAACCTTTACAAGTTTTTTATAAAATTAAATTGTATTTTTTATTCTCTTTACGACCATACCAAATTTCTTAGTATTTATCATATTCATTTGTTAAAAATAAATACTTTCTTTCACTGAAATTTTATCATTAATGGATGTAATTTAATATGTGAGAAGGCTATGACAGCAATTGTTTTCATGTTAATCTGAAATAAATAATAAGAAATTCAAAATTTACAAGTAATAAAATCTTTATTCAATATGTCCCCCATTTAAATTAATACATTTTAAAATACGTTTTCTTAATTCTCGCATAACACTATTAAGCTATCTTCTGTCAATTTTTTGCACCGCTTCACGAATTCTGTTTTTTAATTCTTCGATGTTGTTCGGTTTATTGAAATAAACCAAAGGTATGACAGTTCTAATTAGTATATCATGAAAACAATCGAGAAAACAATTGCTGTCATAGCCTTCTCGCATATTAAATTACATCTATTAATGATAAAATAATATATATATATATATATATATATATATATATATATATATATATATATATATATATATATATATATATATATATAGAGAGAGAGAGAGAGAGAGAGAGAGGCAATGATCTTGATGCCTAGTGACGGAAGGGGAATAAAGCGTCGACCATATTGCACTGGTCCATTTTTGTAGTCTAATACATAGTAAACTGACGTATTTATTATTAAAATTGACTAAATATGGTCAAAAAGGCTATTTAAACACAAAAGTTTAAGGAACAAATTCGATATAGCACACGTCAACTCAAGCAAAAAGCAAAAAAAAACTAATCAAAAATGGACCAGTGCAAGATGGCGGACCATTCCCTCACGGCTTCAAGATTGCGGACTTGTGCTCCCTCTATTATATATTCTCTATGTATAAGAACAATAATATTGCAAAAGTAAAAAGTTACAGACATAATATTAAGATATCTTAATAAATATGCTAAAAATAAGTAACAAATTCTTAACAGAATTGTTCGATTCCGACTCGATTTCATTTGAATAATATATCTGAGGTTCGGTTCTGAGCTCGCTAAAATATTACTGTTTTGGTTCGATGTCCTGGTTCATAACATATACTATTACTATTCATTTAGTTTAAACTAACCAAGTTTAGATTTTAGCCGTAACATATATGTATAAATAATTTGTTCAATTTAAGCTATAGTTAGTTTAATTTAGGTTAGTTAAGTTAGGATGTATTAGATCAGATTATGTTCGGGAAGGGTACTTGCAAATAGCAAATTATTCCTACACAACAGGGCCTCGATTTTGTAACTTTAAATTCTGTCGGATTTCAAATTCTGTCAGAATTGGGTTTTCCTCACTACTAATCATGGACGCCCATACAATGTTGTTCAGGGGGGGAGGGTGGCAAAGTCAAGAATACAAAAATATAATATACTAAAAATAAGTATATTCTTAAAAATATAAAACAACATAAATATTTATGGAAAAAAAAATACAATACAGTAATAGTACATTACTAACCGAGGTGGAAAGTGTTTCATTACTGTCGAGGGCGAAGATAGCTGACCAAGGCGCGAAGGTTAACAGTAACTAACTTCCCAACTTTTTAAAAGTCAGAAATCGCTATATTACCAACTGATTGTGAATAAACAACATTATTATTTTTCCGAAAAATTTTAAATTCCTTGCATCTTTGGCAAATTCATTTAGAACTTCGTCTATATATTTTTGTTTATTTTCGCTTATGTAATCGCGATTGAGGCTCATCATACATAAACCGTCTAGCCGATCTTCGCTAATAGTAGATCTACTCGTAATCCATGTTTTCACTCTTCTTAGAGTGCTAAAAGATCTTTTCACAGGGCATGTAGTTGGAGGAAGACAAATTAAAATTTCTAAAACTTTGGAGATTGCTGGGTAAAATGTACAATGTTGTAAAAGTTCTGTTACAGGAGTTTCTTTTTCTTTAGTAATAATCATTTCTTTATTTGAAACCCAATATTCGTGCCATGCTAAAGCTTCTTCAAAAAAATTGTTAATTTTATAATATGAATGAATCTCTTGAGCTAGTTTAGTAAAATTATTATAGTTTATTTGTTTTAAATTAATCGGATACAAATTATAGAGCAAAAAGGTAAAATTATTATCTTTCGAAAACCGAGAATTTAAAGAACTAATTAAGAAATCTAAGTACTTTATAAAAATTGCTTTTTTAAAATATTCTCGCACAGAATTAGCTTCGTAGTTTGCACGGTGAATTTGTCTTCCACCACTAGCGACTCTCGGCATTTTTATTTCAAGATCAAAATTTTGTGCAACTTCTTCAGCGCTATTAAATAGTTCAGTAAAAATTATTTCTAAATCAGAGTTCCTATGTTTATTAAATATATCCAATAAGTGATTAATATGTTTCTGTACAGCTAGCATATCAACAGAAATACCCTGCAAAATATTTGATACGGGTTCCAGAAGTGCCGAATGTTTAGAAATTATTTTAAGGGAAACAATAAAATAGCTCTCAACAGTAGCACTTGATAGTTGTTGTGCTCCTAATCTAGTAGCACGATTAACTTCAGCTATGGTATTGGTAATATTTTTATTTATAATTTGTACTGCGGATGTATCTTTTAAATTGTGTGCGCGCGAAGTTTATATACGCTAACTTCATGATGAAGATTTGAACGTTAGGAAACACAACGAAAGAAGAAAACAACAGGGCGATGTAAGGACATTAGGATGCGACATAAGTAGCCGTGGCAAAACAATTAAAAATGGTAACTTTGCTTTTAAAATTCTTAAAATTAGAGAAAAGCCAGGGGGGCGCTCATGCTACTAATTCTATTGTTCCAGACCAGAAGAATTTAAAATCTATCCGGAGAAAGAATTGGAGAAATATCAATTCCGTCGGATTTCAAATTCTACTGGTCTGGAACAGTAGAATTCGTGGTGGGGAAAACCCAATGCCGACAGAATTTGAAATCAAACAGAATTTAAAGTTACAAAATCGAGGCCCAAGTGTGTTCGTTTCGTTACTTTTAGCCTAAGATTTACTGCCGGCTTCATACATTTTCTATGATCGCGACAGTAAACCATAGACGCCTTTAATACCTAGTAGCGAAACAAACAGACCTTGCATGTCAATAGTTTTATAGGAGTAGTATAATAAAAATATTTTACATACATTGCTAAATTTGAATAGCAATATTAATAATCTAAAATTCTCTTATTAAAAGTAAATCTAGACAATAAAAATGTTTTATATTTGCATAAAGTAATATCACAATGCCAGTTCATTGGCAATAGACCTTTTCAATTTAAAAAGATAGAAGATATGCGCAATGGTGATCTGCGCATAGTAAGAACAACTAAAATACATGGCGTTTGTTTCTAAAAAAATAAACGTAAAATGTGAGAAAAGTCTCTAAAAAATTGAAAAAACTTCTCATAAGAAGTTACAAACGCTTTTATTGAAGCTAAAATATCTGACGATATCAATTTTCAGCGACAGGTATTTTAATGACAGCAATATTTTTGACATTTCGTTTGACAGTCCAACTGGCATTTGTTGGCGCTATTTTGCTTGCTATTAGCGGCGATAAGAGAGAGCTGTTAAATTGAAAAGGTCTATTAGCAAACTAATAAATATATATTATTTATTTTTATAATAAAAGACTACGTTACAAAAAATCAGACATTAAAAAATACTTCAGAATACAAAGGTAAATGTGAGAAATACATTGTAAATTTACGTATTAAGAAAAACGGTAAACGTACAAAAATTCAAAATGTGAGAAAAGAGAGAGGGGTATGATTGGTTAGATTATATTCGGTTAGATAAAGTTAGAACTATATTTAATGTACACATTTATCGGGCACGCTGGTACTTAAAAGTGAAAATTATTTTGCAGATTTACCATATTTTTTCTTTGTAACAAATACAAAAAATATAGGTAATGTTCAACATAAATAATACACTTACATAAATACAGTTAACAAATTTCGTATATTTTCTTAGAATGGACCTTTTCAATTTAAAGAGATAGAAGATATGCGCAATGGGGATCTGCGCATAGTAAGAACAACTGAGATCTATGGCGTTTGTTTCTAAAAAATTTAGACGTAAAATGTGAGAATATTTCAAATAACTTTAAAAAAATCTTACCGAAATAAGTTACAAAAGCTTTTATTGACGTTAAAATGTGTAACGATGCAAATTTTCACTGAGAATACAGGTATTTTAATGACTGCAATATTTTTGACGTTTCGTTAGACAGCCCAACTGGCAGTTGTTCGCGCCATTTTTTTACTATTTGCAGCGATAGAAAGAGACAGTCGTTAAATTGAAAAGGTCCATTAAAAGGGTTTATTTGAAATCTTCAGTAAAAGTAGATTTACAATACTTATATAAACGTAGTTTAAAAAAACAATGTTATTATAAAAATATGTTTAAAATTATTATAAATATAATCCTAATTAAAATAACTTGTTATATTTTCTTGCATTAGTTGTGCAGTCTTGTATCCACGCCAAATAATATCATTTGATGAAGATGATTCAACATTAAAATAACCTTAAAAACAATTAAAAATGACGATGTTTACTTTCAATGCAATTAAACTAACTATTATCACATTAACCTCTATAATTATTCAAATAATCTTTCATATATTATGTAGATTCACTCAAATTTCATTTTCTAACCTCAATTTAGTTATTAGATAGAGAAATCGGGTGAAGATAAAGAAGAGATCTAGAAAAATAATTAAAGATACTATGTAAACGTAGTATGATGTCTTATTGTAAGAAATTCGGTTGCTATATTGACTATCAAGTGCTGCTACATTTGTTTAAAAATAGTTGAATAGGTAGTCGTAGGTCTTTACTTGATTGTTCGTTTGATTGTAAACAATTTCATAAGAAAAATATTTTACTTGTGACTGTGCACTGTGCAGGGTTCATAAGGAATTAGATTCATTTTACTAATCTTACTATAGTATGCTCAAAAACAATGAAAATTACTAATCAACATATTTGAAATGTGAAAATTATTATTTTCTTATCAAATTTTATTCGCAGATTTCGGTAATGACTATGACCGGTAATACGAGCGCACTTTTATAATATAAAGCACATTTCTCATAAGCATATAATGTAAAAGCGCAAACCATAAAGCACTTTTATTATAAAACTGCTCTCGTAAAACGGGCCAATATATTCGTATCTAAGATTTGCTATTGATTTTCCAAAAATTTTCATAGGGCAGTAGATAATGGCGGAAAACTGAATTTGGTATTTCTTTTTTCATTTTGAAATTACTTCTATACTATCAGTAATTGAGAAAAATGTTTCAAATAAAAAAGTTACATGTATTTATTGTGTATACAGTGGCTTACTAAAATAATTTTTTATCGGTAAATTTCTGAGATATTACACAAAGTTATATTTTTTTAAATGGAACCATATTTGATTTTAACATTAAAAAAATATTTATTATTTTCTCTTTCGATTGGTATAAAGGTTATTGTATTTTAAATTTGTTTTATTTTTCATGAGATTTCCTATTTTTTTGTCCAGACTATAACTAAATAAATAAATAAATATATCATCACGGCTTATTACCCATTCCTGGGTGTGCCAATCTGCTTTGTACACAGATATCGGTAAAGATGATATATTTGCACCGTGCGGGCGCTTACCAGGCGTCACCTCACCAGAGTATAACTGATTTTTCAAAATAGTATTTTATTTTCATGATGCCTACTTTTACAATTGATGGATAAACTATGGTATAGCTATCAGAGGTATAACTTTATCCTAGCAACTATAGCTTCCATAAACAATGCTGTCTTTTACAATGCATTTTTATCTATCAGAATAGTTATACCAGGAATTACTATAGGTTGGTATTGACACAATAAAATTTTCTTGTTAGACTATTTTTCTTCAATATTGTTATTATTTATGCCTTTTAATTTGCATTTTTCATGATGTTAGATGATATAAATGTTATTTTTGATTCTGACAGTGATGATGAAATACTTTATTGACATCTGTCAAATGTATGAATAACAACACATCGTCTCTGTTTACGTGGTAACCATAAGAACCAGGGTTAAAGTTATCCGAGGTTTATATGACCGATTTCCATGGGATAAGAAATACTGGTGTTTATACGAGTATTCTGTCTGAGGTTTATCCGAGGTTTGTAAAATACAATTTCCTATTTCATACCTTGTATAGCGTTATACGAGGTTTATCTAATGATTGTAAAATTGACCCTAAGTAACAACTTATTCCATACCTACCACGGTTCGTCATTTAATTTTAATTCTATATTTTTAGGATAACGTAAGTAGGTATACCAGGTATGATTTAAAAAAATATATAAAACGCGATATACCAATCAAAAGAGGAAAAAATACGGATTTTCTTAAAGTAAAAATCAAATATGGGTTCCATTTAAAAATATATACATAAGTTAGTGTTATATCTCGAAAATTTACCCATAAAAAATATTTTCGTACGCCACTGTATAGACAATAAATATATCTAACTTCTTTATTGGAAACATTTTTCTCGATTACTAATTGTTTAGAATTTATTTATTTATTAGTCAAATATCGTATCAAATGAATGAAAATTTAACATTTTTTAAGTAATTTGCAGTTTGAAAGTGTAAAATAATTGTTAGTGATTAGGAACGGATGTGAATTCTCAGAGAATAACTTAAACCTTGTCGAAAACAAGATTCTTAAAAACTATTTATTCTTATCAATTTACAAAGAGTACGTAATATCTAATAATTTCTGAGCATACTATAGCAAGAATATAAAGTTATTTAGGGCACAGTATGTTATAAATAGATTTTGACATTCAAATCATAAAGGTAATTATTACAATTTGAAGTAAAGCAATTATATTCGTGCTACATGTTCCATTACATATTCAAACATTAAAATCATTTCATGATTCGCGTTTTTGATTATGTGAGATCGAAACCAAAATCTAATTACAGTATCTGATTTATCGGTGAACGCAGCCATATATTTCATACACGATATATTGGAGATTGGAAAATACTTTAAATATTAAATTTAATTTTAATTAAACAAAATAACAACAGGTTCGTAAATGGATTATGAATTTGATAACATTAAATATGGGTGTAATAAATATTATATTTTATTATATGTATCAGATATAATGAAACAAATAATACTTAGTTGGATATTAAATTTTAATCAAAATTTAATTTTAAATTATTAATAAATACCTATGAATGGCCGAACTATAATATTTCGACCGCTTTACATTTTCAACAAATTATAAAACACAAATAGCTAGAAATTTCTACAAAATTCTTTCGGCTACTTTAATTAGAGACTTAAAATTAAAAAAAATGTGGGCCGTATGACGGGTAGGCCTAGTTTACACCGTAGACCTATATTCGACCTATACCCCAAATTCGACCCAAATGTAGTTGGGTCGCCTGGTGTAAACTCCTAAAATATGGAGCAGCTTGGCTTAGGTCAGGCCAATTTTTCATGTGGCCTGACCTATACTGGGCCTCGGCCCAAATGTATTTATTGGGGTGTAAACAGCTTAGACCTAAAATAGTTCGAAATTTGTACGGTAGAGTAGATGCCGGTTAAATTGAGAATAGTGATAGTTATTTACATATATGCCAGTTTTGTTTGACAGTAACTATAGTGAAATTCTGTATAATAATATACCGTGTGCCTACTTTTTTTATGGACCATAGGAGATACAATGGTAAAATTTTCATATGGCTGTAAATTCTGCCCTATTAATTTTAGAACTAAAGTGTAAACATAAAAAATGTTCAGAATTAAACACTGCATCAAATTAGCCTAAATTTGTTGATATAATAGGTTCTTGCCATGAGAAAAACGTAAAATAAAATATCAGTGTTTAAGCTTTTTATAGAGTGCCATGCAAGACAAAATATGCAATTTAAATAGTCATATTATTTTACTTTGACAGATAAAAGTTAATTAATTGATATTTAATTGATAATATTATTACATTGAGTTTTTTCTGCGATGGCAAATGTATCCACGTTTACTGATAAATAATTTAATGAAATCAATAATTTTACATCTGCCAAATTCAAGCAATACAACTGTTTAAAATTTTGTGATAGTGCTCATGGCACTCTGTAAGTAGCTAAATATTATTACTTTTATTTTGCCTCTCTTTCGCAAACGAAACGCATGCAAACAATAATTTTAGACTTTTTAGATGCAGTTTTTATTTCTGAACATTTTTTGTATTTACACTGTTGTTCTAAAATTAATAGGGCAGAATTTACAGCATTATGAAAATTTTACCATTATATTTCCTATGGTCCACAAAAAAAGTAGACACACGGTATACATGAGTGATAAGAAAATAAAAGGAAATAATTGTTTTTTTTAACTTAAAATTAAACCGCTAGGTGGTACAAACTAGTACCCATATCCCACCTATCCTAGGCTCTAAAGTATGCGTTGTAAACAAACCGATATTTTTTTGACTTTGTCCTAATATAGGTCACATATAGGTCAGGCCTACCTCAGGTCATACGGTGTAAACTAGATAGTTCGACTGATATTTTAAGGGTCATTTCAGTGTTCAGTGGCGTAACTACCAGTGTGCAAGGTGTGCGATTCACATGGGTCCCGCGACATTAGGGGCCCCACAGTAATTGAGATGTTTATGAAAATTAAATGTTATATTAAACATCAAAATTAATATATGCTACAACACATTATTTAAAAAAATATTTTCTGTTTATATACATTATATAATTTTTTTTGTGCAACCGGACGCGAACTAAAGATTTCACAGATGCAATACAGGCCGCAATGTAACCTAAAATCACTTTGACACTTGCGAATTGACATTATGGATAATATGACAATGGGCTACTTGCGTGCCATTTTTTAATTTAATATTTTTGGAGACGATAAAAACTTGCTACCCATATTTTTTCTTTTGGCAAAATTTTCAATAATTGGCCAGAAAAAAATTAATGAAATTTTAATATTTAAATTTCCGCCATGTATGACGTAGAATTACGCCGAACCAATGAATGGCCGTAAAGCAATAACATCGGTACGTCCGATCATCTGTTTGACGTTTGAATAATAGTTTGGAGGTTAATATTTTCGTTTGTCATTTTAATTTTGTACGAGTATAAGCTAAGTTAAAATCCTTCAAAATCCTGCTTAACAAATCGAAATACGTAATAAAGGTAACAGAAACCGCGCAAATTGTAAATAATAAAGAAGAGAGACAGTGACAGAAAAATGAACTAATGTCAAAATCAAATTAAAACTCGCACTCGCTTGCCATCTACAGGTGACATTCTTAAATATGCATCCCTTTCTCCAGTTCAAAATAATGACGTCAAAGAAAATCTTCTTTCTTAATTTATTAAAAAACATATAATTTTTTAAAAATAAAATTTATATTTTTACATAAGTACGTTTTCAACTTTACTTTAGGTATTTAGTGATAGATATCAGATTTTCAGTAACACGTAAGTAGCCTATCGATAGTGATGTTTCTAAATTACGAGATCAATAATTTCTTGGTTTGTTTTTTAAAATAAATACAATAAATATGGTAAAATAGTTCTGTTAGAAATAACTGTCTTCTTTCCAACGATTTTTTACAAAACTAGTAGGGTCCCATACGTTTAAAAAAAAAATCTGCAAGAACAGGATGAAATAAGAATTTTTGTACAAACGCGACTTAAAAATTTTACGTAATAAGCGAGATATGAATTTTTAGAGTTAAGAATTTCTTGCGTGACGTAGCTGGTACTTCCAGTTGTCGACAAACTGTTAGTTCTAGAGAGAACAGGTTTTTTCATGTTTGCATAGCTGAAAAATTTTTATATAAAAACTTATACGTTATATTCACGAAAAAATTATTATTAAGCATAAATAACATAAATAATAAGCATTTTTTTCTTAATAAATTATAGAACATTGAATATATATTATGACACAAAGTATGACGGCGGTTGGCGCTAGTGTTTGCTTGTTTTGATTAATTAATATTATTATTAATTTAATTAATACATATTACGAATTGATTTAATTATAATTACATTATTATTGTTAATATTACGAGATATTATAATTAAACAAATGCATGAACATGAAACAAAATTGAAATTTTTTTGTTAGGTCATACAACAACGTGACTGTTCATAATCTTTCAAAGGTGACCGCAGCAGACGCGCGAATCTCGTTTTTAAAATAGGCGACCAATCAAATTCTTAGGACCTAACGCGTCATACCTAATTAGTAATCAACTTTAATCACTTGTAGTCTGTGTCCTAATCAATATTGAAACAAAAAATTTTCATTAATACTCATTAATTTGTGTATATTTTCGTCTTCTTATTTAATATAGTTAAAATTTGACTATGGTATAGTACCCTATTGTTTTGTTTATTAAATGTCAATCCCATCAAAGCCGTCTTTCTATTCCAATAAATTAAACTATTTAAACGGGTCTACAAAGACGATGTAACCCATATTAAATGGCGGAAAACCCGGATAACAAATTCAGTTTTTGTAAGTAAAAATCTACATTTTAAACTAATCGAAAGAAATTTGTAGGTTTTATAATTATTTGTTTCTTGAAAATGTAAACCGCCCGATAGTTTTGGACTAGTGCTCGTATGTATGTTTTGATGTTCATAATAAAAATATCTTTTTTCTACAAAAATTAAATAAATATTTCACTTATATAAATCAACAAATTTATGAAAGCCAAAACCTAAAATTAATTTTAAAATGTAAATTCATATGAGTAATATCAGTATAAATAAAGTTTCCAAATGTCATTTCAAAAATTTTTAACATCTGGAAATATTTCATCACATCACGTAACCACATAAAGATATACCAATTAAACAATAAAATTAAAAATGAACAAAACATTTATTCCGATTGTAAAAATTATTTTATTTAAAATTTCTATAAATGCATTTATCATTTTGTATCCTAAATGAATAAAACAATATTAAAATGTATAAAATACATAAAAAATTGTGCATTGTTCACTATACCTAACATCTGCATTTATGTATTTATTATTTATGATTTGGTAATAATATTAATATTAGTAGATTACAAAAATAAAGTTTTATTTTATAATACTTTTATTGTATATTTTTGTTTCATTTTTAAAATAAAAATATTTACTAATATTATTATTAATAGTTTTAAAACTAATTCAAATGGAAATATATTATTCATAAATAAAATATTTTACGGACGTCAGCATTTGATATTCATTTGTTTCAAATTACAATGTATGTTATTTTGGGAAACATTAACATGTTTATTCTTTATAAATAATATATAGTTACATTATTTTTAAAATGCTGTATGAATATTTATTTGTTTTACTGATAAAGAATAATAACACTCTTCGCTTGAGATTATTTTTGTATTGTAAACAATTTTCAATTTTAATTTTCGCACACAGGCACATAATCATTTACTTGTACATAAAAAATCTAAATTTTGAATCATGTTCGAAAACTCATTTGAGATTTTAGTCCTTAATCTGTTGTCTAGGTTGGTGCAGTGAATATGAAAAATTTATTTAAATAGTTTTAAATGTTGTTTATTTTTTTCCTTAGCCCTGCATAATTATTTATCATTATTATTGAAATTTGAGATATTTTTATAAATAAATAAATATATCATCATGGCTTATTACCCATTGCTGGGTGTGCCACTCTGCTTTGTACACAGATACTGGTAATTTTTAATAAATGCCTTTTTTGTATGCTTAGCGTAGCCAACGCCGCTACTAGACCGATGCCTTGGTCATTGACCGTGTGTAAGCGAATAGGGCGATAGTTGTCTTCGTCTATCGCAAGCAAAGTTATAATTCGTTTGTTTCTGTCTAACGCTAACGCCTGGGCTTGTAGCTCTTGCCAATTTGTACCGTTTTTGACCTGGGCCTCTATTCTCGAATCTAAACGTATACGTTTGCGGCGTTCGAAACGTATGAAATGAGATTTTGGTATTCTCCAGCGTCCGTTTCATGAACGTATATGTTCCTAAACGTACAACTTTCATACGTTTGACAACGGGCGGGGGCTGACCATTCGTTCAATGAATTTTCCATACGTTTACATCTAAGCGCAATAGTACTATACATAAAAACACTATACTATGGGGAATAATTCTATTGTAAAATTATTTAGTGATGAATTCTATTATTATTTTTTAAGTATTCAACCCGACTGTAATTTATTATTCCTAAGGGAAAAATTAATATTTAACTTTCGATTGCATTAGAGCTTTTTGTACGTAAAAGTAAAAGAAATATCCTGCCAAACGGATATTTTTCTGGCATTATTAATTGAAATAGTAACTGTAAACTTGTTTATTACAACAAATGATATTTTGATTACAGTTAAGAATATTGATTACAAGAACGAATCCAATAAAGCAAATTATATGTTTAAGATTAATTTTTTGGAGTTCATAGAAAAAATTAAAATTCATGAAATGATCCTCTTCCGAGGTTCCTCCGGAGGCGGTGGTCACAAAGGAAAATATATATTGTTAAAAGTACATAGTATCTTAAATATTTTTCTTATATGTTATATTTCTCTGCATGAAGGCGTCTTTTACCCACAGAGCTTATCGTACCAAGTCTAAAATCAATCAGTAAAGACATTTCATATGTTTATATATAAATCTTGTTCCGGTTTTTCCAGTCTTTTTTGGTACAGGGACAATATTTAACATAATTATTAAATCTTCTCAAAATTCGATTGCTTTTTTATTTGTAAAAGTCGAATTAAATTTTCCACGTTCTAATAATTATTTTTTGCTCCTCAGAGAAAAAAATACTTTATTTCGGCATTTTTTTCATGTTCAAATAAAATTGTAGGTTTAGTGTATATCAATGTCAAGATGTCAAATTTTGACATTTAATCAAACGCATGGAGCGTGGTGCTGTTGTCTGATTGGCCAATTCACAAATGAAAAAGTCTAGTGGAACCGTCCTTTAGAAAACCAAACGTATTCGAATGCAAATCAAGCGAGGCAAACGTATACCATTGGAGAATAGAATTTTTGAAACGTATACGTTTAGACACTATACGTTCATGAACGCATACGAATGCGAACGAATGATTTGGAGAATTGAGGCCCTGTTTCACTAATTGCGGTGGACCGCTGTCCCAGCAGGTAACTTCGTTACCTGAATGGTAAGGGTGGGATTACCGAAATTTTGCTATTTGTAAGATACATCTAAATTATCTATTTCATGAGAAAAACGAAGGGTATTTGTAAGATATTAACTGTAAATGTTCTCCATATTATTATACATATAAAAGATGGTAAAATTTAATTCTAGTTGCTTATTAGTTTTCAACAACGAAACACAGCTATAAGTATGAATATGTGGAGACCGTGGAATGCAAATAATATTTGTGAAGATGAAGACAAGTGTTTAAATAAAAAAAAGAGTGCATCTGTCGTCAGATGTAAAGCAAATTATTTTAAATGTCTTGAACTCACTAAAATATGATCCGAACGAAAGTGCGCCCATTGCGAAAACAGCAACTTTAACCAAAGTTCCTTAATCTTCTATGAAACATATTGTAACTCAGAAATATCAAGCCAAGAAACATAAATGTTAGTAATGATATTGATTCAACTGACGAGAATAGAGAAAGCGATGCTGACATAATTATTGTTAAATAGATTTAATTTTGTATATTAATATTAAATATTATTATTTTATATTTTGCATGTAAATGTGTATTGTTCGTTCTGTAAATAAATGTTTGTATTAATGTTATATTAAATAATTTTTAAAATTCGAAAGTACAACCCTGAGTTTCTTACCCTTATAATCTTTTTACAACTTTCCAGCTGTGAGGATGTAACGAAATCAAAAACGGTATATCGTGGCAAGACCTATACATAATAACGAGTACATATCACGCCCCATACTTCTTACAACTCATACTTCTCATAAGTCATACTACGACGACAGCCGAACACGCTTCGTTTTCTATCGGAAAAATATTTGACATCCGCATTACTCAACTAAAATTTTATGCAAGGTGACAGATCTTCAACCTTAAATATAAAATTAACAATATGATGATACGGATATGATGTGAGATGTTTCCATTAGTTTTATTGAGATTTTAACAATAGAATAAAGAATATATTATACTAATAATAATCACAATAAACAGTTAAATAAGTGACACATTACAAAAATTAGAAGATCACATGCCATTTTCACAAATATTGGAATATCATCTGGTTAAGTAATCAGCTGATGGATATTGTCGTGGTAGCATTTAATTTTCAACAGCGAAATTTTTCTAAGATCAGTACGTTAATTTATTTCTATACTTATGCAGTGCACAGCTATAAGGTTATAATTTTCTGTTTTTAGCTCATTGGAGAAATAAACTTTAAAATATTGTGTTTTGTAAAATTGGTGAGCTACTATACCGAAATACGAGTACAAAACCTATAACATTGTAATCATCTACAATTGATTTACTGCAAGCAGAATCTCAAGGTATTTACACATCGATAAGAATATAAGAAACGGAAATTTCAGATAGTTTTGTTCCAGTTCTACAGTATTCGTACTAATGGACTGCCTGCTTCTAATGCTGCATAATCATATACTATTTTCTGTGTTAGAATATTATCGGTGGAAGATATATTTGTTGTATGTATTTATTTATTATATTTGTATAGGTACTACAAATATTTGCCTACCTTACCATTTTATTAATTGTTGAATACTATATTACATCTTCATTCAATTCCAAAAGTATTTAAAATGTAATAATATTTTTTTTAAGTATCTGACAGATCGCTATATAAATTTCTTTTATGAAACTAGAGAGACATCTATTCTCGTAATGTTGAACCTATCTTTCTACTGCATATGTACTTTTTCCGAGTGTATATCGAACTTTGCCGAGAGGACCCGAGATGAGTATGGCTTGTGAGAAGTATGAATCGTGCAGAGTATGAGCTGTGAGAAGTATGGATTGTGATATGCTCCCATAATAACAGCCTACCCGTCAGATCGGCAGAGCCCCCGAAGATACACGATATCTACCGAGTGCAAAATTAGACTCATTTTTTATGAAATTTAAAAAATATCCTGATATTAACAATACCTAACGCACAAAACTCGAGTCATACTTGTTTATTAAATTTATTTTATTGTAATAAACTTTATAATTTAAATATACTGGCAATTATATTTTTTATAAGTAAATATAATTTTGAAATATCATATTTTCAAAAACATTTAGGTCCAAAAAGAAAACAGTTTGAGATGAAAACTTATATTTATGACGTCACATATCTATTTTTGCAAACTTTGGGGGATCATAACTCGTTTATTAATAGGAATTTTGTTACCGAATTTTCAACAATAGTCAAATGAAATTATAAAAAAAGGTGGAATCGCCCAAAATTGCAAATAAAATAAATTTTCAAAATGTCTAATACAACAATCTAGGAAATCTTTATAATTTGGTAACAAGTCTGCCGTCATGAATAGACTCTGCCTCTAAATAAATTAGAATAATCTTCTTGGTCAAGATGATATAGCAGTCTTACAAAAAATTCTAACGCACTATATTGTACCGGTTCATTTTAATTTTAAGTATGTATAATGGAACATATAGCACATTAAAAAACAATTTTATAATCCATAAGTAATTTTTGAATGTAGTTTCGGGTACACATTAAAATCTATCTAATGAATTGTCAGCCTCTCCATAAGATCATACAGTAGTACGAGTATTACTTTAGTAGGGTAGAGTGAAGCTTAAGCGAAACCAAACGGTGTATATAGATACAGAATATCACTCTATGCTAGTTTCTCATTGTTACGCACAAAAGCATTTATATTAATTGACGAGAATAATTAAGCTTACAGCTCCGTATTACGAGTATGTAAATTTGTGGTTGTTAGATTCAATTTTATTAATTTATTCATAAAACTTATCCAATTGTAGAGAAATTGCCAATGTTTGCATTTATACACAGTTTACATTATTTAAAGTCTATAATTCTTGCGGAGTACAACAAATATTTTATTTTCATATTATGTTTATTTGTTAAAACCAACATCTCTGCCTTTTTATGTTAATAACAAAAACCAAAAATTATGGTGAAGTTAGCTATCGTTATTTTATTTATCATATATTTGCCCTATTTTAAATAACCTGCTGATTTTCTGCCCTCCGTGAATCATAATAAAACATAGAATTTTATAATAAGTGTTTATTGACATAATTCAAAATTATTGATTTATTTAGAATGTATAAAATGGATTAATCAGCAACAGTAATCGTATATTTCAACATCAACAGATGTCAGAAGTGAGCGCAGCAAACAGTAGGCTAGTTCAGTAATTAACTAATTACGTCATATGCGGCGCGCTTCATTTAAACTACTGTCCTACCGGTAAACACATCTTTCAAAGTAAACCTTATTGCCACAGCAAATAAGAACTATAATTTTAAGCAGTTCATTTCGTCGCCAATATCTTACTTGATTAAGAAAAGTTAGTTATTTAAGCTATCATTTAATCAACATATTACCCTAATTTATACAATTATTCTATTTAAGTTTTAAAAATGTTCGTGAAACATCGCGTGAAAAGGCCGAAAAAGCCCGTTTGAAAAACAGTGAACCATTTTTAGGTTACAGAACCCTAAGAACACGACATATTATTAATATATTAATGTGGATAAACAGAGTTATTTACGTACCTTAAACTTAAAAAGACGGAATCTAAAGTACTGAAAAGAACTGATTTGAAAATCCTCAAAAACGCTAACAAACAAAATCTCAGTCGGTATGTCGGTAAACTCTCGGATATGATTGAAGCTGCGCAAACCTGTTACTCTGTAGTTCAGAATGTGCAGAGTTGATTTCAATTTGAAATAAAACGTTTGTTATTTATTAATGTGTATATATTGTATTACGAAGTAATAGAAAAATGTTTACAATTTGATGTTATTAATATCTCAAAGTTAACTTCTTCATAATGACAATCATATCAGTATCAAATTACAAGCCTTTAAATTCTGACCCTTTTGTGTTCTGTCAATAGTGTCTACTTTGAAAGTATCGTTTTTGCTTAGGACAATGTTTCATATTTCGCGCTATACTCTGACGTCACACTATCTACCCCATGGAAAATAGGTTTTACTTACAAGCCCTTTCGGTTCATAATCGCATACACGACGATTATATAGCGAATTGATCTGGAAAATTTACAATTGGAACCGACTTTTCTAGATATTCTTACAAGAGCCGTACTTGTTAATATTGCAGTATCAATAACACAATACATAATTCTATTTTCCATTTCATTCATTATACACGTAAGCGAATCTGACAATAATTCTTCGGACGATGATATATCAGAATGATTTTATATTTATTTTTATTAAATAATTTCGACAAGTGGTTAACAGGCCTCTTGGGTAGTTTCGGAAACCTACTTATAACAAAAAAAAATGTTTGTTGTACTTAATATTAAATATATGAAAAATAATTTTATCACATGGAAAATTATCAGCAAATAGTGGAATACGGACCTCGAGTAACAGCATCCAGTGAAACAATTTGTTAGTGGTCGTTCTTTCAACGCATTTGTACCAAGAAAATTTCCACAATGAGTACTTCTCAGGTCAATTCTCTATATAGTCGTTGTGTAAGCGATTGTGAACCGAAAGAGGTTGTAAGTAAAACCTATTTTCGATTGCTATAAGATTATCATATGCGGTTTTCGCTATTGTAGTCGAAATTGCAGGGATTATAGAAGTCAAAGAAATGATCTTTAACTAAACTATACTCCTCCAATGATACATGTTAATTATGCCAAACTCATTGTTATTTGTGGAAACTTTGTAAAATCCCCACAATAATACCCACCTTCCTCATCCTATAAATACCTGTACCTTCGTTTTGTATTTGCATATACTGATGATGATTGCTTGGCAATCGAAATTTGTGAAGAAAAGTTAACCAAGTGTTATCATTTAAACTATACTAATAGGTTAATACTGTTTAGCTAATACGTTTGAAATAACGCAGAACAGTTCCCGAATTGATATGATCTAACTGTTTTATGTGTTTACTTAACATTGTTGTCTCTCTTTATAACTGTCAGTCTCTGTGACATCTTTTGGAGATTATATACGGAATACCTATTCACAAATTTCATTAGGTAAACGATATAAATTGTACTTAAATTTTAAATTAAAATTGTGACTGTATGACTCAGAGGCTGCTTCCGTGAAGGCAGGTGAGGTAGTGCCGCACCAAAAAAGAAATAAAGCTGTAAATAATGTAAAGTAGTATGTAAATTAAATTTCAACTTATTCCATTAATGCTTGTCTTTATAAATATCAAAAGAATAATTTAAGCCACCACCATACTAACCTGTAATGCAGCTCACCTAATTTACACCCTTTGAAGTGCTTCTCGAAATGAATAGTTTAATGCTTATATTGCCTAATGTTTTTGATAAGACTTTCATTCATATGTGCGCTAGACAGCGCAGTTCGAGGCAATGCTTCAGGTGCTTCAAATACAAAATGCAATGAGAGGATAAAAGATAGTTACTTTACTTTCCACACGGCCCTATAGAGGCCGAGACCGTACGTGTATACAATCAAACGCGGCATGCTAACAAATTTTGTTAATAAGTTCACGACATCTACTGTACATGTCGCAAGCCAGATTAAATAATATTAACGACATAAACATAACATAACCTGTCTAGCATTTTTATTATAATATGCCCTGGTTTGCGACTTTGATACGTATGGCAGTAAGTATTTAATTCTTTTATTTTTCTCGTAGGTTTTATAGTTTACCTACGTAGGGTTTTTGTATTTTGAATTTTAGTTGAAAACAAAACAAGTGTAATGACTTCGACTTAAATGATAATAATATAAGGAATAATTATGATGATATTATTTTTTTAATTAACAAAAATCCATTTCATCGACTGTCTTATGAAGATAAACTGTTTGTCAAAAAATTAAAACAAACAGACCATCTCTGCTTTGTTCTGATCTTAGTACATCATTAATAAATATTGGAGAAGGAGGCAAGATGCAACTAACACCTGCTATGATAAATATAACTGGCTTGTCGGCAGTAACGTACTTAATAAATTTTGTTGGCCGTGCATACTTTTTACTAGCACTACTAACATACGTAAAGATTACTTTGCTTCAACTTGTAAATTAGTACTTTTAAGGAAGCAAAATATTTCTACTGCAATTGATAGTGCAAGAAAAATTGAAATTCAAAATTTTAATTCGAAGGTGGAAAAGAAATGTTTGGTGGTCTGTCAATTTATTTTTGTACATGAAAGGCGAAAAACATGCAGCTGTACATCTCTTAAAAAATATAACTTAATTATAAGGCATTTGACCTTGAATGAAAAAAAATTTCGCCTGCGACGCATTTGTTCTCTAGATGCCATGCCTCATCAAAGTTTTGATGCACGAGCCGCCACTGGTGTGACTGTAGAAAGCAGATATGGACCAAGAACAATACCTTTGCACTGAATGTAGTCCTTATCTTTCATTGCAAGAAACTGGAAACCGGTAAAATTTCGTTTATTTCAATAAGGTTAATAGTGTAAATTTAAGATCAGTTTAGGATTGTATCCAAAGTTCCCAAATAATTATAGCGTCTATAATTTCATTTAAAACTCTTTCAGTTTTGGTACTTTTGGTTTGGTTGGAGCTAAAAAAATAAAATAATTTTTAGAGTGAAAGAATTTTCGTTGAATAAATATATTTGTTTTTGTTTTGATATTCTGAATAATTAAACTGTGTATAAATGCAAAACAGATAGCATAACCAATCTATGTTTAAAATCGTTTTAAAATTTACAGACAAAGCATTCAAACAACAAAAATATTAATAATTGACAACACTTATTACATGAGATAAAAATACATTCATACATACAAAATATTCAAGCTTGCTTAGAGTAGTTTGATGATATTACCTAGAAATGATACCCTGATTTTACTTACAAATTATATACGTACTTCCGGGCGCGAGACAGGGATTATTTTTTAATTCCGAATAATGTCCGCTCATCTGATTGCTGATTTGCTATCGATCTGTTGAGCTTTTGTTTATTTTACTCACGTGTTTGTTGTGTTATCGCTATCATGATTAAAATTTTAATCCCTGTTTCAAAATCAAAATAATCATCGAAAAAGCGTATAACTTATAGAAATACTATACTATATTTTCGGAAAATATATGGTCGTGCAAAAATATATTTATGTATTCGGATCGTCAAAAGTTTTAGAAAATGAGATTTATTTTCTATATTTTTGAAGTTCCGTGTATAGTAAGTGTAAGCACGAGTACCACACAAATAGGTTAGGTTACTTAGGTCATAATACGAAGTTAGAAATAATAATTATAAGTAAAAAAGATTTAAAAAATATAGTAAATATATTTTTTCTGCTTCACAAGGAAGTAATTTTGAATTTGCCGCCAAAAGTATTTTTTAATTGAAGTTTTATAAAAGCTTTTTCTCTTTATACTTAATTATTCTCTTTAAACACATATTAAGCTAAAAAGAGGTAAATAATTATATTTCAAATTTTGCAACGCAAAATCAATAAAAAAAAATGATTTGATTTTTTAGGTTATAAACCCATGTCATTTGGACTGCAAATTTTTTGATGTTACCAACGTAAAAATGCTCTAATATTTAATATATGGACAATAGTAATTTTTTTTCTGCTTCACAAGGAAGTCATTTTGAATTTGCCGCCAAAAGTATTTTTTAATTGAAGTTTTATAAAAGCTCTTTCTCTTTATACTTAATTATTCTCTTTAAACACATGTTAAGCTAAAAAGAGGTAAATAATTATATTTCAAATTTTGCAAAGCAAAATCAATAAAAAAATGATTTGATTTTTTAGGTTATAAACCCATGTCATTTGGACTGCAATTTTTTTCATGTTCCCAAGGTGAAAATACTCTAATATTTAATATATGGACAATAAATTTATGGAAAAGTCGGCACAAAAATCTTGTATCTTACACATCCAGAAACTGCTTTATATAAATTTGTACTGGTGAAAGTATTAAAAATAACTATTAAATTACAATTAAAGTTTGCATGATTTTAAAGCCGTTTGTGTAATGGCGCCAGAAAATTACGTCATCATTTGATATTGCTATGATGAAACGCCGCTGGTACTATTTTTAGATTCGATATAAGTTTGTTTAGTTTAAATTTAGATTATTGATGAAAGTATTGCAGTTTTTAAGTAATAGAATGATAAATGCTATTAATTTTTTTTAGGTTATTGTATGTGCACATAGCTAATTACTTGTACATACCGTTAGTACAAATAACTATCTTATTTTACATCGTCTTTTCGTCTTCGTCCTTTTTGACGTCAAATAAATAATGAGAAAATGAATCATAGAATTTACTTTATATTCGCAATTAACTATAGAGGCGCTGATTTTGGAAACAAAATGGCCGCCATACGATGGGTTTGACATTTGAAAGTTCATATTGTTTACTGTGTTTCGTTAACTGACAGCTGCCACTTATTCAATATGGCGCGTGTACGATTGCTTTCCGTAGTACCAATTTGTGCCACTAGAGGAGAAATTTTATCTACGATTTCGAATACCAAAATGCAATATATACGAGTATAATGCTTTTATAATTAGGTATTTTTATTAGATTTAAATTAATAATTCATTTATTTCAAATATATACAGGCTGTTAAAAAGGGTAAATTTTTTTGAGCATATTTTGTATTAGAATCGGGGAAAAACTGAAAAAGGTAGTACTCTAACAAAATTGTGTCAGTAAATAGGCTTTAAAAACACAATAAAATTTTATATGAAACATTTTTCTCAGTTTCTAATACTTACGAAGTTATTTGAATATTAAGGCCCAAGGGTGCCAACATTTAATTTACAATTAGTTGATTTTTTTTAAACAAGCATATCTAAGATATCCTCTCAAAAGTAAACAAAGAGTCTCATTTAATCGAAGTCGTAACTCTTATAGTTTTCGAGATAGCAGAGGTATATCCGCAAAAATAATTTTTCAATTCTTTGTATTTCAGAAACCATTAAATATCGAACTCATGTTGATTGGGCTTTTTTACTCATTTTTGGTCAGTACTATAGCCCTTAAAAGTTTTGACCTTTTTTTAACAGCCTGTATAGGGCGCGGGCAAACATATGTTTTAAGTGTCCTTGAAAACATATGTGCTGGAGCCCCACTTGTCAAAGTGACAGTACAGCCATTTTGTTGTGTGTTGTGGTGTTTATATTTTTCTAGAATATCAATGTTTATTGTAAAACACCACAACACACAACAAAATGGCTGTATTGTCACTTTAACAAGTGGGGCTCCAGCACATATGTTTTCAAGGACACAACAGCTGTTTGTCCGCGTCCTATACTAATAGACCTTTTCAATTTAAAGAGACGGAAGATATGCGCAATGGGGATCTGCGCATAGTAAGAACAAATGAGATCCATGGCGTTTGTTTCTAAAAAAATAGACGTAAAATGTGAGAAAAATCTCAGATAACTTTAAAAAAAAATTATCAAAATAAGTTACAAAAGCTTTTTAGAAGCTAAAAGGTCCAATGATGCAAATTTTCACCGAGAATGCAGGTATTTTAATGACTGCAATATTTTTGACGTTTCGTTTGACAGCCCAAATAACAGTTGTTGGCGGCATTTTCTGACTATTTGCAGCGATAGAAAGAGATAGCCGTTAAAGTGAAAAGGTCTATTGACAGTAAAAAATCATATAATTTTAGATAGTCTCTAATTTATTATAAAAACAAAAACAAATAATGTAAAAATGTTAAATAAATAAATGATATCTAACCATTTCGTTTTTAGTATTTGAGAGAAGTGACCTAACCTATTTGTGTAGCAACCGATGTAAAGATAGGTATACTATATGAAATTTAAGTACAGGTCAAGGGTCATAAGAATTTGGAAGGAGAAGAAAAACGTAAAAGAATGACTTCGTTGAAACAAATACTTCGTATAAAATTTCTATACACATTACTCTTACAGGATTTCATTCACTTGCACCTGATTAAGAATCGTTAGAAAATATTTAATATATAAATTTGTGCAATGCCTTTATCATCCTCAAAAATAATGATACTTACATTCTGACGCTTACGAACATAGCGTTTAAGATATAAGTTAAAAATAGAGAAACACATTTAACAATAACTGTTTGACATGAGTGCTATGGTATGGTAACAAGATGGCCGCCAGTCTCAGTAGAACAAAAGACAGAGACACAACAGGTAGAGGATTAGTCGGCGACGCTGTGTGTACCCCGAGTTGTAGACAATCGGTTCTTCTGTTGTCGTCGGCTCTATCGTTACGATGTCGACTGAAACATACAAAACACATTTTAAACTTGTTCGTTAACAGATTTGTAGGGAAATATATAAAGAATAATAGCTCTATCTTAATTACTTTTATGTCTCACTAAAGTATTATGAACTGTTTATTGCTAGGATACGGTGTATATAAACATGTCTATAATAACCGGGGCATTATATGAGGGCATAATAGATCATTATGCCCTCATTATATCATGAACTGTATACCGTGTGTCTGTTACTGTTATTTTTTCAGTTAAAATGTGTCCATAAATATTTCATGTTGCACGCCTATGCATAGGAAATGCAATGAAGTTATCTGCAAGTAATATTATATCAGACGGCTCACAAATGACCTGGAATAGTCATCTTTCGTGAATAATAGTTTACCGTGTGTTTGTGTTGAAGGTGTACATAGGAGATTAACATGGGAAATCAGTTTTTTGCAATTTCCTGCTCGCCTAATAATTTTAAGCAAAAATGCGTCAAATAAAAGTTTTAGGATATAAAATTCTACATCTAAAACAATAAAGAATTACCTTTACATGCTTTATAACGACAGAAATTAAATATGAAAATATCGAAAATTACGTTAAAAATATCGACAGCCATGGAATTGAACAAAAAATAAATAAATGCTTGACGTTTTATCTGTCACAACGTAAGTTAACTTATTTGATGTTTCTGACAATTTGATTCGAACAAATATCGTTAATTATGGCAATAATAGAAATATAAAATTAATAAAAAAAGTTAAGAAAATACAGTTTTGTTTAAATAATAGGAATATATCAAAAATTCAACATTGCGTAACAAACTTATGTATGATGCTGTTAGGTACTCTCAACTCATTTCCAATACAACCTATTGTAGAAGGGGTCTACACATATCATTCCTACCACTCTTTCTTAGAGTATCGCATGTTCTGCTCGTCCTATATTCTGACTACGCGGCTCACGTGTATTTTTTGAAGACACATTAGCAGTCAGTCTTCAAATTTTGTCACGAATTTAGCTCTTCATTCGTATAAATGTTCATTTTTTAATCATTTCAGAGAATAAAACTAGAGACAAAATCAAATTGTCAATACGTTGTGACAGATAAAACGTCAAGCATTTATTAAATTTTTGTTCAATTCCATGGTTGTCGATATTTTCAACGTAATTTTCGATATTTTCATATTTAGTTTCTGCGTTACAATGCATG